>OY390711.1:22545737-23145737 GCA_959613345.1 Tolmerus cingulatus
ACGCTTGCATAAAAATTTAAATAGAAAAATATTAAACTACAAGTTTTTAAACGACTTTGAACAAACCGATCCCACAATACAAACAAACATCGTCCTTTTTAAGCTGATTCAAATGTTTTAACAGAAAAAAACTATTGAAATTGCGGAAAAAAGAAAAGAAATTTTAATTTTTAAAAATAACTTTTTTAAGCATATGCTTTCCTGAATGAATTAATCAATTCCTTTATATTTTGGGGATTAATTCTATTATTTCAAGAAAACAATCTACTGAAAGTTTATTTTAGCTAAATTTTTATTGTAGCTCGATTTCAGCCCGTACTATTTATGATAGTTAAACACTTCTGAAATGTCTTAATTCAACTTTTTGAAAATAAGCGATCCCATTTTGAACTACTTTTGCAGACATACATACATTTATTTTTTAATAATAGAAATATTTTTGTTTGCGACGTTTATTAGTGAGTAATAAACATTTTGAAGATTATTGTTTTAGCCTCCATATCGATGATATTTAATAATATCTACTTCAAAAGAGTATTTCATATATGAAAACGGCCCTGTTATAAGATAGAAGACTTTTTCGTTCAATAAGCATCTAAATGCTACGAAAAGAATGAAATTGTAAATTTTTAAAATTCCCGACTCAAATCTAACTACAAAATAACACGCCAATATAGATTAATATAAAAAAATTACTAACAAAGTATTTCCGCGCTTTTAGAATTTTTATTAAGTAGAACTTAGTCAGCAATGCTTTACCTTCCAGAACTATTTAAAAAGAACGTTTACTGATATATAATTTTCAATTTTACTTACAAAAACCATTTGAGCCGTTAGAGTAATGCGACGCAACAAAAATGCTATAGACTTTATACATTAAATTCAAAACTCTCAATCAAATTTCAATTCAAACGTTAAATTTAAAATCATAATTTTAGTATTGCTTACAATACTGATTTAGCTGTTAAAGTTTATGTAGAGAAAAGTATATGATTTAAAAAGTAGCAAATAGAAGAAACATGTAGTTTTCGATAGGTCTAAATTTAAATAGAAACGATTAAGAAATACGGCAGCGATCGCAAAAGTCTAGTGATATTTGAAACTCAAAATTTATAAATATGCATGGTTTTTAAATAAAATGGTATCAGTTTTAACGACTGGGGTTCTACAATTGAAGTCAAATCTTTTTCCAATTAAACAAAATCGGAGCCTGAGTAAACAGATATTATTTCCATTTTTATAAATACCATATATTAAATTGAAAAGCTTGTTTTATTATATTTAAGCTATTCTGTAAAGCAAACTTTACTCCAAATAAATAAAACCTATAGATTCATATTTAGAAGTAAATTAACCTTCATTTTTGTTTATGTCTGCTTGTTTTAAAAAATTAGTTTAATTTATTTGTATGTGTTGTAGTCGTAGTAAATCGATTTAATCTAATTTGTAGCTCGAGTTATTCCGAACAACGAGTTTTACTGATACTGTAACAACTTATTATATTTTATTATTTTATTTTACTGGCAGATTATACATATTCTGTCGCGTATTCAGCTATTGTTTATTCCTCATATGTGAATGACGTGATAATCAGTGGTAAATAGTTCATTTTTACTTTATAACTTTCAGTAGAATTCAATTTGTATGTCTTTATAATTTTAATATTAAATAAATTTTTGCAATATTATATGAGCCGTTTATTTTGAAAGTGGCCTAATTCATTTTATGTTAAAATCGAGATATTTAAGGGTTTCTGTTTTCAAAATAAATAATTTATCATTTTATTAATCAACTAATATTTGTTTACAAAAAATCTTAATGATTTTAAACAAATTCTGTACAATTTGCCTGACAACGTAGGTATATATAATGTAAAAATGTAATTATTTAAATAGCTACCTTAATTTTTTTGGAAAATGGAATTAGGCCACTTTCAAAATATTGAAAGTGGCCTAATTCCATGATGAAAACCTACTTAAAAAGGATATTTATCTTATTGCAGGTATTGAAATTTGATGAAAACCTATACTTAAAAAGGATATTTATCTTATTTCAGGTGTGTCCAGTTGATTTAACGAGACCTGTAACAAGTACCTCGACTGAAAAAGAAACGTCCAAAAAGTTAGCCTTCTCCGTCGAAAATATTTTAGACCCCAACAAATTCACCGGCAAGAAAGAGTCCTCGCACCATTTCTCATCGCGACAGTGGAGCTGTAGCAGTGGCTACGACCGAGAAGACACTAGGGAAAGGCTCGAGGACGAGCAAAGCGAATCAACTTCCGGTGAGTCCTATTCACCCCTTTTCAACCCTTCCAAATAAGAAAACGAAAAATGCCCACCGTCAGCGGTTATAAATTGTCTACTGGAAAAAAATGCACATTAGGCAGAAACGATTCTGCACTTAATGCAATTCGCAAATTCCATACCTGAATCCGGCGGCCTGGTCGTCCTTAATTTCCCAGAGCTGCCAGCCATGAATCCTATTTCAGTCTGAATTCAGATTGCAGCGGGCGTTGGGGGGTGGCGGCTCTTCTTTCTGCATTGAATCAAGTGCGATGGAAGTTCGATTCGATGGAACCATTTTCCATTAATTTTCCTAAATGGTACGGAGCATTTGGTTTGTTTGACAGCCGTACGATATCCAACATTTTTTCCTTTTTTACATTCTGTTTTCCTTTGACGTTGGCCAAAATTTCAATTTGAATCGTCTCTTTCCTTTTTTTTTTTTTTGGCAATCGCCCCTTTGTTTTGCACTCCTCAAGTGGGAAGGTTTGATTGATGTTTTAATTAAATTTGTTCACCATAACAAAGGATACCACGAATTTTATTGGAAAATGTTTTGAAAACTGATTATCTCAAAATTTAAGACATGTTTATAGTTGAAGGTATTCGCTCCTTTATTTCAATTTATTAAGCCAGGTGGAAAAATTATTCAAATCTCAAAACCATAAATTTAAATAAATTACTTTGTAGTTTAAAGTTGAAATAATCAAACCCACAATTTAACAAAATTTAAGTACTATTACATAATACATCAAGAATTAAATTTATTTCAATTTCTTCCACACATTTCAAGTTCAATGTTAGTTAATTTCACAATTTTCCAAAAATACTAATTTATACTCTATAATAGTAAATAATGTTGATCACTTTAATATCTAAAAAGTTGTCACAATCATTTCTATTAAAAAATCACTTGTTTGCAATGTTTAAATGAATAAAAAACTGACTAATAATGTGATTTTCTTTATCTATGATTATACAATAATTATAAGGTTTTCAAAGTAGCATAAATTTCTTAAACTTCAAAGATGTTTAAGAAATGAATGATCATGAAGTATAAAATATATCAAAAAGTATATGTAGGTACCTACATGCATTCAGCAATAAAATAACTCCATATGAAATTAACTATATAAAGATTTATACAAACAATATGACTGTGCTTTCATTTTCCCAAAAAGTAATGTGAAAATGCTATAATTTTTGCAAATGGTTTCAAATTCATTGTGCTTCGACATTTATGTTATAGAAAGATACTTAGTTGGCAATAAGCAATGAACCGATATACAACTGAAGAACCCCGAATTATAGTAACTGTCCAATTTTTTTTACATTTCTAACAATATGGGAGCTAATTCACATTATGATATTACTTGTGAACACTGCATTTAATACAAAAAAATAATAGTTTTAGAAGATTGAACTAAATCGGAAATTCTACTTTTATCCACGATACAGACATTTTAACTATATTAATATATTAAATATGGCATATGTAATCAAGAAAGACCCCTTTCTGACATGTTAAAGAACATGTATATACATAGGTGTATGTATTTGTTTTGATTTATTAAATCAACAACCAAAAATTAATTGGAAAGCAAAAAGACCTACATAGATTAATTTATGGAAAATGGGCCAGTGAGGAAAAGATGTGAAAAATATTGACTCGTTTGTAATTATTTGTTCTCAAATAAATCAACTCCAATAACATACATAATCAAAAGAATTGGAATTCCAAATTCTTATTGTTTTATTCTCACGGCATTCATCACTATTAATATTCTGAATTTACAACGCTACTATTGTACGTGAAGATGTTTTTTAAAAATCTGGCAAATTCGCCTGACACCAAAAGATTATCGGCTTAACCACTAGTTAACCGATTATACATATGATTTATGCTTTTTTAATTTGATTCTCTCATTCGTGAGATTCATCTAATATTTTTTGATTTGACTAACTACATCTATATCTAATTCATTTATTCATTTTTTTTAAAAATGTTTTCTTGTATTTTTTTTTTGCTGTGGATACGCACATACATATACATATGTAACATATTAAATCTGCAGATATACGCAAAAATTAAAATTAAAATTCAAAGATTTCATGATCACCTGACAATTGTATAGTATAAAACAATATTAATTTTGTCATGTTTGGTTAATGCTTATACATACATATTTGGAGGCAAATAGCTCACTCTTTATAACAATGTCCTTAAATTTGGAATTTACTATGTAACCATTCCAGCTTAAAAATGAATCACTATTATTATTCAAGAATCATTAAATACATTTATTTTTCTACTACCGCTAGAGTGTTAAATTTGAAAGTAAATAGTAAATTTAAAAGTAAAGTGATCTTAACAATATTTAAATTTTTTTTTAAGGTCAAGATGTAAGGTAAACGATTTTGTATATACAATAATTGTCTACAATAATTGGGTACCTTAAGGTATTCTCAAAATAAATTTTAAAGCAATCGTTTTACTCCTTATTAAATTTATATTGTGATTTTCAAAGATGTGTCGAAGCATCATTATTGAGATGACTAACTATATACGTTTTAATTTTAGTTTTTGATATTAAAATACAAGTCATGATCTTTTTAGATTTTATATGATCAATTTTATTTAAGTTTGTTATTAAATGTTTTCAAGTACATGGTTTTGTATAATAGTAAAAAGAAAAGATCGAAATGTTACTCCATAATAGGCAGTTTTTCTTTTGTTAGGATCGAAATCCACTTTATATGTACACTAAAATAGTTTATGAAAAATTGAGATGTGTGTACATAGATTTATGTATATTTTATATTTATATGAAAACAAGAAGAAGAAGAATTATAAGAATACCGCCGTCATCGCTCCTTTACAAGTCATTTTCAGAAAAATCCATAAATTCTACAAAAAACAATGTTTTTATGAATATATATATGTATGTATGGACACATTTAAAAACTAAAATATCAGTTTTGTAATTACTGCAAAGTACTTATTAAAATTATCTCCGTTTTTATCCTGAATAAAATTTCCTAGCCAAAGGTTTTTGCTTACTTAGGTAATAAAATAGAAATAAACATTTAAATTACTACAACTACAATAAAGCCATAAATATGAAATAATTAAAAACCAGCAGGTTTAAATTAAGCCCTATGTAATAAAAGTTATCTACATTAACAAAATAAATGTAGTCTTTTCCACAAAAGCCTGTGCGAAGTCAAGAAGGGAACCAAAACTCCCAAGGGAAACAAAACATTAAACTTTGAGTATCATCTTTGTCATAAACTTAATTACGGAATCCGAGTGTTAATTACCATCCCCAGATAAAACTGTGATTGCCGTGCCGTCCCGAAGGGTGTATTTGTCGTCTCATTTTCATAATTCGACTTGCTGCCACTATATTATATGAATCGAAGTGCGGGGGTACGACAGGAGTATCACCAGGAAAACCCATGTTCCGGGAGCACCCTGCACCTCCAGAATCTAGTTGTATGTGTGTGTATTACACCCGCCTAATAGGTGTATATATTAACTTGCACATAGCCATGCTAAAGTACTTCGCCAGCCGCCCGATTTAAACTCCCATTTTGGGGTGGTTGATGATGTGAAGATAGGATTCATTACGACCCGCAGCTGCGTCCCGCTCCATCGAGGAGGCGCTTATAAACCAAAATTTCGAAATGATGGCGAAGGGTTGAATATTAAGTCTGCGACTATTTAGATGGATACACAAGCACAGAACCATCCCTGTACCCAACCAGTATAACCGCAACGGCTATATGCGCGGTAATTAACTGCCTTGCTAATTAATCGGGGCGCAATTCATTAGAGACTGTAATGGTGTCGCGCGCGGTTGTTAAGCCTACAAATTAGCTGAGTCTGGGGGCATTTATAATTCAGCTCACTTGTAAATGTATAATTGAGTTAGCTTGGGAGGAATCCAGGCAGAGTCTCGACGGGTTCGCTTTTACCAGGAGCTTTGTCCGGGATATGCAGGAACAGTTGGGAAAAGGTAAAAGCTGTCGGGTGTAAATTAGTTTCAATAGTTACACAGGCCAACCTCGGCTATAGACGGTATTTGCAAAGCAATTTAAACATTTTTACAGACTCAGTTTAGATTAACAGCGAAAATAGTGCGGATCTTGTTCACGCAATCATGACTTTGGAGGGTATATGCACTAAATTCTTGTAATAGACTGCCACTAAATATTGTAGAATAGGGAATAACAAAAACACTTGTGAAAATTGATGTTAATTTGAGATAGGTATACTATATATTTTGGCTTTGGTAATTGCAAGTTAGGTAAATACAATGAATTACTTTGAGTAAGTGTCATCAACAATTCCCCTTAATTTTTATTCAGAGCATTCTAAGCAGAAAGACGATTTTAAGTAAATTCTAAACAATAAATATAAAAAGCAATACTTCTTTGGCATGAATAACTTTCCGAAAAATACTTACATATGTTTATAAAAGCTATACATTTAGAGATTCTTTATCTTATAAGAATTATCCAGAAAGCATCTCGCATTAGTAAAAAAACAAAATAAACGTAACAAATATCTTAACAACCATACTTATTTACTAAATTTTATAAAAATGTATAAGGACAAAACTATCTGATTTTTTTTTTTTAAATATTAATTCTTTCCAAATATTTATTTATTATTTAGTTGACTCAATCTATAGAATAAAATTTCTACGGATTATTGAATTAATAAATAAAAACTTACTTTACGTTGGACACATAAATCAACATTAAAATCACCAATAGAATTGAATGCATTAAAACGTTACGTTTTAAGGCTGGCCATAAGAAATTATGTAAAAAAATATTTGGGTAGAAAATTGGGTAAAAACCACAACCAAACCAAAACCCCAAAAACCATTTGGTGACAAATCAAGTCTGTACATCATAATAGCAATGTAGTTGTGAAATGTCAGCCTATACTAACTACGCTGAATTGGATGTGGCAACGCCAAATGGTTTAACTCACACAGAGAAAAAAGCTAGGGGGTGATGACCAAAATAAGCGAGATAAGTGATGAAATTCTAATGCGATTGAAAGAGCTGCAAATATTTTTGGTTTGGTTGGTTGGTCTGGTTTTGTTTGGAGATTAGGCATTAGAATTCCCAAATTCTAAATTAAGCAAATAATTACTATACAACGTTAAATTAAACTTAACAGACAACGCACAGTCTAAAGCCCTAACCAGAATGGGTTCTAGTAGCATGAATTTTCTCAGGAGTTCCTTATAATGTAAGCAAACATATAGAAAGAATTTTTGAAAATTCTTCCCCTAAGTACGTTGAAATGAGTCAAATTGGTAAGGTTATTTACATAAGAATACAGCAAAGCCAGCATAAAGAAAATCAAATATATTAATTTTTATAAGAGATTAGCTTCATCTAAATCACTTTGTTTTCATTTAATATAGTACATTATTTATAATAAACAAAATGTTTAATGTAAAAGTATGATTTATCTTCAACTAAACATTGAAAAATGTTAGTTATTGGTAACAATTTTACTACCTTTTATCTAATAAATAAACATTACTATCTTTTATCTAATAAATTGTACTTGCTCAATCCAAAAATTTACTATATTTCAAACCTATTGATACGAATTGTTATTTTTCAATTTATTAAATCTTAAAGCACTCCTCCATGGGCAAGTAAACTTCCAGAAGTTGCTTGCAAAAGTGACTTGAAGACAATATTGTCTATATGCAGTCGATGATGCATATACATATTATACAAATGTATAAATAAATGTCAATCAAAATTACCTTTTTTGTAATACTTCTTTATCATTTGTACATATATACATACAAAGAATTTTAAAAGTATCAACTCTTTTCTAAACAATAAAAAAGTCGTGACAAAATTTCCATTTTGAATTTAAACAGCCCATACCAAAAATTAAAAATATTCTGTAAAAATAGATGCAAAGTTATCATAAATTTGTTAAGAGGCTGCAAAAATGTAAATACATAAACTCAACCACTCGATAAAATTGCTTAATTCTTTTGACAATCTCGTAAACTATAAGAAGAAATTTATCATGACGCTTTCTCGCAAGTAAAACCAAAATTCACCCTTACAATTTCGGAGGGTCGAAATCTCAATTCGGTAAACGGAATAATAAAGTGCTCTTAAAACCAGAGTCCGATGCATAAAAGGGGTTTGGCAAACCTGCAAACTAACCCTTCGAAAAACCTTTACGTCTCTCGGAAATTACATCAATTTCATCCTTGAGATCCCGCGTCTGCGAAAACGTCCCCTAAGGAATTTGAAGGTATTAAACTCCACCGTCACATCCTCCACGAAATGCTCTCAGACAGTGGAGGAGAAATGTGAAAGGCGAATAAAAATTCAAAGTATCCGATGTATGTATATTCGCGGAGATATTCGCGACACTGCCCATTTTTACGGTCATGTATGCATTTTTAACGATTTAATTTATTGATGTTTGCGAAGGCAAAACACACAGCGCCGAGCGGGGTACCACCAGCGCCAATAGTCATTCCGTAAACAATAATTCAATTACCCATGTATACGTAATTAGGTGCAGGTTATTTCCACCTGTTAATTAATCACATAATTAGCATCATCGCTTCATTTAATATTTAAAGCGGCTCAATGCACCGTGCCACGGATGGGCCTACACTAGTTCCCGATGTTCCCGGTAATTTGATTTTGCGATTTCGTGGGGATGCTGCGCTTGGGTACAGGGTGTCTGCTTCAGAGTCCAGACCGGATCGATAGGGGGTGGAATTAAGCTCATCTGAGGGTACGTAATCGGTGTCAAACCACTGACAAGTGTTCATTGACATAACAAAGCGGCGCGGTAGTTGGTCCCTACTGATATCAATGAGCTCGCACAACGGGTGGTTGGCTAAATGCACGCAAATTTCAAATTTAATGGAATATAGGAGAAAATAAACCACTCATTTCACGCTGAATTAGTACTGCGGTAACGATCTTTATCAAATCTAATTTTTAAATAACTGAAAGCTGTTTCAGTATGAAATTAATGTATAAAACAACTATTATACGAACTTTGTTTTCTCAAGATTTGCGAGGAGATACATATTATTATTATTATTAAATATATAGTTGTCTTCATAATTTATTCTATAACTAACAATTTTTTTAAACAAGTTCATATTTGGGCTTACTAGCTAAATGAACGTTTTGGAAAACAATATCAATTTTAGAAATGTATGCTGTTCGAAAATTTCTTTGTCGACAAGTAAATGAAATTTAGCCATTTAGCAAGTTAGTCGCATTTGGCACACAGCCTTCAAATTATGTACTATATATAATTATTTATAGAATCATCAAAACAAAAGTACAATTTAAAGAATTTTCAATCGCGTCTTGAATATTTCGCAACTCAAAATTTTATAAAAAAAATAAAATGGTTAAATTATTAACATTTATGGAATTCTTATATATAGTGCATTTGAAGTTTTTAATATATGTAAAGGAAAATATTAAAAATTAGATTTTAAAATATAGATACATACATAGGTACATCTTCCAACATAAAAGGAAAATAGAAATCTTTCATAAGCCCCATTCAGTAGCTAGATCTTTTACAATTTAATTAAGGTTCCATTTATTATTTTACCTTTTCGAAATCCTTTATTTATGTTCTAAACAACACACTAACAACTTTCTACGTACTGAATGTTGATTAGAGCTATTAATTATTTTGATTAGTATCTTTTGAGTTTAATCGCCATTTAATCATAGATTACTTCAACCTTGAGTTTAATAACCAATAAGTACAATATGAGCCGTTGAGAATTATACTGGTGTTAAAGTTGAGTCAAATGTAACTTCGCTTAATAAATTATATGATTTTAACCCTAACTCAATTATTGAATATTTTTGACTTACATTTCGTTTCAAGATACGGAATCCTCACTTCGCGAATCCGACTTAAGCTCAATTATTTATTAAACTAGAAAATTTGATACTGGTGTTAAAATCAGAATATAAAAATTATCTACTACCAAAACTGATGCCCGGGAGCGTCCAAAAGTGTTGGACAGGTAATGGAATTACTAATCAGTTGGCACGTGGCCATAAAATCAATATGCCTGTCATCAGTAGCAGTTAATCTTCTTGAGATTTATCATGACGCAAGGATTTCTATTAACAAAATATCCCAAGAAGGGTGCTCTGAATTCAACCCCTGAAACTTAATCCAATTCTCCGACTGTCCCCCGTACAAAATTCGTGTGTCGTGGCATATCAAATTCACACGCTGAGATTGGAAATAAATTAGACTTTATTCAGCAGGTGCTAAAGTTCACGCGATCTTATTACATTAGCCTTTGGGTCCTTGTATTCTCAACAAAAATTTCTCTGTACTTTCTTATGCAGCCCAGGACATTGCGGAAATGGACCAGGACGAAATTTGTGATGAAACAATGGGAAGCGATATAGACGATAGGACGAGTGAAACAGATTCAAAAAAAGGAAGTAGCAGAAATTCCCGAGGGAGCTCGGCCGATGGTAAAACGCAGGGTGGTAGCTCCAAGCCAAGGCGGGCTCGGACGGCGTTTACGTACGAGCAACTCGTGTCATTGGAAAATAAATTCAAGACAACACGTTACCTCTCAGTCTGCGAACGCCTCAATCTAGCCCTAAGTCTAAGTCTTACAGAAACACAGGTAAATCGTGTTAAGAATATCCTAGATTGATGTCATGCTAATGATTTTTAAAAAAAAAAAACAACAACAGGTCAAAATTTGGTTCCAGAATCGACGCACGAAATGGAAGAAACAAAACCCTGGAATGGATGTAAATAGTCCAACTGTGCCGCCACCAACAAATGGGAATTCCTTCGGACCCGGTGCGTATGCCGGAAGTTTGCTTTACCCGCACGCAGTTCCATATCCACCCTACGCACCCTACTTCCACCCTCTTGGAACGCATCACCTTAGCCATTCGCACACATAAAATCTGGCCTTTTTCTAAAAACGGCCCAAAAATTTAATCCCAGCAAAAATTGTGATGACGTATATTTCGTCGTTAGATTTAAGTTGTGCAGTTGCTTTCGGCCGGGTCAGTGCAAATTATCCCAAGGACAAAATAAAAAAATGTTTGCCTACGTTGTGTCGTGCTACCCATGTAACTAATTCTCCACCTTCCTGTCAATTAAGGACAACTTCCAAATAGTCAGTTTCGTTTCTCCCTCTTCCTAGACAGAAAGGACCTCAACATGGAGAATTCGGGATGAATCGATTAAAGTGCAATTGCCTATCTTTTACTTCGAAATTTTCGAGATCAGCAATAGTTAGACTCTCTTTTTGATCTTCAATCTGTCTAGGATAAGAGATTCTTAAATACTTCGTTTTAAGTGTTTTATAATAAACTTTTAAATAAATTGTAAATTATGTAAAAAAAAACAAACTCTACTTTAAAGCCAAATAAATTTTAAGAAGATATGAATAATATATTTTAATTTCCTTTTACGTGGTACTCACCTTATGTAAAATGATTTTGTTACATTTATGATTTGGACAGTGGTTTCATCAGCAGGTAAGTAAAATAATCGTAATCAAGGTATGATTATAGTTCTACGTTATCCTATGTTCATTCTGATGAAACTCCATTTCTGTTAGACTCTCATCATAACTTGTTTACCTGAAATAAAAATCAAAAATAAAATGCATCAGTACACGTATAGCTTAGAGAAAGTATCAATTTTTAAAAATAATAGAAAGTTTGTCTTCAATAAAATCTTGATGCCTATCTAAACCGTGGTCTTCAAATTTCTAAGAGGATTTAAGCACCGAACTTTTCGTTTTAAAAAAGCTCAAATAATTTTCAAAAAACACTACAATGCATAATTATTAATTTTTTGTTTTGTACTCTTATAGTTTTTGAGGAATTTAATCCCTAATGGAAGAATTCTCTTATACCTCACATCTTAGGTTATAATGATATATTAATTATTTTTGTTTTGTCGCTGAAAAATAATCGTATAATAATAATTAAAGCGACACAAGAAAAATCATTTAATTGGTTAGGTAAGTTAATTTCAAAAAATAAATTTTTTTATGTTAATAACTCACGACCTCAGCATGGGTAAAATTGACCGAAATTGACCAACTATTTTTTATAGATTTCAAGGCTCTAATTAAAGACAAGATAGTCTAAAAATTCGAACACATAAATGTTATTTGATTACGGATTAAATAATCTAAAAATTCTCATACATCATTAATCACTAAATTTGCAGGTATGTACACACATAGTTCACTCGCAGAATTTTATACAAACTTAAACATTATTAGAAAAATTATTCAACATTTCAGTGCAGTAAAATTGTCACTATTTATTTCTGTGAGAAATATTTTGCTTTTTTGAATGGGAAATTGATAAAGTTAATCCAATCATTTTTGTTATAAATATTTATGGAGAATTTTCCTTGAAGCAAGTAAGGAATGTACAAATTTTATTTAAAATATCAACCATGCTAATTCTGGGAGTAATATTGTAAATCCGCACAAGTCATGGATATCACATCATTTCTTTAACTGCATAACTAACTAACCCTACGAAATAGCAAAAAATAAGTACCATATCTGAATTCAGCACCCCAAATTATTGTGTTATAGGTACTTTTCATATCCACAATATAAAGAGGTTTATTTTACAGACATGTGTAAAATTATTGAGCAATTGTATTTTTACAAAAATTGAATTTAATGATGTTGGACAACATTCTTTACAAACATTTCATAAGTTCAAATAAAAATTGAATTTATAATAAATATTGTTCCTTCATTTACAATTTAACAAAATCATGACCATGTTTACCCTTAAAATGAATAACAAATAATTTGAAGGACATTATTTTGTAAAAGTTCTTTATTTGCTAATTACATGGTTACGTATGCCTCGAAAAGAGACTCTTCGGCCACGATGTATATACTTCACCTATTTTATACATAATTTATTTTGTGTTTCTATGCATTCGATATGGTATTTTGGTTGATTTTTAAGACTAATATGATAATAAATATCATATATGATAATTTCAAATTTGGGCAAACTAGGAATTTTATAAGAGTACCTTCTACATGTTCTGCAAACAAACTCTTATCTAATTTGAAATACATGTTTATTTTTCTAAAATTATATTTATAAAGTCGCACCTAATTATTTTCTTGTATTGAGTAAATTTCATTCAATTTACTAAAAAAATATGTTTCCCATACAAATTTGTCCATTCCCTTACAATATCCAAAAATGGTTATGGTACTCCTATTGTTTCTCAGGAAACACCTAGAAGGTTTTTCTTCCTTGAAACATACATACATATGTACGTACCAAATTGTAAGATTGTAGATTTGATAGTTCTAGAGATACCGCGAGGATTAAATATTTATAGCTTTTGTATATACCTATGTATATATGTGTGTAATAAAAAGTTACTAGAAAATCTGCACACATTGATGAAATGAAATGTAATAAATACTTATGTAAATAAACTGATTAAAAATCTCAAAATAAAGCCAAAAGATTAAATTCCAATTATCTTACATTATTATCAGGGCGAAAACACAAATGTGTATGTAGTTCATGCTCCTATTGTCTATTTAGACCCCAAAAAACTGCAGCAAAAAGACCACTGGTGGGGGAAGTGATGCGTTTTCCGCATTTCATTGCTGAATAAAATAATTGTCGTGAGTAATTTAATACACAGATGTCACAGTTATCACACTCTCCCTCCGGGCGACAGCGGAGCACTATTCCCCCATCATCAAATTGTAATTTATCCTTCGGTCCAGGCATCCCTAGTTGTCGAATTATATTCCTTTGCGTATTCACGCGGTGAGGGTGAAGGTCCTTAAAAAGAAAAGGACTCGTAATCGAGATGGGAAATCTGTCATAAAAATGAATGGAGGCATTTTCCAGGCAAATACTGCGGAGAGGCCCCTTGGGGCCTTGTTTATGTCAACGTTCCTGATCTAAACGATTTACACAAGATGTCCTCAATCGAATTCACTTTATTGTGATTAGAGCGGTTGTTTGTTTAGTGGTAGCCGCATCTGAGACTGTTTGTAGTAAATTGACAGTGGGCAACTTTAACTTTCGAAGGGGTGATTTGCTGGTACCCCACACACATGGCGTTCTTTCAAAACGAAATTAGTTTCGAAACATGTTTAAGGTCATTTAATCTACCAAATTGCGGAATAATAAATTATGTCGTTTTTTTCCATGGCAGTATCTTTTAATTCTTCGCAAAACTCTGTGAAGCAACTATAATTAACATTAACTTTAAAGCTTAATAAGAAAATTTAATCCAAAAAAGGCTCTTTCACAACATTCGAAAATATCAGATTTGGCCGAGCCTTTATAAAACGTGTGCAAGACAAGACGGGATCTATTAAACACCTCAACCTTCATCACCGCAAATTTAAAAAACCATCGCATAAATTCTAGAATAAGTTATATATAAACGTTTTGCTACCAACTGAAATACGAGTATGGTATGAATAATTTTGCTTTTACGGATACGCACTTTTCACTGTATTTGGTCTTGTATCATACCTAGTTCTTACTAGTTGTAGGTACTTTAATGCAATCTTGTATTAGATATAACAATATCCAATATGGGACTTTAGCTTTTAAATTGTGATATTACAAAACTCGTTCTTTTTCTATCTGCTTACTCATACATTTTTGTTGTTGAAACTCAAAATTTATCAAGTAATCTAAAAGTTGATGGAAATTTTACAAAGGACCATATTCTGCTATAGAGTGTTAATTCCAGTAAAGAAAATATTACAAATTTGCTATTTGAATAAAAATAGACTGAAGAATACTATTTACATAAAAATACGCTAAAAAGTACCCCTAGGAGCTTGTAAAAATTTTTTGATAGCTTTCTACTCACAAAATAGGACTGAAGAGTAGTAATAAAATCACAAATTTATTAGTTTAAAAATAAAAAAATAGTTTACTACGAAATAAATTTTGGAATTAAATTGGTTTATATTTGAGAATAAATTTGTTATATGGGCACTCTTATGAAAGCTCATGCCCAAAAATGACAAAATACAGTCGGAGGCGTACTATTCATAAAAATTTGTTCAATGTATAAAAACATCGTTTTTTTTATTGCGCTTTCTATTAGTAAACCAACTTAAAAACAAGTTAATTCAAAAGTTTAAAGTACATGTAGCAAGCGTTACCTGGAATGAAGAGCTAAACTGAACTATAATGTTGAGAACGATTACATACTCGAAACAATACTTTAAGAACTATTAACACTATCGATTTCAAATTTTGTGACCGGTTAATTTGGTTTTTGATTTCACTTAACAATTTTGTTCTGTGAAAATTTTAATTTAAACAAATCGTTGGTTTCGATCTTCATAGCATTATAACACTAACATAATCTACTCTGACTTTGATTTTAGATAAATCGTACGAGTATACCTAATCGTAACCACTACAAACGACATTGGAAAAAATACGCCGCTACAGATTATAGATATATAATACAAATACCTTAAGGAACTTAATCAAATATATTTATTATACACCAAAAGAACTTATAAAACTCCCATCGACTTTACATACATAGTTCAATTAGGTCGCCACTTAAAGGTTACGCAACAAATAAAATCTTTGATAACAAAAAAAATAATGATTTGTTAATTAAAGCTGCCCATGATCACGGAATAAATAATATTATATGTATTATAGTATATATATAGTTCGTATAATTACGATTTTTTACAATATATATATAATTTATAATTATTATTATTACACAGTAAGTATTGGACATCACAAATGCAAAAATCTTATGGATTGAAATCAACGCATATTTTACAAATACCAAATTTAAGTTTATTAACTGACAAAAATTCTTCTTCACATATGTATATTGCTTAAAATCATTATGGTTAATCACATTAGCAAAAAGTTAGGCGGAGGAAAACATTATTAACAATTTCAGAAGCTCATACCTCGCGAAATTTTTAATTATGTAATGCAGTAAATTGACGTCACTGTTTTTAATTAAACAACATTTTATGATGTATACGAAGAAGTAGGATGCAAAAAAGGGAAAAAAGTATGTAGAAGAAATTGTTTTATGAAACCGAGTGAAACATTTTTATTTAATTCACAGAATTCTCAAATTCACACGAAGTGAAAGTTGGGTGGAAATATTTTTTCCCGCGAAACGGCTCAGAATAGAACCCATGGAAAAATATCGGAATTATGTATAATGGCTTCATTTTTATCATATAACTACGAAACAATAATAATATATACATACTACCAGAGTAGTAATCTAAAAATAATTTTTTTAATCCGGCATTCCATTTATCCGATTTTCACACATACTCATGTGCATGCTCACAAATCTTATGTTCTTAAATGAAAACTCACTAAATTCACAGTTTAGAAATGTTTGATATCAATTGCACATATGCACATATCCACATCTGGCTACGAAAGTCAGTCATGCAAGGCAAACATTGGATACAACAAAGACTGAATCAAAATGAACTACAAAGTGTTATCGTACGAACCATTTAGTCCAAAGAATCATTTAACTAGTTATATTATTAACTTCAAAGAAACAGGATTCATATTGAAAATAGTTTCGCTCAGTCTGGTCAAGTAAATTACCTTAAAATTAGCAGAAATTTAAATGTTTCTGAAACCAAAAACTTGTACAAAGTTCACCCAGCCAATTATGAATTTGCATAGAATCGCTTAAAAGCATTATTAACTTCAAAGACATAGTACTTTTAGGAAACTGTTTCGCTTAACCAAATTGAGCTAATTACCCTGCGCATAAAGTGTCCTTACTTTTGGATGGGAATATTTTGAAAAAGTTGTAAAAATAGCTCGTTTGATGAAAATTTTAGCAACATGCATTGAAATGTTTATTTGAACATGATAAGTGTTCCCCAGGGCATGTGCACACCCATGGCGGCTTATATCAAAGGGTCGATTTTTTATTGTCATTAAACCCGGTGGATTTATCTGGATAATTAGGAGCCAGAAAATGAAACATGCAAAGATCATAACGCGTTATGATGCCACTTGCAAATTGGCGGTGGACAAATCCCCTCCCGCAGAACTGCACAAAGTAACTGCCAATTATTTGGTTCCGGCAAGTGAACATCAGATGAATCAAATGAGAATAAATCAGTCGCAAAAAGGGCCATCGAGGACACCTGCGACACTCCATGCAAAGGACGAGCGCCGAATAAAGGATAAAGGTGAAGGTGGCTCTGTGCGCAACAGCTTTGTTGGTCCCTAAGCCAAGCTGCCATTGAGCGCCGCTGGAGCCCGAGGGCTTTTCATGCACTTGGCTGGAGGACGACTACAGCGGCAGGATCGGCGTCATGGCTACGGCTAAAAGGACAGAACCATCCGGATAAATTATCCAGATACAGTGGCAATCGCTTTTGTCAGAACCCTTTTTTTAAACAGAATTTGCCACAATCCACCAGCTAGCAATATTCTAATAATTGGAAAAATGACTCTCTGGCTGTTTCGAGGTTTTCGAACATGCGTACACAACAGGCGCTTATTAAATGAATTTCAGAATTGGTGCTAGATTTAGGGTACCCAAAAACGAAAAAAGTGCACAATAATGAAAAATCGGACAGGTGATTTAATAAAATATATAAAAAGAGATGGAAAAGTTAAAAAAAAGCGAACAAGTTAGAGAAGGACATTTCAACTCTATACCTCTAGCAACTCCAGAGAAAGGATCTTGATGGACAACAAAATCATTCCATAAGGACTCCGTTTTGATTTAATTTGTAATTACAGAACCCTTAAAACAACTTCAAATTCTTAGCTTTGGTTCCTCGAAACTTATAATGATGAGTACGAAAAATTTGTAAAAATAAGGAAAAAAAGGACCGAAAATGATAAATTATGTATTACATATGTACTATATTTATACCTAAAACTAAGTGGGATTCGGGCACGCTGATTTTAAATACAGTTTCCCAATCAGAAAACTCAAAACGAAGGTTTTTAATATTCTATTTAATAGATATCTTTTTCAAAACCCGGTATGAGAAGATCTTGGATCATTAATTTTGCACTTAGCGATAAATTTGAAAACTTCAACATGTTGAATCCAAAATGTATAGATGTATAGTATTGTACTACAAAGTTACCTAAATATGTAGATCTATTAATGATTTTCTTAAGACGTTTCTCTTTTTTCTTTCATAATCATATTCACCATTACGGATTACAAATTTTCCCTGTGGTGCTGCGAATTGGAAATAAATTTTGAACCCTAAAATAATTCTTACTATTAACAAGTCAAAAGAGATAATTAAATATAACTTTTACTATAATAGCATTAATTTTTGATACTTGAGCTGAACTTACCCATAACATGAACTTTAAATTGTTAACTACAAATATATAAATAAATCCTGTAATTTCAATACTAGTACAAAGTTCTACTGAAAGCAAAATATCAAATTATTCATCCAAAATAAACGGGGACATTAAATAGCCATAGAAATCGTGATACTTCTCTAGGAATTTTTATTGTATTTTATAATTATTAGAATTGAGGTATAAAGAAAAAATTGTGGGATTGTTGTAATATTTGCAATGCATTACAGTACCCTTATGCATAAACGAGTTCTTGGGAATGTCTTTTTCGCCTATAAAAAAGATATTTAAGGGTTTTTACATTTCTAGAATAATAAGAATCGGAAAATATCTTGAAATCAAAATCACTCATGTAAAACATAACTACTACTGCAGAATTTTAAACAACTATCCGAATCTTGTTCAAAACAACATATTTAGCTATTATAAAGCTGTGTACTTAGAAGATTAATAAAATGATATTAATGTTTTACTTTTATATATAATATGGATATTCAGAAATACATATATATGAACTCCATTCTAAAACCATACACTATGCGTAGGAAATAAAACTGACGCAAGGATATATGAATTTGTATTTAATCGTATATGTACCTACATATATATATATATATATTTTGTATTACTTAGTAATAAGTTAAGATATTCTAAACGATAGAAATTTACAAATACAAAATGTCCTAGCATTTTGTATATGATTTTTAAATTGCAACCTCAATTAGTTCTGCAGGTTTTAGCTAGTGTTTCGATTTATATGATCAAAACTTAAAAAAATAAAAATTCCCTAGAGCCTCCAAAGCTGCTTTGTATTAATTTAATCCTGGGAAATTAATCGGAGGATGGAAACGGATGAAGATGCCTAACTAGATAGAGAGGATTTCGAATGGAACAACTTAATTTATTCCCTGTCGGTAAAAATTTGCCCTTTTCAAATTTTAATTTAAATAAATTATTCCACCTCTTCAATTATGAATTGCAGTGTTGTCAGCGCCAAGGGTATCTGAGGGATCTTTATTTTCAGGGCTTTTGCGTCGGAAGCCCCATCCACCCCTACGTTGTTATGCATATCCGACTTTTCCGCAT
This sequence comes from Tolmerus cingulatus, assembly GCA_959613345.1. Taxonomy (NCBI): domain Eukaryota; kingdom Metazoa; phylum Arthropoda; class Insecta; order Diptera; family Asilidae; genus Tolmerus; species Tolmerus cingulatus. The sequence goes on from OY390711.1 coordinate 22,565,541, forward strand.
ACCTGGCTCTGATCTAAAGCTCATACGTATCTAATATGAAAGGAATTGACAAAGTGCGAATGACAATTGCTACCCCTGGTTCTGTGAAATAATCCCGACATCGCACGGGGTTCCACGGTTTGGCTAGCCCCCGGGACCCAGGAGACCCAGGAGACACACGACAAAATAAGTCAAGTGTGAAATTTTAAATTTGGTCTTCACTTTGACAACAAAAACATTCAATTATGTGAAACGAATCTGTTAATCCGATTAAGCGCTACGTCGTTTATTCTGAATGGAACCTGGCTGCCAGTAACTATATTTACATCAGAAGAGTAATAGACCGCTCTTATTTTAACATTGAGTGTAGGTACCATGGGGTTCAATTTTGTACCTATCTTTTCCTCCCCGAGGTAGTATTTTATGAATTTATTTAAAAAAGGGCGTTCTCATAATTCGACCGTATAATATTTTGATCTCTTTATTTTCAAAATTCCTTTTCAAAAAAGTCAAGCAAACCGTTGCATTTCTTTCGATATTTTATCACCCTTTTGCAGATATTTTATTGATCCTGGTAGGAGATGGTCCTTAAACCAGTTGAATCAGCACAAAAGTGTGTCTGATTTGGTAATAATAAAATAGCACGTGCCGTAATTTGTACGCTAAGTTACGCATAGCGAATTGGGAATACGGAGGGCGTTAACCACAATTTAAAATGGATTTAGCCTTCCTTTAGTTTGATTAATTGTTTGAAATCAGTGAGTGTTATAAGACCGTTCAACTAAAGGAAGTTTTAAAACAAAAGTCTAGCCTTCAGTTTTCCGATAATTCGAAAAAGGAATTAGAAATATAAGTATTATATAGTACAGATTGTGATTTACTGAGAAAAAGATAAAAACGTGGAAGCAACCACTTTGATCGGTTTTTAATAATAATAATAAAACTGTAGAGAAATTAATTTGTCAAATTATTATTTATGTCTCGAGGAACTGAAATGACAACAGTCTAAGCCTATTAGTAATGCATACATATATGCAAGTATAAAATTCTAATGAATTAGAGTTAGCTCAGTAGAGATCATATAGAGCGAAATGCAAAAATTTCAATATGATATATAAGAACTACATAAAAAGGCGATCATTAATCAAGGTAGGTGTACTCAAGTACTGGGCGAACAAATGTGTAGAAGAGAATTTTAGTAAACTAAGGAATGTCAAATTCCTTGAACTAACTAACAAACCCCAAAGTAGAACTTCTTCTAGTAGTTCTTCAAAGGATATACATGAATTCAAAACAACTCTCAAATCTTTGATTTTTTCAACTTTTGTAAGAGGATAATCATCCAAGAAGTAAGTAAAGTTCAGTAGAACTTTCGTACCAGAAAAATGCATACTTGTACACTTACTAATTATAATACATATTGAGATAGAGGCAAATAGAACACCATATTTATTTATATACGATATCTATGTCAGAATTTAAAAGATCAGAGTTCATCAGATTGGACACAAGTCGTAAAATGTTGGCGCCGTCAGCATAGCACAGGATCAATCCTTTTGACTTATTTTATTTAAAATTAAGGATACGTCATTGATTAAAGCAATAAAAAGTAAAGGTCAAAGCTAGCTGCCCTGAGGCACACCACATGTGTGTTTTATTTCGTCACAAAAAGAACCTCACGAAATTTAATACGTTACTTTCAACTAAACAGATAAGAGTTATTTTAATTCACGGTGGAAAAACCAAAAACAAGTAGCTTATAAATGAAGTAAAATGCTTTAGTAAATTCAATAAAAATATAATTGACTTGGATTCTCGAAACACAGAATAAGATTTTTTTATTAATGCAAAACGCTTTGAAATTCTTAAATAATAATAATAAAATATTTGTACTCATATAACACAGATGTACGTGAATATCTTGTTTAAGCGTTTGAATACTCTAAGCCTAACGAATGACATTCCTCTCTTGAAGAAAAACTTAAGTTTTTTAATTTTTAAGTGGCTATTAATTCTTTTTTATTATATTCAAAGGTATAACACACCCATTAAATATAAAGAGTCTACTCCTGAGGGCTTGCAATAGTGATGGAGTAAGATTTTAACAAAAAATTTCTCACCCGGAAAAATAGCATGCGACGACAAAAAATAAAAATCCTCGCTGAAGGCCATACAAAGGAAGGGATGGTGCGATTAATAAGGGATTCAAATTCCTCCAGAGAAAGGACATCAAGTAAATTCTGTCACAATTTGCAATTGTAAAGGTTTAAGGAAACACTTAGACAGAGCAAATAGGGTGGTCGCTCGGGCTAATCCTTACTCGATCTTGTATTTACATGAATTTTATTTGCGCTCTGTTAAAAGGGTTGGCTATGTCGCTTTAATGGGTTTCAAATTGAATAAGGGATTAGTTAGTCGATTTTCAAATTAGGTACTTAATACTCTAAGAAGGACTCGTTCTTAAACAGATTACTTAATAGAGTGAATGGCATGTAAAATTCACTTGAGATGATAGAATTCCTAAGCGACAACTTGAAAAGTGTTCAAATTCGTCTTGCCGTTTGAGTACACTCAAAAACAAGTTCCCATTAACTATGAGGACTTCAAAGAAGAGCACCAATCAGCAAGGGAGATTTCAGGAATTGTTCAAATATAGACAATTTATTTGACAAGAATACGAAATGCTTACCACTAACGACATTGTAAACTAATGCATACATATATTTAAACAGGAGAAGAATAAAAATAAATTTGTTGGATATTACATATCACTTATTTCGCAACATGTGTGTCCAGGTTTTCCAAGTATAATGCAGAATTTATTAAAAACATCTACACTCTGGAAAGGTTTCTGTCTTTTTATATAACTAGTATAAGTCCATTAAGATCTTAAAATTAAAGTTAGAATTAGCTAATAAAGTCTGAGGTGCAAAATAATACGCAGACAAGCGAAGGTAATGTTTTCTTCTTTTCCAAAACATTTATTTAAATTTTCATTAGCTTTTGAGAGAAATGAAGGCTTACACGAACTGAGAAAAATTATGAAAAATCTGTGAATGGCAAAAATCTTTAAGAGTTATTGCCAAAACCTTTTCGAACTTATTAGGAATAGTCAGAAATGCATTTTTAAAAACAAAATAAAACCGATTCCAAAAAATCCGAAGCACTAAAACGTATAAGATAATTATATTAAGAGTCCTCTGCTACTACTTTCAACATTAAATAGGTACATAACTTTCCTAGATTTTTTAAGTCGGGGTGAAAACCTGACCGAGCCAATATTTTTGAAAATAATTACATGAAATTTGGACAGGTTTATTTTGCCACGTAAGCACCTCATAAAAAAAGATTTTAACGAACAAGGAATAAAATAGGGGATGTAAGGTTGTATGAAAATCATCCATTTATTTATACATATATCCATTGCAATCGGAATTTAGGTTTCAAGTTAAACATTAAGATAAATGTATATTTCAGAACTTTTAGAAATTTATTCCTTAAGCGGATAAAATAGGAGATTAAAGTTTGTATAGGTGTTTCGTTATTTTTGTAGTTCAACCAATGAAAATTATTACAATATTAAGCTTTTTTGTTAGAAAATAAGAAAGACATGTTTCAGCGTTTTTCAAAAGTCATCCCCTATAAAACAGGGAATGGAAGTTTAAGAGTTCGATCATTTCAACTTTATATTTTTTAAGAATTGATTTTCAAATCAAAGATCAAAATGTACCAAATTACATCCTTGTAACTTTTGAAATGGCAGAGTTTCATACATATAAACATATAACCACCTTTTTACCACTGTTCTGTTTCTACTTTACTTCGAGATTGACGCAGACGTGAGCGCAGGTAAAAAATAAAAGTAAGTCAACTTTTAAATGAATATGGTATCTTAACAGGGTAAGTGATATGATTTTAGTTTTAACTCAGTTTTTGAAAATTTGTGACTGGGGTGTCGTCGTTTGTTCAACCTGTTCCCTTCATGTCATATAATATATGTACACCGTACCTCCAAGAAAAATAGTAATATGCAAGTGAAACACAAATCTTATTCCACTTCAAAGTATTAATAATACAAATTGTACTGGATAAATCAAACTTACTGGCTTCATTGCAACATTTCATTGAAAATTTAAATCTTGTAACATAACTATGTCCTAGACTCATTCACACATAGAATGAAATGTTGGTGAGTTTTATATATTTATATTAAAATAGTACCAAATGAAACCTTGTTGGAAGAACAAATCAAAAGCAAAAGTAGAGACGAAGAGGTTTCGCCTCCAAGACCCATTTACTTGCACAACCGCTGCGAATATATTTTAGCTCTAATCCGATCGAAGTTAAGTACGTACTTAATGTTTTTAACTGAAAAAACAGTCCAAGAGCCGACGAACCATCCCGCACCGTCCCGAATCCATCGTAGTTCCAACGACGACGACGACAATCCACTGTAGGGGATCCGATTCTGCGGTACAGTAGATCCTTCAAGTTGTTAAAATACGGGGGTGTGAATTTAAAATTTCATTTGTAATACATATACGTCGCAACCCCGACTCACCTTGCCCTCGGATGGGGAAAATAAAGAGAAACTTTGGGCTGGTAATGGTACATGCGAGTCCTGAAGGACTCAAGGAGCAAATGGGCAGAAGACTTCGTTATGAGGAAAAGTGTAAAACTGAGGCGGCATACATCCACTTGTTCGTCTTTACCAAGGTTTATGCCACCCTCGACTCACATAATCAGACTTTTGAACGTAAGCAAAGTGGAGTTTGGGAAAAGTGTCACATGTACCTCAGAGTATGGCCGGGCGAAGGATGAGAAAAAATTGAAAAGTTTTTCATCCTTTTTTCATTGGGATCGAAATACATTTGGCCCTTCCGCTAAAAGCCGATTTGACATTTTAAAAATTATCTGGTTACATTAGCAGGGTACATAAAACAGGGATAAAGTCGGGAAATGCTTGAAAATCTTAAGCACTCATTGCTACCGGGGATTTGCTTGATTAGTATTCAAAAACCTTTTACGCAGAGGATACACAAAAAGGATATTTAATTTAACTTAGTTAATACGAATATCTATATATTTTCAATAAGACTATTCGACAATATTACGTTTTATGATTAGAAATCTAAAAATAAATAACTTGTATCACACATATTTTGAAAAATAACTACATACGAGTATATGCAAAAGGTCTGACAAACCCTTAAAATATTCTATAATATAATCTAACAAACAGGTCTTTCCCAGGTATATGCAATAAAAAGCCAGAATATTTGTTGTTTATTACAAATATTTAGTTTTTTACTTTTCTTAGATTTTGCATGTTGTACTTCAAAAATTGGTTATGACCTCGTTTAAAAATATAATAAAAGATTAAGTGTATATTTAGATTTTGATAAAGCGATACATAACTGCTTATTTTTAGCTCGAATTTTGTCATTATCACTAAATCCACATTTATTCAAAATAATTTTTGCAAACAAATAAAACCGACTTCAAAACATAGCCTACACATAACCTTAACTAAAATGTTAAAAATAATATTATTTATCACTTTAAAGAAAGAAGCATTAAACAATTATTGATATTTAAATTTTTACAATATCTAATCAGTTATTTATGAAGTTGGTGCCAGCCAGGGCAAGGAAAACAAACAAACAGCAGGTCCTTCTTGTCCTTCGCTCTAAGTTCGGAGCACTTGAACATTTTACGATAAAATAATAGTAAAGTATAATTTATAAAATTCTAGACTCAACCATTGAGATTGAAATGATCCACATACTCTTTAACTCTTTATAAACGACCAGTTCTTTTTGATTTCTTGTTCAATATATAGATATATTATTTCCTTGATTGCATAACAGTTTTAAAAGAGTTGGAATCACCTTCATTTGAAGGATTTAATAACAGAATTAAAAATTACCTTAATATTTAACAATCGTCGTTGAGAAATCAGTATTTGGAATTGTTAAAAATTTAAAGTCTGAAGTAAAGATTGAACAAAACTTAAAATATGGTTGCATTCTTATGTGACTTTAATTGAAATTACGAAATTGGATTATGGACTTTTATCGGTATTATTTTTTTATCTATTGAGTATGAAACTCTTGAAAACATCGACACATCCTTGTAATAATAATTTAGAGATAGAATGACTCAAAAAGTAAAATATTGCTTTTCTTCGTTTTGTACAGAACTCAACAATAAATCTATTTTTATTAACTGGTCTAATGCCGTGATGTCCTCGATGACGAAAAATGTCATACAAGACGCCAGACTAAGATTAGTAATGTTTTGTTTGAATAGATTGGTTCATCAATAAACTCCAATACTTATAATAAATATTTAACACATAAGTGTAAATATCTCCACTCCAATAACATTGTGAGCATTAAGTATAAACTATTTGATGCTTATTTGCGTCTTATGCTGACACGGAATCATAAAACTATAAATATGTGTGATCAACGATCGCTGAAACACAGCAACATCAAATATGCTCGCGTCCTCCCCTCTATTAATATAATTTGTTCTTAAATAATTGTTTTCTACTCTGTTGCTCATGTAGTTTTCCGGTGCTTATACGTTTTGTAAGAATTCATTTGGTGCAACTCTTTAAACAGAGCTAATTGCATTAATAACTCAAAGAGTTTCTTGAAGACGAAACCTATAAAAGCATCCTTAGTCAATTTTTCTGTCATCACGATCAATTGAAGACGTTCGGGAGGGAATCTTGTCGCTATTAAGTCTAAGTTTAACGCCGGAACGAGGCTTTGATTGACACAGAAGACGATCTGCCGGGCCTAATCATAATTCTCTTTCTTTTTTAATTAAGTGAACATCCGATGAAGCGCTTGTGATAAAATCCGCCCCTGGTAATATTTTTATCAGTTGTTGAGGAAATCTACTCAACACCGTCCTTGGATAAATTGCCCGCGAAAATCATAGTGATGATTTTAATGGGATTTTTCCACTTTTGATGCGTGGGTTAGGTTAATGAAACTTGAGGAGTGGCAACAATAGATAAAGAAAATTAAATTTAGAAACATTAAAAGTATAAAAATGCGGAATATGTAAAGTAGTAATTACTTTTTGGTACAATTATTATTACAAACTACTATTCTGTAGAATTAAGTTTCAGTTCTCATTTAGTAATGATAATTACCAGTGTTACTTAAAAGTATAGTTTTTAATTCCTCATACATTATTATATTTAAAAGTAATTATACAGGAATCAGATAATGGTAAGCATTAAAAGAAAGGAATTAGTGAATTATAACATGACATGTCATTACTTGGAATCATAAAGTACTTAATGGAATTTAAAAATTTTGAGTTAAATAATATACTTGGAATGAAAAATAATAATTATAAGTCTTGACGATAATAAAAAAAAAAAACAACTGTTTCTCTTACATTTTCATATATGTTACGTATGTAAGGTACAGTCGCCAAATTTCGTCCCCATCGGTTTCTCTTTTTCTAAATAAAGCCATTTTGTTGTTATACTTCTAAACTAAAGTTAGTTGAGTCAGTCGGATATTGCAAAAGTTTGGTGGTGAAACGTCATTCTTGTATCACGATATTTACAAAAAGAAAAAACTGTTCAAGGTGAGCTTTTGATTGAAATACTATCGGTATTGTTTAAATATTGATAATTGAAACGACATTTTTTACAAAATTTTTTGACATCGCTTAAATATAAATCGATTGTGTTTTCATTTAGGTTATGACATGTACATATTTTTTGTTGAATAGAGGTTACCAACGCAATTGGCAAATTCTTAATGGCATCCCCTTACGTGATTGAGGACCAGGACCAAATTTTATCTGTGCAATTTATTTAGAGAATTAAAATTACTTAAATTTTACCAATGATTATTAAAAGTCTGATTAGATATTATAATTATGATTACCAATAATTACTGTTACAAATACGTACTAATTATTTTGATCTCAATATCGTCCCCGGGACGTAATTAGGTGCCCAAAAATATATTTTCAAAATTTCTACTTTTTGGCTTAAGCTACTTTTGTAGAAGTAGTAATAAAGTTAACGGGTTTTTAATTACTTAAAAAAATATATTATACCTAAACTTTGACGTTTTATTTATTATTTTTCTTGTGATATTTTTTTTCAAACTTTTTTTTTTTTATAAAAAAGGGACATTATATGGCGACTGTACCTTATACATATGTACGTAGAAATGAAAGCGTACAATGTATAAATCGAAGCAGTAAGGAGTACCTAGGCACATATACAGCCTTTTATCTTAAATGAATAATTAAAACAAATTCGAGTTGCCGACACTTAATTGCATCATCCATAATCCAGATGATCTCCGAATAATCAGAGGAGATTGTCGCCCTTAAGTAAAACCGAAATAATGGAACTGAGAAAGCAACCGAGTATTCTAACAATCTCAATTCCAAGCCAAACAAATTATCTGTCTTAACAGAAGCGATGTTGAACAATTAAAGCAATCTGCTCCGCACCGACCGCGAATAGCAATTAAAGCATTCTTGGAGGTGCCTTCTTTAGGGGTGGTGTAAGATAAGGTAACTCGGGGGGTGCAGAATACACACAACGAAGCCACTTTCTTTTGATAACGAGACCTGCGAAAGTCTCCGGTGTAGACAAGGTGAACGAGCCGGAATTGGTTTGGTCTTATCTTAGTGCGAGTGGAGGGTATGTATTGTAGGTAGCTGTACACAAAGAAATAGATCCCCCACCGGTCTCAGGTTTCATTGGTTTTCACTGTGGTGTTCCCGGAGGGTGAACTATGGAGCTGGCTACAATTTCATCTTTTATTCCTGCTCATTATTACAGGAGTCCTAGAGCTGCTCCCTGGAGTATTCTGATGTAAATGTATGCGACTTCTGTTGGTGTACCTCTTATTATTCAACTCTAGAATGAACCGAGGAGAAATTAGCGTGGCCAGAGAGGATGCTATTCAAATTAAACTTATTTTTTTCGTAATTAATGAAGACAAGAAAGGATTGCAGGTTAGAAAACGCAAGGTTAATATCCCCTGCAGGGTTTGTCTTCTCAGTTCTAACCCGCATTAAAGTAAGCTAACCAGAATAATTAGATCCAGTTATCAGCTTATTACAACTTCTAACCTCAAATCGCACATACTTTTACCAGGATTACCTTATTAAACAATAGTTACACAATGTTACATCATTGGCAAACCTTTTTCCGGTGTGCTAATTTCGTGGAATAATTAATAGGCATAATTTTCTTTGTGCTTGTTTAGCTACGCTATTCGCCTGCATCAATTATCCCGGTCAAGATAAACAGGAAAGACATCTTTCTCCTCTAGAGAGTTTGTACCGTCGGTTACGTTCGATATAATTAAAGCCATTAAGGTAACTTAAGCTGAGAATTAATCACTGGATATAACCAATTAAAAATTAACTCGTACTTTCAAACTGGGAGCAGTTTTCGGATGCCATGGTGCTTTTCTACTAAATGGGCTATTATTTATTCACAAAACTCATTTCTTTAGAAAGGTATAAGGGGATTTGTTTGCTGTGACAATACATTCGCATATAAGTACATTGTATACTACTAAAGCAAAGTTAATTATGTGAAACAACAAAATTGTGTTTACAATAAGTTGGGCTTGTAAGTTGACGAGGATTTAGAAGAGGATGATTTAATGCATATATTATTAAGATCTTTCGAGGCTGAGGACAAGACAAACAAAATGTAAAATATTAATAAATATAAAAATAAGGCACTTCGAAAATCTAACCCATTATATTTTCAGATATTCTAATTCTACTACTTTAGGTTACCTTTTACCATAGGGATTGAAAGGATGAAAATAGGGGAAAGAAGCAATTTTCTCGAAATTGAATGGTACCAGCATACATATATGTATGTATAATTTAATTTAGTATTAGTTCTTATTATTCTACTCTATTCTACTTCACTATTTTAAGAACCATTAGAATAGTTTCAAAAATTACGCTCCACAAAGTTTTTAAAAATGTTCGCTATTCGTTTTTTATATACATTACACTACCCTATCCAAAATAGCTGATCTATTTTTATATCTCACATAATTTTTTGACTTACACACATACCTATATGTATTTTGGTTTTTTGTTTATAAGAAAAGTTTTATATGCAATTTATTAAAGACAAAGTCTAACAATGAAACTAATAAGTCCCATTCATCAAGAAATCAGAAAGTAAAATGAAGAGTTTTTTGAAACAACTTGATGTTAGGCCGTATTTTTCAACAATAAAACTCTTAATAAGGATGATAAAGAAACAACATTTGTGGGCATATATATGAAAAGGAAATGTGACGATTGTTAAAGTATCTATATCATAGTGAAAATAACAAGACAAGTAAAAACTAAATGAATTCAACAAACATGTTGTTGGAGGTAGAGTTGATAAACAACAGTCAGGCCTTTCTAAATATTGTACACGAAAAATTATACTCTCTTATGGAGGAGCAATATTACGCGTAATAGAATTTTTTAAAATTCGAATATCTATATAATATAGTTCTATACAAAGGTACCTAAATGATCAGTTAAATTTTCTAAATAATAGTCTACTACTAGAGATCCAGTAAACTTTTTTCACAATACAACATGATATTAGGAGTTAATCAGTAATGAATTATTTTCAAAACCATTTGTCCTAAAAGAGAATTTTCTGGAGTATTTACTATACTTTGACCATCATGTTCAATGATGCTGAATAAAATCGGTCATTTTAACTGTTCACAAATTGAATGAAATTGGAAAGTATAGTAGCTAATTTCGAATGAAAAGAAAAGTAATTTTGAAATTCAAGTAAGGGAACACCATATGGTGGCTAAAAAATTCTTCATATCATATTCACTGATCTATGCAAAATTGTTAAAATATAGATTTTTATTCCTACAAAAGTAATACAATTTTCAACATTTATATTATATTCTCATTGATTAAATGACAACAGGAGACAGCTCAACATAGCATTCCCATCCGAATCATTAAAGCATCCGGTCAGAGACAAATCAAATTGTTCTCAAAACTCTGCAAAATTGGTGTTTGTAACGAGACGAATATGGCTTGAGGGAACTAATTAAAAGTTTTGCCGCCAAATATTTAGGTACGCGAGGGATGCTGACAGCGGCACATAATCTTCAATATTCCGAACCAAAACAAAATGGCTCGTCTAACACTTTCGCCATTTAGCCAACTAATTACAGCACTAATTACTTATCGCCTAAATTATTAGGCATTACATACCGACGCCGCCGAATATTCCGCTTCGATGGGACAAAGGAACGCACACCAGCGCCCAATTAAAGCCAGTTTGAGCAGAATCCCGTCTAAAGGGGGTTGTTGGGGCTCACCCCAACCCCATGGCCGTACCACGAACAAGTGTCAATAGCCCTCCCAAATCCTCGCGGCTGGCAAAATAGTCCTCCTGATGGATGTTGTCTGTCTGCAGGGAGGCATCATTTACGCTAACCCTGTACATGGCGGCGTGTTTTATGTGATCCTGGCATCCCTCATCCCTCATCCCTGATCCTACCGAGGTCCTTCTTTACTCCCCCGCTCGCACGCAAGTGTGTTGGGGTGCACACTCCCCGGCGGAGCGTCGGGCTATCAGCTTCATAAGCTGGTGGCTGTATAAACAGAAATCGCTTATCGCGAGTACACAGTACATGGCGAGCTCCGCCCTCATCTGAATAAACGAATCTATTGTTCGCGGTTGTCATAGCTACTCCCACCCCTCCCGGAGGAGCAATCCGCCTGGCCTTGGACAGAAAATGAACTATTGCCGCAATGGAGCCCCGCATCCGACAATCTTCAAACCCTCGCAGCTACCTTTTTATAAGTGGTCGAATAAAATAAAAAATAGAAGATCGAAATGAAACGTCTTCGAGTAGTTGTCGAGGCAACTCGGAAGATGTAGTTTATTCGCAAACACTTGCCCGTTTATTCAGAACACCTTTTCATCACAGGTTAATAAATATAAATAATAAGCTTACTCGTTTCCACCCTATGACGTCGTCAACCATTGACTTCGTTAATAGATGACACTTAAAATAAACACACTGGAATTGTGTTTAAAGGTTATAGTCTATCTAACTATAATTTATGGATTTGCAAAACAGTTTAAGTCCACACATCGGGGAAAAAATTTATTGAAAATCGATTGTTGATTATTGATGTAAATCTATTCAAAAATGAGTACAACAATTTTCAAATAAATCCCGGTAATAATAAACAGAACTTAATATGGATTTTTTCATACTCCGAACTTTCAGATGCATTTATCTCAAAACGCAATTTTTCAAAACCCGCACGATAGCGGAAAAAGTAGTTGTACAATTTTCAAATTTTATCTTTTAACTTTTTTGTTATGCAATTCCACACATCTTAAGTCTCAATGAACATGTTTAAAAAATTATTTTAGTTTTTACAAGCGAAAAATGAACCAAAAGTAGCGTCCATTTTGCAACGTTTTTTCAAAATCGCATAATTTTCTGAATTTTGAATATTTTTCTAAATTTATATGCATTTTCTGTTTTTTTTTTGTAAGCCGATTTCCACCTTTTTTTGAGGCAACTACTTTAACGCCATCTTTAATAATGAAAAATTTTGCAAAAACAAAAAAAATTGTTATAATCTATAATGATGTAAAATTATGTGTAAAAAATATTTTGTTTTATCTATTAAACTTTTTTTAAAATCGTTTCTCAAAAAACATGTTATTTTTACTCAAAACACCCGATGTGTGGCCTCAATTCGATATTTTATTAATTTTATTTACATATATCACAATGATGAGATTTATATATCCCTATTTAAAAGAAAAACTTCCTTTTAAATTAAATTACTGACAGGAGAATTTTTTAATTTTATTTCTTGATTCTAAACTTTCTCAAGTTAAACAATAGATAATAACAATTTTTATTTTTTTTTACACTTACTTCAATCTAAAATAAACAGGTTATTAAAACCAAAATGCCTCCTCCACGGATAACGCTGCTAGATATTCATCAAAACAAATAAACAATAAAGAAGTATTTTCCTTACAACAATTGTTTGATTAAACTCTTCAGTCCTCAAAAAAATAAAATAATTTAACTTTGCTACTTATCTTCTTTAGATTTTGTAAGATATATGTATGTTTCGATGATTTTCTTAATGGAATTTATGTTAATACCTACCATTAATATTTTATATTTATTATTATATTTTTTTTTAAAAAGATGTTTATTTATCACTTTTAAGTATTTCCTTTATATAAAAAAAAAGAGATATTATTTTGGCACCATCAAAGTTGATTGCTGTACTATTTGAATCGCACTCAACCACTGACGAAAATTATAAATAAATATAAACAGGAAAATGTATTATATGATATTAAAAGAGAATTTGTAAAACGCATTCAAAACATTATTGATACAACGAGCTACCTAAGAAATACGATTTTGGGAAATAACAAATAAGACTTAATGTTAATGATGACTAGTGACCGTAATTCAGGATAATTTATATAAGTAATTGTATTAAAACGATTTTGTATTGATTCAATATTTATGTATCGGAATAACAAAGAAACGATACCAAACTAATATACGCTTAGATCAGTCATATACTCAATTATTTAAAAACACGAGGGTAATGGTGCTGAGAATGGTATTGCATTATGAGATTAACGCGTTATTTCTAATTTTAGAGTTCTGTTGGATATAAAATTAAACATGCAATTGTAGGGTACTAAAAATACTTAATCGGTTTTTACGCACATTGCTTTTAAGATAAATTGCGTAGTGTCCAATTGCACACTGAGTGCATAAGTAATATTTTATGTTTCACTGCTTACAACAAAAAAGAGTGGCGCGAACCCCTTTAATTTTGAATGGGCGAAAGATGAGACAAATTTGTGACTAATTATGAAGGCGTGAAAATCCAGGACACATCTCGGAAACAAGCTGCTACTGACGGGTAATTAAAAGAGACTACTTTCGATTTTATAACTTCCCTTTTGGGTGCGTGACGAAAGTTTTAGGGCGTGATTAGTTGGAAAACTCCTCGATACGCAGGGAAAGTGGAAAGTCGCATCGAGGTCTGGTGACGAGTGCGGGTGCGAAAAGCAATTTAACTTCGGCATTAAATAGTTGGCGGCTATTAACCAATGAGGGAACCGCGGTTCCTTTCATTTTCAAGGGACCGCTCATCGGTGTCACTCCGCTCCTGAGTTATGTGGAAAGGAAAATTTAATGAGATCCAGACACTTTCGCACGCACAATTATGTCGCCGAGTGCGGACTGGTTTGTTTCAGCCCTAATGAGATATATCGCTCATGAGCTGATACCCGACCGGTCGGGGATGTGGTAATTTGTTGCGCCAGAATTGGTACAATATATTTTGTTGACTCCTGGAAAAGTTGCTACGTTTCATCCCAATTAAGAATACTAGAAAACGAATTTTGACCAAACTATGTAGGACCTGGACTTGGGAAAGGACTACAACAAAACCAATTCCCAAATTTTCCCAGTAGGAAATATTACAAGCATTACCACAAGAAGTGCTGATATAACTATTTCTCGATTGTGTAAATATACACACTCTAAAAACTAAATACAAGGAGTCTGTGTTACTTTGTTACAATAATTACAGCAATATCGAAAAATACCCACATTGTCCTAAATGACTTTTGTACAGTTTTTCATTTGATATTATGTTTTACTAATTTTTCTATATTTATTTAACAGAAGCTGATGCCAAAAACACCATAACGAAGACTAACTACGCTGCGGAATTAAAAAAAAAGGGGAAGTATTTTATTTTTAAACTATATAATGAATTATTGTTATTTATTTTTAAATGAAGTGATATTTTTGTTTAACTTGTTATTGAAGGAAAATATATACTCTGTTTAAAAAGATTTAGACTCTTTATAAATCTCATTAAATTATTTCAATTCCTCATAAAACCCATTCACAGTAAGTGGTGTATGTAGAAATTCGAGGTAAGTAATTCTAAAACGCGTTTACAGCAAGTGGATATTGTAGTAATGCTATATAAATACTTCTGCAATTACTTATACATGACTACTTCTGTAATCACATCCAAAACGGCAAAATATGCATTATAGTTGCCTCCAGTCTCATCGCATATAAAAAAGAAGTAAAATAATCCAATTGGGAAGCACTTCTACATCTCTGAGAAGTAGTTATAGAATTACTTTGAAGACCTGATTTTTCCCACTGGATTGGGTCAATGTGGGTCTATACACATTTAACAAAAACTAGCTTTTGAAAAAATATGTAATTTACGAAAAAGAATAATTGTATTTATTTTTTATTTTTATAACGATACATAGTAAGGCATTATGAACAAATGACTGCACACTTTACGCCATACAAATATATAATACTTTGAAATAAAAGTAAACATATTGAACTATTTTACCGTCCACTATGCTATGCACTATCATTTCAAACTAAAAATTTTCATCCGGATCAGAGCGACGACGCTTAGTGCACAGCACAACGGGGTCACTTGCGTTTAATAAAAAGTATTTTAGTTAAGTACAGTACCCCAAAATATAGAATTATCAAAATATTTTCAAGATGTTTACAATCAAACTCTGGATTGAGCCTGTGTATTCTCCAAGGGATACCTAAAGAATACTTTATGAAGAACCCCAAAAATCTCGGATCACCAAATTTCATGAAATAATAAATTTTCGGTCAGCATACTTAATTTGCCATTTTGCTTCTTAATGTCTATGTAATATATATTTTACTACATAAGCTTATATTTTAATTTGGGTTCTAATTCTTCCGCTAGTCAAACTAAAATTAAAAAGTGATTTTTGTGCAATGATTTACTTACTTGAGATATCTATGAATTCCAGTTTTAAACCGCTGATTAAAATTCGATGCCCAATTCAAAATCCGGAACCAAATAATCACACGAACTCATTTTTGTTGGAATTTACTTCTGTTGCATGCAACTCTGAATTCCGTATACCTATATAAAAACAAAAAAACTAGTGAAAATCGCATCCCGTTCGTGAAAATGTTAACTTTAAATTAATATATAAATTTAAATTTTTTCATGTTCTGAAATCGTCAATTTAATTGTACTAAATTAAAATGGCGACCGCGAGATTCTTTGAAGGTGTCGTCCCCTTCCGAAATGTGGTCGGGATCCACGAATTTAATGGCGTCCTCTTTGTATGCTGATAAATGCCGCCGGATCTTTTAAAAGATCTGGGACTAAGCAACAAATATAAAAATTCTGCTACAGTGTTTCAATTTTCAATCATTTTATTGCCCCAAATGAACAGAACTTACCTTAAAGGGCCGGGACTTTTTGTTCCAATAAGAAAACAAATTCTGCCAGCCGCATTTTGTTTCTAACTCTTAGAATTCTCCTTTTTCCCTTAAATCTTTGACATTTTTACTTGCCGAAGGATATTTTACGGAAATGCAACTAATTTACCACCAAACTAAGCATTAATTACTTGTAAAAGAAACAAAACTTCTTGAACCCGCACAACTCGCGCAATGAAAAGAATGGCGCACCAACTCCTACACACACTGCGCAGTCGGAAGTTCGTCATGCTTTTATAACACTTTAAACTGTTATAAACAGTCACATTTTACTTCTTATTCAATTATTGTGAATATTAAGTTATGACGTTTCTCTCCGATTGCTGTAAACTTCACTTTTTAGCTTCAAATTGAGTACAGGAAAGTGATTTTTTTTCGCTAGAGAAGGATTTTTCAAACTCCAAATGACTAGTTAAATATATTATAAAACGATCAGATATGCTATTGCCACAAAAGGGGTGTCCTACAACTTCAAATTCCACGAAATGTAAAATCCGTAACGAGCAGTTGGTTTTTTCGCAACTTGTTAAGCTAATTTCGGATAATATCGCTTAAAATTCAATATATGTATGTTTGTACCTGGATTAGAAAAAGGTGGTGTACAAGAAATCAATTAAAAAGATTCCATTTTCTGCCACTAATTCGAATTAATATTCGCTGAGTAGCAAGCTGGTCACTTTAATTTTTAATTTATTTAAATATTTAAAAAATGTACATAGAGCAACTTAAGTCCAACTGGCTGCAATATAACATCAGTTAATTATGACTTATATAAAATATTTCAAGTTTATGTAATTCAAAAAATAAAAATGTTCACGCCGCAAATATTTAGGAAAAAGACGGAATGCGAGTACAACTCTAAACTTAGTAAAATTTTACTTTATAATTATTTATAAACTTTAACTCATAGCAAGAGTCTATCATTTTGATTTAAATAAAAGTAAAATTGCACTTTCGGATTTATTCCTTCCCTTGTGTGCTAAAAGATCTCGCTTTGAGCTTTGTGCCAAATTTTAATATTGTAGTACACCGGACAACACCTGAGACTTTAACAATAAAAAGAAGTTTTGAAAAGCAGTATCCTTTTATTCCGTTAAACTAGAAACTTAAATTTTTTAAAGTAATCTGATGCAATCGCAATAGAACTTAGTATTCAATATTAATTTCAACTTGATCAAGGCTTTTTTGCGAAAAGGACCACTAAACAAAATTGAAGTTTTTAGATTTATTGCTACAATTTAGTTTCTATATATGGTAAGTTGCATACTCAATTCTGCTATTGTTAAATTGCGCGATAAGCTGCAGAAACTGAAATTTTGTATATGTACTTTCACAAATTCGTAGGAATTGGTTTTGGTGCCATGGTGACGTGCTAAAAATACATTTTGTGTTGTATGCAAATTTTGGATAAATATGAATTATTGAAAACTTTTTAAACCATAAAGTTAAAAATTGAAATATATGGGTAATCTTCATTGGGATCATCAAAATCTATTTTTTTGTCTCTTCAAGTGAAACATAATCATAAATTTTCTAACTTTTCAAGAAAAAAATTGTTTTTTCTTTGTATGTATAGTTTAAAAGTATAAGGTGTCAAAATCTGAAATAACATTATATTTTTCATCACATAAAACGAGAAAACAAAAATTCATCCAAACCCTTGATTTCAGCGTAGTAGCATCTTCTGAAGCTAAACTTTGCATCAAAACGAATTTGTTACATTTCTGAATTTATCCACTCTATACTATTATGAACTACTATAACGTGATTAATTCGTTTAAATTACATTATTTAAAAATAATAAATGTTTAGATTCAAATTTGCTCTAGCTCTTAATAATAATAAAACATAAAATTGGTTGGTTGCCTCTAATTCTAGAACACAATTAGAGTCCTAGTGCCTAGGTAACTATATAAAATAGTAATTCCAAAAGTAGTAAAACGAACAATGAAAATAAAATTCTAGAAATATAACAAAAATGAAATTCCGTCCCCAAATTGCTTCTAAAATAAAAGTTTTATTGTGAAGATGTAGAACTATTACTGAATTTAACTAACACACTCTGAATAATTTTTCCAAAATTAACAACTCAACTTATTTATGATGCGTATAAAAGCGTTTTCAATCCATCCATGTCTAGAATATACGCCAGAATTTTTCGAATTTTATTTGAATCTTATATTTTGCGAAAGGAAAAAAAATGTTTGCCAATTTTGTTGATGTTCATTTGATTGTGAAATTAAAAATGAACTAAATATAAAGAAAAATTTGTTTAAGGGCGTATTTGGGTCTAGAAAGCGAAATTTGAAGGTTTTTTGGAATTGAGTTTTAAAAAAAAAGAAACATATTTTTACCGTCGGATTTTTGGCCAATATTTATTTATAGGATAACGAATGAAAATAATAAAAATTTAAATGAAAATGCCGTCATTTTAGAAAATTAGAGGGTGGTGAAGTGAGGGCTTGAAATAAAATCATGCATCCTGGTTGAGACGATTTAGAGTCTCTTAATGATCGGAAAAAAAGCAAAAATGGATTCTTAATTAGTATTTATCGTGTACTCGTACTTATGCCACAATGAAAAAACAATTGTTTTGTCGCAAAACTGTTTTGCGTTTTGTCATTATTTGTTTTCGGTTATTAATTTTTTAAATTAGTAATAGTTTTCTGTTTTTAACGATTGTGGAACTGAAAATGACGAGTTATATCAGGAAGGTGTGTATCGAATTTCAAGTCAATCGGTTCATTAGAACTTGAGATATCGCGTCAATAGGCTTGAAAAATGTGGTTTCGAGAAAAACACGTTTAAACATTTTCAGGGTATTATAGTAGTTCCGGTAGGATCGGTCTAGTTGCTGCATCACTAAAGTAGCTGTAACTTCGCCAATTATTAGAATTTTAAAATGTCCTTTGGACAGCATATTCTTAAAAGTATAAACTATAAGAAAATATTTAAACAAATCGTTTTTTTAAATATCTAGACCAGAATACCCCCTTAAAGCCAATTAATAAGAAATATTGAGCATATAGTTTTATATTAATAAAAGTTGCTATTATTTCTTCCAACAGATTAGCTATAATATCTAACAATTGCGAAACCCATTCGTTTCTGTACACATGAAGGAAATTACTTTTCATGGAAAGCAAAGGAAAATTCGTAACATAAAATTTGTGTAAAGTTTTCGAGCCAAACACTGTCAATGGCCAGAAGATGGATGGGCAGCTTATTGGAAAACAATTGGTCATTCATTTATCATTAGGGCTGATGGGACACGCGATGATTCCAGAGAGTCTCCTGGAATATTGATGCTTATGCACCTCGCACACAAGTTGGGCAGTACGTGTGCGGTGGCCTTTATCAATCAACAACCACCCGGAAAAAATAAACTGAAATTGATTCCCAAATCAAATACCATTTCATGATTGGTTGAGGGTTCAATCTTCCCCCATAAATTACAATAATTTTTGTTTCCCAAACAAAAAGCGAAGGATAGCACTTGGTGCCGAGGACTTCACGAAGAGAAATTAAACGTGGGGTAAAGCCCTATTTAATTGAAGTTTAATTCGACCGTGTGTGCAACACGTTTTTCTTCATATTTACAGCCTCTCCTCATTACATACATAAAAGGTAAAATATTTGAGAAAAAAAAAACATACAAAATTTTTGATGGGGTATATTTTATAAGCGATACGTTCAGCAAAAGTTGCAGAATTAATGAACGTATCGGAGCTGTTCAAAGGGAGGAAAATCTCATCGTTATCTGCGCCGAGGTAAAGAGTCCATAAAAAGGATCTCCCAAAGGTTATGTAACAAGTCAAGTTGAACACGACCACTTGCACAAGACTCCTTGTGCATCTGCATTAAAGTAAAGAAGCAGGAATTTTGTCGAAGCCATCGTCGAGCTGGGCTCATCAAAAAGGGACTCATTTTACACTCGCTGAACTCCCTATAATCCTTTAAGTTACCCCATTGCTGACATGTTGTCGAAAAATTCCCACTTTCGAAAAAGTGTCGCTCGTCCTGTCGCTGGTGGGACCCCATCCCCAACAGTAGTACGCTATCTGCGCTCTCGCCAATAAACCAAATTCGATTTTATCTTTTCGTTCCACTCGCCCCAAAAAAAAAAAAAAAAATTTTGCCAGCAAGTATCTTCTCCCTCATTCCAGGACGATTTGCTCCTTAGCCGGAGGATGGATATCGGGGACACCAATTTGGGATATGCTGTGCTTAAGAAGGCGTGTAATTGAAACATTCAGAAAGTCTCCAGTCTGTCTTCTGAATGGGACGCTGTCTTAGGAACCGATTAGTCCTTAAACGAAGGATATTGTGAGATAAATTTGTCCGGTGATTTTGCAAAACAGGATAGCAGCAGCAGCGGAGTCAGGGCGGAACCGTTCACTTCAATTTATCAGATTGTGACAGACCATGTACCCGGCAGAAAGAGGGCCGTCTTAACTAGCATCTTAGGAGACCGATGCTATCCTTCTCATTCCCTTTCGCTTCTTATTTAATGATCACAAAATTCGATCAAGATAAACAGAGGCGAAGAAGACTCATCCTTTTTTTAATTGGAATTTGAAATGGTGAGTGACTTTCTAATGAATTTGCTAATTAGGTCGAAAATAATGGACTAATCTGCCCAGTTTCCTTCTGCCGGCTTTTGCTTCTCATGAAGAAACGGGGAGGACAATTTGCATTGAATTTAGAATCAACTCGGGGAAAGGACGACTAAACAATTAAAAAAAAGTGAAGAACTTTCACTTTTCAACATAAAACATAATTACACTTGCTTTTCACTTCTTTTGCTAAACAAAAGACAAGAAAAGTGCGTCGGCGTTAATTAAAAATTCTTTAAATCACATAACAAGCATTATTTGGATTAGGAAGAAATATAAATAATAAGTATGTAATCTATAAAAAATGAACTTTTGCTATTAATCTAGTTTTATGGCAGCTTTGTGAAATATAAACCGTCCACAGAATCACCACAAAATGATTGCTGCAACACACCTCATAATTTTTTTGATTTAAAATAAACTTACGCAATTCTTATAGTGCTCATTTAATAGATAAACAAGTAAATGAAAAAACATATGCATTTTTTAAGAAAACCTTTGTTTTAAAAAAAGGCAACCACTATATTAGGTTTCGTATTCCACTCGTCAAACCCTTTCATTTGATTCCCGTATTAAAGGATTGTAAAGAAAACGACTAAAGGGTACTTCGCCATCTTCGATGCGTCCGCCATGTTGGATTTAGAAAGATATACTATATCTTATATACTATATTGCATTGTCACAGGACTCATAAACGTGTGCAAAATTTAAACCTACTCAAATAACAGGAAATATGTAGTTGACTTCTAAAATTCAAAATAAGCAGAGAACAAATTGAGCCAAATACAAGCTTTTGAAAAAAAAATAGGGAAAGTTGGATAATATTAAAACCTTAAGGAAATAAAATTAGAAATTACAAAAATTGGCTTCGATCCCCTCTAAATAGGTACTAGATGTGGATTTACATTATTATACATATATACTTAATTTAAAGTTTTTTTATCGCTCAGAAATTAAGAAAGGAAAGTTGATCTCAAATGAAAGTTTATTGAGAACTAACATATGCGTTCTTTTGGTTTAAAAAAAGGTTTTAAACAACAGAAAAATTAGCGAATGCCCATTTAGTTAAAAAATCTATTTCCACAAAGAACCTTGATCTTTTTTATTATTAAAGTAAATATGATCTGAACTATCCCACACTATTTTTATAAAACTAGAATAACGATTAAAAGTAAGTTTCAAAAGAATTATGTTTTTATCAATTTATACACTGCACACTGACAGAAAAATATCTCCGATTAAAGAAAAAAATTAATTGTTCCATCCCCTTCTTTTAAAACAAATAATCGTTTCCTAAAACGAATCCAAAAATTAAATGGCCTAATGGCACAATATGTATGAATGAAACTTGTGTCTTATTTAACCAAAATTAATTTACTTGAGGAGCCATTCTGAATGAGGAACTAAAATTACATTTTTAGAATTAACAAAAACCATTATTTAAGTCCTTGGGCCAAGTATGGTTCAAGAGGCAGGAGAACCTAGGGCTTACGGATTTTTATTCCAAAATCCCAACATACGAATATGAAAAAGTGTTATACCCATTATCTATAGGGTTTTCTGCTTCTACTATCATTGCAGAGTATTATTCGCTATTTTACCAACATTTTATTTACTTAATTAAGTTGAGCTACTTAATTTTAGTTATTCAATCCAAATTTGATATTATGGATTTAATTAAGAGATCGCTGATTACTAGTAGAAAAGTAAATTAAATTAGCAAAAATTACTAAATTATTAAATATAGTAAACAAGAACTATAAGATTAATTGTTTTAAGTGCTTTTTAAGAACATATTTTAGTTAAAAATTATCTTTTAAGAATCCTTTTTAGTAAATATAAAATAAGATAAATTATACAGAAAAAAGTGCTATTTTTAAACGGTTTTCAAGGAATAAGTTCAAACCAAACAATAAATCATTTGAAGTAAAAACTACTCAAAGAAAAATATTTCCACTCTCTATTATAAATTGCTTTTTAAATATCAAAAGTTACAAGATTCAGAAAGCTTTTAGCGGATTTGAACTCCTAATCCCATAAATTCGTCGTTCCGTCTTTGAAACAGAATAAAATCTTGGTGTGTTAAAAATAGTTAAAAAGGGCAAAACTTTTCCGCACCAATTGGGGCAGCGTTCTCACCTTTTAATCCAAATTGGGTAATTTATCAAACTAATTACCCCTCATTAATCATGTTAAAGTTGACATTCACATGGTTCGAGTGAAACCAACCGCCTTTGATTCACTCATATGAGCCCTTTTAACCCAAAATTTTAAATTTAATCTGGCTAGTAAAACAAAAAATATGTGTGTCCCCTTTCTGGAGGAGGCCAACCGCTGAATTTGAGAAGCCGAAGAACGCACACAGAAAGGCGTGACGGAAGGTTAAGACTTTTGAGAAGAATAAAGTCGTCGCGGCGGCATGATCTATAAAAAAAGGGTCACGACACTAATTTGATGGATTGCAACAAGACCCCTAATTTATTAGAAATTTTAACTGCTAATTTGTTCGAGCCATTTTTTGATATCTTAATCGAATTTTTATTGCGATAAGTATCATATTACTTACCGCAAATTATGCAGTATGTCGTACATCCGAATTACCTGACTCTGCGGCCGTCCAAATGGTCTCCCACAAGTTAAATGCAATAAATCACGAATTCCCAGTTCAAGCCGAAATGACAGCAGAGATTCGTCCAGTAATTGATACTTAAATCCCTTAATTGGCATTTTTCTACCCTTAAGGGTGCGCTAATAGAAAATTCAGCAGCATGCACATGGGTTCTAACAATCATTGTGGGGAAAATTCATCCAGCTAGATCCAAGCCTATGAAAGAATAGCAAGTGGGATGTGTCTAATTTGTTCATGTAACACATGCATACTTTCTGGAATGGGATTTCAGGGAAATGGACAAAACCATCCCTCCGATAGTACGTTTTCTGACCCCCGTATGCGTACAAGAGAAGGAAAATTTTAACATCAGTTGAGGATAAAACGCATTCGATTAAAATCCCTGTTTTTTTCTTTATTCTCCACTATGATACTATACGTTTTAGTTTTATTATTCACTATCTAAATTAGTAAATGTTGTATAGTTAGATGGAAAATTCGAATGTTATATGGTAGTGAAAACATACTTACTTTCGAAGACACCCTAGTTACTTCCGAATTAATTAATTTTGAATGGGTAAGCTACTTAAATCTGGGGGTGCATGAGTGCGGCTGTTAATTTACAAATGAAATGTATGCATCTATGCGACTGTACAACAAGTACATTACAATTAAGCTTCGAGGTGGCGATGTGATTAAAATATTCTCAGAAATCACTGAATAATTAATTTAAAGTTGGGCTTATTTCGCTCTTGTTTTTGCTTTTTATCACTCTAGATTTTAATGGAATTGCTTTAAGCTCATGGATTACATTTATCCAGGAGATGGACGTTAAAAGAGGACAAATTTAAAAAACGGAGATGATTATAAAATAACATTGTCTACTCTACCTTAATATTCAGTACGAAAAATTAAAAATATTTTTATTCATCCAGCTTTTCAAGATTTTTTAAAACACATTGATTTTCTGTAAAACGTTTGCTTTTACACATTGTACATTATTTCGAGACAATTGCTGCTAAATTTCTTAGGAAATTTGTTTTCTTCGTTAACGTGAGCTACCGGTATCCCCAACTAATATAATTAATTAATTACATTAAAAACATACAATTAAACTAATGTATACAGAAATTTGTTTCATATTTTTCATCTAGTTTGTGCAAGGTAAATTAATAATAATAAAATATTTTCTGAGAAAAAGAAAGCTGCACTTAGGAGTATTTTTATATTTAATTTAACGTTAATATTTATTTTATTAGATTTTTTAATTTTTAATTAATTTATTCCCAAGTTTACTGCAGGCATGCAAATATGTTGTTGATTTTAAATAATCAGAAAATATACTTATTATTATTATAATTTCATTTTGAATTGCGAAATCTATTTAAACCCCGATTTACATGTTGCAGATATGATTTCAGTTTAACTCCGTTGCATTTCAGTTTAATATGGTTATTGCATTATTTTTTGTTTGTTATGATATAACAAAAAAACTTTATGAAAATATACCATTTTTCAAAAAAAACTTTTAAAAAACTATAATCATAAAGAAATTGTATTTAAAAGATAGTAAGAAATACAAAAATAGACAATTGTAACTTTTTGCAATATATATTATTCTAAGTGTAAATCGGCACGTTAAGAGATGCGCAAAGAATGTTAAGTTCCACATTCGAAGCTATAAAAGTTTTTGATTTATAAATAATACGTAGTAATTAACGTGAACGTACAGAAAATCATGAAATTGTACGAATTGCGAATTTTTCGAATACAAGATTTCATTTCTAGTAGGTTTTTAGTATGGTAAAAAAGGAAAATTTGTTCTCGAACGATTTCATTTATACAACAGAGTCGACTAATTTTTCGCTACACAATAAACCGCAATTAAGTAAAGGCAAATATAATCATACCCCAAATAATTGTTTATTATAAATATGAATATTATAGACCCAAAGTAATTATCTCGTGACACATCAGAAATGTTTAGGACGAACCTTTTGTGGGTTCTACTATGTTTTGTCTATTTTAATGATAGATTTATAATCACCAATATTATTTACCTACATATTTTTATAGAAATCCTTATCTTAGTTTAACTTGTTCCCACCAAAGAAATTATAAAAAAAACCTAAATATGATTTTCGCTAAATAATATAGCATGGTTTTAAATTAAGTTATGAAAATTACTAATAATTTTTCATCATTTTCGAATCTTTAATTCGAAAAGGGAATCTTTTTCGGATTAATTTGAAAGCGGCAAGAGCAATATATTCTAATTTACCATTACTTTCTTTCTTGGCGTTATCCATTTCCCCCATATTGTGGGGAATTGCTCTGTTGAAAGCCAACGATGTGTCGAGCTTCATAAAACTGATTTTTTTATGGGATTTTTTCCAGTATCCAGTTTCGTACACCTCTTTCCGACTTGGACCAGTTGGGTAGTTCCTGTGAGGCTTGTAATTATTAGGACTGGTGCCTGATTCAGGCCAGTTACCTACCTAAAAAAAAAAAAAAAAAGAAATATCCTGAAAAATTATAACACGCCATGGTTGTCACATCAAATGAAAATTATTGCTGTAGCGCCATAAAAAGTAATTGCTCGAGTGCCGGGGTTTTTTTTCCTCCCGCGGCCAAGTCAAATCTCGTTTAAATTAATGAGTTTGGCCATTGTTGGATTCTTTATGATCGCAGACTGAATTTATGGCCCTAGTTGGCAACTTTATTTGCTCATTCCTGTGCGTCTTTCTGCATTAATGTAAATTGGTTCGCAATTTTCTATTCATAAAATGGAGATATCCTTGATGCGAACCCAGACTTAGGTTACAATTCGCAAAGACTTCATTTAAGTTCAATTAGAGGAAGATTTATGAAAAGCATCAAATTTACTCTTGAAATGGATTTTTAAATATATAATGCACTAGTTTCAGGTAATTTGTTTTCTTTAATTCAAGCCCATTTCTGTTTGTCGTTCTGTGATTTAAATATCACTAATGCTGAATAGCTGAATTTAATCTTAATTTGCTTACATGAATTAATTCAGTTTTAAAATATTCTTGTTGAATATTTTTTACATTCATTTTCATAATATACATACTTTTATTTTTCAGTTGAAGATTTTATCGCAAGAAAATGGAATTCAACAGAGGTTATTTAAAATGGGGACAAGAAAATTGGTAGGTTAGTAAATTTATATTATCAGACCAAACAGAACACTAATTTGAATATTTTTTTAAAATGTCGTCCTCTAATAGGGAAAATGCTTTTTTTTACGAAAAACGCGTTACGTTACGTTCTACTTTTCTAAGCAACTTAGTCGACCAGAAAATTAATCGTACACTTGGCACAATTCCCTGAATTTTGCTATCTTAATGCTCCTGCAGGAAAAAAATGGGCTGGCCGACATGAATTTTACCCTGATTCCATTAAACTGTCATACAGAGTCACTTTGCGTCCCCAATTTTAGTGGAATTTTAAATCGTGGAAGAGCAGCAGAGAGCAGAGGCTATTAATCTGAAATTCTTAATTGAGCAGGGGGCTAATCGAATCGAAATCCAAAGCCATAGTACAGGGATGGCTTATGATTAAATCCAGAAAATAGACCTAGTGATGTGCTCCTTAGAAGGTAGTGGTTCTATCCTCATACCATTTAATAAAGAACTTCGTCCATGAAATTGGTCTGCTAACATGCCTAAGATACATCTGTGCGACAATAAAATCTAAACGATTTATAATAAATACTCACCCCTCCCTGGTACTGCTCATGTGGCGAATTATTTCCTTTCGGTTTCAATCAATTCGTTAAGGTTCAGGTTTTATTGTGGAACCTTAAGCCTAGATCTACTAGATGAGTTAATAGTCTGCACTGGTCGTTTGATCATCCCCTAAATACCAATTATGGAGATGTTAAAACATTCGCCATAAAAATGTCGAAGAGTAGATTTTGTTCGACGCACTCCGTGTTTAAGGATGAACCGTGAAGTTGAACGGGAAGGGACAAATGCGCCCAGATTTGATGCGGGCTTAAGCGGCACTAAACGAAATCCCTGGCCCGCTTACCGCTGCGTATGCAACTGAGCGGATAATTGCATAATTTGCATATTTTTCCCTTCCTAATTAAATGGTTACTGGATGGAAAACGGTAGAATATAACATTATCCTTTTTTAAAAAAAACAACAACTACATGATTTTTACCTGACGTTGCATACATTATGTAAATATGTTTAAAAATAAAGATTAATATTATACATTTTCCCTTTTCTATGTGTTTTTAATAATTTGCATAAAACTATTTTCATAAGGACATCATGTAGTTAAAGCAATGTAACTTCGTAAAATAATAATTTAAGCATGATCGACCAGAAATTTGAACTAGGTATGTATTGCAATTTCTAACCATATAAAAATAATTAAATCGGTCAGAATTTTTAATCGTACAACGTTGCAGAAAAGAAATTAAAGTTTATTGATATAGAAATTAAATTTTATTGATATAGAAATAAAATGTTATTAGATTAAGAATCAAAAACAATTAGGATCTAAGGAAAATTACAATTAAATATAAATAAAAAGAATTGTCATCAAATGATAGTATACTTAGTTTTTAAGGTTCTGAAAATTTTTAATTTTTAGAAAAAGTTCTATTGCAGTTTTTATTACCTGATCTGTGTTACAGAAACAAACTTGACAAATATTAACTAATTTAATTAAATTAACTTTAATCTGAAGAGAGAAAACATTTCACATTACAATAAAGGCAATTTTTACAAAACCAGATTTCGATAAGTTGCCATCAAACTTATTAAGTCTTAAGTTGTTCGGCGAACATAAATAAATGTGTAAAAAAACAAAAAGGACATAATAAATGGACCAAAAAATGAATTATGAAGTTATTACTCACCTGGTACCTGGATGCTCACAAGTCCATCCAAATCGCTGTAATTAAATGAGTCGTTAAAGATTTGTATAACAAAAAGGAGAATTTTTGGACAATGTCGGGAGGCGAGTCCGATAACAACAATAGCGAATATTGTTGCGAGGACTCCTTGCTCTGACCGGATCAAGGGCGTGGCACAAACATTCGCATGTTTGGGTGCTCTTACCTGTGTGTGCAGCGACGGCAGGTGAGAAAAAGCGGAAGCTCTCTCACCTGTGGCCGGAAGTAAACACAGGATGATTTTGAGCACAAACATTTTGATTTCAGTGCGGGTTTTGAAGTGAGGCACCACGAAAGGCTCAAGGATTACTTACCTACTATTATTATCCCGGTTGAGCATAATGAGGACACTCGCGAGGGGGATAAACGCACTCGACACTTCAAAACCGCGCAACCAACTTAAGCTTGTCCTTATGACAGCAGTCAAACGTCAATGAGGACTAATTTCAGGCGACTTCAATGGCGTTGCCATATTTGCGATTTGTTGCCTAAAGTCGGCTAAGTTTCGGAGAGATGGTTAAATTCACCATGTGGTGAATAGTTGTCGCACCGTTCGGCAGTTACCGCTTTTGTATTTTTATCTTTTTTTCTGCGCAGTGCAGCGACCCCAAATCGGTCTAAAAAAATCACTTTTTTGAAATCCTTTCGTAAAATGTCAACACCGCCCCCCTGTCCCTAACTCCTTGCCCACAATCACCTCTGGAAGTTGAATAATTAATTAATTTCACGAAATTCACGTTTTTAACATAACTACTTTTTATTTTTTTAAATTTTTAAATTAAGACTTCACCGCACATTTTGTGTGAGATATTTTGTATCAACTTGGCATTTATATTGCCAAAGAACTCTTGTATTTTTGTTGCTTTGGAGTAATTTGTTTTTTTGGAAAAGAGGAAGATATAACATATTGAATAGTTTTAGATTTTATTATTGAAATTTAATCATTTATTGAGTGAATAACGACAACTTATACATTTCTTTTTAAATCATAAACCGCTACACTTTCCACCATCCCACAGCTGAACAACAAATACGACACAAATCGTAACCTGTTTTAGTAAGGTGCTTGAAAAAGCCAACAAAATGACTTTTTAATTTTACCTCTGAACGTAGTTTACATAATTTTATATGTGCAACGTTCATAAATTATTAGACATAATTTGATATCACTCCCGGTGAGAATGCTTAATACATGTACATGATTTTTTTTTAAATTCATGCCCCTATGTATAAAAGTTAAATGAAGTCATGTGATGAGAAAATATTTGATAAAGGAAATTCGTAGGAAGATTTCAAGAACGTTTGGCTAACATGGGATTCAACTTATCCTCTTTGAATGAAAAAAATAAAAAAATAAAAATTCCGAAATAAGGTTCAGTTACGCTGTTAAAGACGTTTTCGAGCACAAAGACGGATCGGTGCGATTTTGAAACCGCATGCCGCATCAGAGGGAAGTTTTAGCAAATAGCATGAAAAATTGCGACCAACCGTTGTCAATATTTACCCTTTTCACTAGGGGAAATTGGGTGTAGTAGGCAAGAAGGGATATTCAGAGACTATCATCCTGTGCAAATATCGCTCTATATCCAGGGATATGTTAAGTGCTTTACATCATTCCGGTTGTACAGTTATCATCCTCAGGGGTTAAGCACCCCTTTACACTGCTCTGAACAAACATAATCTGGCTGAAAACTTCTCCTAATTCCTTTCTGAAGAGGCAAATTTGTTTGTTTGGACCAAATTGAAAAATTTGAATTCTGCCACCTCATTTAATTTCCATAATATCGAGGACATTTTAAAATCGACAAAAGGGCAAAACCGGCCGTGATAAATTATTAAATTAGGCTTCAGCGCATATGTGCGCCTTTTGGTTCTTCCCTGGAAGGCATTTCTCGCCCCCTGACAATTTAAACCTACCGAGACCTCGATCCTTTCAGCTGGATTCAAATCAGTACTTAATTGTAGACCTCCCTTCCTAATTTGCCTTTTTACATTACATTTACTTGTGACGTAGAATAGTATCCGCCTGAGGCAAGGTAGGGTTAACAAGGGGACCCAACGCCAATTCTCAACATATAAAAATTTTAAATGATCAAATTTTGTTATGCTAAAGCAATATCGACGCATTAACCGACATTTCTCCTAGTATGTGTCTAATAAAAACATAATTCTTGGATTATTGTTACTTATATTATTACCATATTTCTATTTATTAACTTCCAGATCTGTGTCTTCAACACGGGAAGAAACGCTTACTATACATACATATAAATTGTATAGAACAGAAGTGAATGTTGAAACTAAAGTTAAAACATCTTGCATTGAAAACTAAAATCATGAAAAATCTAATATTAGAAAAAAACGCGTTTAAAATCAATGTCTTCGTCGTACATCAAACGAAGCTGTTTCTAAAATAATGCAACAAAATTGTAATTTTTGGAATATTGTCTAGAAATTTTTTAAAAGTGCAGCTTCAAAATAGCGGCCAAAAAACAAAATAATTTAATTTGAAGGATTTTTGCACTATGGGCCACTCGAAATCAACACATTAAAAATGTTATTTGAATTTTAAGAATAATGAAATTTAAACTGTTTACAATTTCAATTACAAAAACAAAGCTGATGCTTATATTCTAATAATTATGTTAACAAGAAGCAGTTATATGGTACAATTTTGAAACGATTGCTTTTTTTAGTCTTAAGATATTAAGTAATTTGTTTAAAGATTTAAAATTTGAATTCTAGCCCTATTTCAATTAATTAATCAATTATATTATTATATTATAATTATTATTAGTTATTCAGCTACAGCTGAAGAGGTGTTATTGGCGCAAATGATAGATATTCAGCTGATTTTTGGTTTTTTGTTCTTTGTAATTCAGAAGATTGATTTAATGTTTTGAATATTTTTCCCCAAAAGGTATGAAATGCAAAACCTACCTTCATGGTAGCCTATTAAGACAATAACTACGGAGTTCTGTTTGTGGAATTGCAATTGCATGTTCGTTAAAAACATGTAGAAAGATGTAATATCACAATAATGGTGATTGTTACTCTCTGAACTATAATCGGCTCCTGGCACTGGGCAGAATTTTTATTTAAGTTGAACACATCGGCGACAAGGGCCTTCATACAATCAAACAATATCCTGGCTGAAAGGATACAGAGGAGGAATAGGTTGACTTTCTACCGCCGCCGCCGCCGGTGTAAAAACGCAGGGAGTTCACCCCTTGTGCGATGCGGTGCGATGAGGTGAGGGGTTGTGCGTTCGCTGGCAATCTGGCTCGTTGCTTGAGGGGCAAGTATGAGTGCCTTTTAAATTATATGATGGCATGTTTATGTACTCGTATTATTGGTTTGTTGACTTTTAAAATTAGTTTTGAATTGAGGCAAATAAAAAGAGAGCCGCAGTGCCGGGAAATCGGGATCCTGCCCACCGTCGCGGCACGTTCACGTTACCCCGGGTACGATGAAAAAGCCCGCCGCTGCCGCCAACTCTGTTTGCACAATTTCTGGCCGAGTCCCAGAAGCCAATGCATTTGGTGATTTATTTAATTTCATGTGGTTGAGATGATATTCGACCGGGGTGCTTTCCTCCCAGTTTCGCTTTTCCCGAACTACCCCGAGCTGTTCTTTAACTTTTCGTTTAACCCCCAAATTAAGGCTTTGGGGGTGCAGCGAAAAATGGTTACTGCATTCTTAATGAGATCGTTCCTTGGGGCTTTTCAGCGGTGAAAGCATTTTGTTTTCATGCTTTTGCGATATCCTTAAGGAGTAATACACATATAAGAAAAACGATTTTTTGAACATTTCAATGCAGCGAATTTTCCCCCGAGCTGAATTTACATTTTTATGGAAAACGCGGACATCAGAGAGGAGGTTACAATTTTGTACCATAAAACTGTTAATTATTAATTGTTTTCAGTTAAACAAGAAACTTAATAGTTAAATTAGATCATTAAAATATAGAAAATATAACATTAACATTAGCTATTTATAATAGAGTAAAATAAATAGGTTTAAGGTTTCATCATGAGGTTTTCAGATCGTTTTTTCCTCTACAAAAGTAATTTAATAATAACAAAAATGATTTTTTTTTTACAAAAGCAATATATCTTAATCTGTAAAGAATAACTTATGGAATTCTAAACTTTTAAAAAATATACACTTTACTCTGTAAACGCTAAAGAATGTCATGATAATAATAAATAAATAAAAAATAGTTATTTATGCGATTTTTTTTATTTTTAATTTTGAAGTCTGCTTTAAAAATAAATTAATTAAATTGTGCAAAAAAAATTTTTCAGTAAATTTTACATGTATACTAAAGAATTTTATTATAGATTCAACTCCTGCTCGGTTTTTAACAAGCAGTAAAACCAAAAACAAAAGGGTTAACAAATTAAGTGATAAGATTTTATGAATTTAACTCCGGATTTATCCTTGAAAATTTAGCTCCCAATCCACAGGACGTTGTCCTTAAAAATATGTTCTACGAAATAATTTGCGTATGCAGTTAAATAATTTCTAAGTCTCTTTGGGTTTACTGGATAAGATCGAGAAAAATCTATAAAAGTGAATAAAAAATAAATCGTAGTCATGCAGAAAAAACATACCTGAAATCATTATCCATTCTTGCGTAACTTGCTGAAATCTCGATTAATTAGATTATCACTTTTACCAATTATTACCGATTTACAATTTTTGATAACAATTTCCACAATAGCTAATGAAGTAATAAAAGCATTATTAAAACATAAAAATAGTTAAAAGTAAATGCTCTCTCACGCATAAGACCAGTTTATTTTCATGTTTTTACATTGTTCAACATAATAAATAAATAAAAAGCGAATACAATCCCGCCCTAACGCGTTACGCATGCGCCTAGAATAACATACATCTACACTGCTCCTAAATTTCGCATATGTGTCTACAGCAACAATTAAAAATTGATATAGTACCTACACTGGAATTTTTACCGTTTCTTAATAATACTGCTTAAAAGTGTGCTTAAATTTAATTGGAACATGCATGTAAAAGCACTCTATGCGTAAGTCGCCGCTAGGAATAGAATATACCTAGATATGCTACTTTATTTGCTCAACAATTCAACGTTATTTTATTTTCTTACAATAAAATATTAATTGACATTGGTCAGATGTTTTTCATAGAAATTATTTCGAAAACAATCATCGTTACATTATACAAAACACATCGTGAATACTTAACGTTTCATACATTTGGTCACGTAATGCCATAATAATTTTAACAATACAATTGTATATTTTTCGTGTATATAAATGTTCATAAACGTTCAATAGATATCACATTTAATACATAAGCAAACAATTTACTCGGGTTTGCGATTTTTATTTAAATTGCTATTCATATTGTATGCATTTACTATTAATTGTTTTTAACGTCTTATATCATTCTAATTTTTATTTTATAAGCTGTCTACGTGAAGTATTAAGAGCTTTTATATTGCGAACTTATTATTAATAATTAAATATTATAATTATGTAATAACATATAATTAATAGAACCAAATTCACTAAAATTCATAGATACATTGCTCATTTTATTCTGAATATCTGTTTATTGTGTTACTACTTTATTCGAAGAAAGCAAACTAAGGAAATTTAATAGTAATAGTAAAACGATATGTATTTCAAAAACAAAAATTATAAAGTAAATTAAGTGTATAAATTAAGCAATGAATAAGACCGACTAATATCTGATGTAATATGTATTTTAGATATCATATCTCTTTCACCTGGGGAAAAACTATAAAAGCAATTTCTGTAGGACTTGTGACGATTTCCTTAATGCGCGAACACCCATATTTTATTTTAATTTTCATACTAATAGCGAAATTCTATTTCTGTTCTATAAGTGTTTTATTTGATGTTTTCAATTTTAGTCCCTTTATCTTCAAATTCCTAATGTAATTGAAGACAAAACGAAATAAAATAATTTCAGACAAATTTACATAAGAAAAATATTATAAAACTAAGCATTCCTACTTAAACATTCCACTTTTCAGAATTATAATCGTAAAAAATGATGAGTAATATTTCCTGACACTATTCATTATTGACTAACAAAAAGACGATAATTATGGAAAGTGTACGGCGGCGACATGCAGAGTGATGAATAGCAATATTCAAAACATTCAAAAACATTATTTTTCGAAAATGTCACCGTGATAGCCCTTTTAGGAAAATAATACTCTACACAAATTTTCCAAAAAACTTTAAAAAAGGCATCATACAAAGAAATGAATTTAGAAAATCATTAAACCACACAGAATATGTTTTCATGAACACAAAATATATAGCTTGTTCAAAAAACTTGTCTATACAAAAAAACAAGTAAAACTTGGTTAAAATAACAAACAACTTGGTAACTGAAAAAAATAAAAAAAATATAGAAGGGTATATATAAGGTTTAAAATGTATAGTAATAATAAAATATAATAAAATCGTATCTCGTCAGCGGAATAAAAATGTAATAAATAAAACTGCCGGAAAGTGTTTCGAATTCTATATAACTACAGCTGTGTTTTTCTACTTTGGAAAGTTACGTTATAGAATATTTTTTGGCAATTTTAATACTAAAGCGATTTCTTGTTTTTGTGCTACTTAAAGAGCGATTAATTTTGTTTTACATTGTTCGGTGTCCCAAACTTCTTGCAGTTTATTTCGTTCGGAAGTATTCGAAATCTCCGTTTGTGCGACAACGTTCGTCTGAAGAAAAGAAATTTTTTGTTTTTTTTTTGGAAATTTTCGAAACTTACAATTTTTGCGAAATCACCTACCTTGGAAGCAATTTTTCTGGGATCGAGATTCATACCGAAGCTCTGCATACCTTTAGCCAATTTCGATAGTGGACTCGTTAAATTTTTAAGCTGTTTCAACGCATTGTCACTTTGCGAACCGCTCAAATTAAGAGTAAGGTCTTTTGGAGAAGAAGATCTACAAATAGATTAAGTGGAAATATCCTAGAATAATTTCGTATAAGATAAAAATATAGACTTTCGGCATTTTCGAAAAAGAGTGAAATTGATGAATCGATACATACGCACAATATTTAAATTTGAGAGCTCGATTTATAATTTTATTGTAAGTTTCAGGGAATCTAATACAGCAAAGGTTCTTAAATTTAATCTTCGGCGTACTTCAAATCAACCAAAAAACTGAAAATCACTAAAATAAATAGTGTAACTTTTCTTTTCGATAATTCCTTGCCCATTCAAAAAATTCCCACGAAAGTTCCTTTTTCTCAGATTTTACAAAATAGCCAGAAACGGCTTTGTTTTACTTCTTTACTTGGTATGTCATTTTAAAATCTTGATGCAAACATTTTATATTATTTTACAAATATATATTGAATTTCAGTATTAATAAATATAATAATAATAAATATGAGCAGATAGTTGTACCATGGTTTTGTAATTGTAAATCAATAATTTTTTCCTGGCCAAAAACTAGAAGTAGTACAAAGAAAATATAATTTTATACCTATAATTTGGCAATTTATAAAATAATAAAATATAGAAAAAAAACTTTGAAACAAAAATAAAAATGGGCACTAGGGAAACTATATATACAAAAATTATTGCAAATAATATTAGAATATCAAGAATTAAAAGCGAAATTAAAACTTTTTACCTTGAAGTACTACCTAGAACGACTATTATATCATCTTTTATTTCGCCGATCTGAAAAAAATTAGCAAATAATAGTTGAACTAGTAAGGTTGGTCAACCGCGATATACACTTCATTCCTCCGGTGTACTTCAGCACCTCTTCAAAATCGCAACAAAATCCTCAAAAAGTTGTTCGTTAGAGTCCGCAGTTAACTCATATATAATAAAATTAATAAGTTGATTTTTCGTCTTTAGTTGCAGTAGTTTTATTCTATCGGACTATCTTGTAACTTGTTACCAATGGATTCATATTTTGCGTTGTTACTGTTTTAAACTTTAAACGTGTTTTTCGTACAACAACGTTTTCAAAGCCGGTATTCATTTCACAGATTGCTTTCACATTTCAACCAAATATTTAAAACATAAAATTGGTAGATACTAAATGGAAGCATATCACTTTAATATAAAAAAAAAACTAAAACTCCATCAAGCATGTACTATTTGAAAAAATATTGGGAACCAAATATATAAACCTGTCCAAAAAAACCGAAAACGAAAATGCATCCCCTTAATATTTAAACTACAAAATGTCCTAAAAACAAATTCAACTTATTAGCATTGTTGATGACACGGAAAATTTTATTGACATTCAAATTGTAGATCTCTTATTTATAAACAATGCGATTTATGATGAATTTCAAGTAGTCGAGCAGCATAATGTTTTACATAATATGCATTATTATTATATTATCGCAAATGAATAATTAATTTGTTTTACAAATTAGAAACCTGGGCATTTATCTGTGCTACAAAAGATTTCCTTAGAATCATATTTTAATAACAGAATAGTTTTACACTTTTGATTATATCACTTACATTACATAGAGGACAAATAATTTATAAATCCATGCAAAGAAAATCATTGGCTTTTAAGGTTTAAATCTAAAATGCATTGGCGACTTTTTGTTGAGGACATTTTTCTTGTTTGGCCGAGTTCGCAAATACGATCTGATTAATCCAAATATTCCAATATACGATATGAGTGCTCGGAAGGATCTGACTTGTGTCTGTTAAATCCAGATAATTTCGAATGCGCTTATGTGATCTATCAGTAAAAACCGATTAAACAGATTTAATCATTTATTTATTATTAAATCAGCTCTCACGTGAAATTAAATGCAGAAATAAATATTCGAATTGCTGCCTTTTTAATCTATCGTAGGATTAAAACTTCTTGTTCCAATATTTACTTTCTCAGCAAATTTTTGAATATTATTGATTTTTCTTCTCTTCTTCGTCGCAATCAGGACAAAACATAACTGAGATTTAGTCTTCTTTACGCTCGTTTAGTTATTTAGGTTGTATCCTTAATTGTGACCTTTTCAGCCAGCATTCAAAATCGGAATCTTCTCACTCAAACGATTGCAATTGCGAACTCGGTTTTGATGAGATTTACTTGGACATCGAAAGTTCATATTAATTGATATAATACAATCTTTAATTTGTTAAAAATCAGAATTTAATTTTTTTACACTTCAACGATGTTGTTGAAATAAATTCACGATCACGTGCTGCAATGGAAATAGCCAAAAAGATAAAACGTCCCACGACAGAAAGTCGCCAGTGGGTTTTAGGTCATAGCAATCTAAAGAATTCGAATTCTACGAGCCTGGTCGTTAATAAAATTCAACTTTTCTTACCTCGTTTCTTCTGCTGATGAAGACTCCAATCTGGAAGTTGATGGCTGAATCCGAATTTCAGGCGTGGGACTCCTTGGTCTAATTGGAGAGGCATTTTCTAGCAATCCAGCTGGTAGGGTTACATGATCGGTAACAGAAGTTATAGAAATAGTTAAGACATCTTCAGACAATTTAGCAATATGGTCCTTATCTTCCAACTGATTTATACCCGCAGCACTCTGTTCATTACTGGAAGACATCACAATACCAACACTGGGTAAAAATGAATTTTCATTATATCCAGTAGCATCAGCATCTGGTTCATAAATGCTATTATCGTTCTCCTCCGAGTCAGAACTTGATATTGATTTATCATGTTTGGAACTTCCCACTACAAATATAGCCTTTTCTGCTTCAACACCAATTTCCACACCTTCATTATGATACCCTTGTTGTCCACTACTCTGAGTTTTCTTATTCTTATTTGGATTTAAACTCTGTCCGAGCTTTGAAAATTGTCCAGCAACATTACTTAAAGCCTTAGAACTAATCTGCACTAAATGAGACTCTGATAAATTTCTGGGCATTCCTTTTGGGATATCCAATTGTTGAATCCTACTCTTTCTACGTTGTAGCATACCACCAGTTACAAAACTTACATCCTTTTTACCAAAATTCTCCAATGTAATACGGAAAAATTCAACAATCGACATTAATGATTCTAAAACAAAAATATATTTTAAAATCTATATACATAATTTTTATATTTCATTTTACAAACCCATCACTTCCTCTTGAGTTTTAATGACAACAGCAACATTGTTAAAGAAACGAATATTTGGAGACCGGAACATATAAAAGTATCCATCCACACCTTCTACAGTATAATTTATTCGCAAACAAAGGAAGCCAGGAGAAGGTCCTTGGAAAATTTTTGTCTGTTGAAACATACCAAGTTCAATGGAAGTTATATTAAATAGTGAAACTTTTTCGAAACGAATTATTTTATCCAAATGAGAATCGTATTCGGCAACAATAAAGCAATCGTCGGTAAGCAACAAAATGCAGTCGACTTCAGTTTCATTAATATCACCAGTACTAAAAAGCAAGGATGAATAATTTTAAGGAGGTATGGTTTTTAAAAAGATGCTGTAGTACCTTGGATCCGCATCTATAAGACCCCACGCCCCAACAGGATACTGGGCAGAGCCGAGGAGCAGTCTACGACAATCCTCCACTAGCAACCTTGCGTGCTCGGCACCTTCCAAAGCATCGGTGTCGTCAGGGGCCACTTGGCCCCCTAAGGCGTTTAAAGAATCTGAGGAGACGTGATTTCCAAGCATCAAGTCGATTGTGGCCTGCCGATATGAATCCTTGAATCTTGCTAAGTAATAGCTGCAATAGAAAAGAATTAAAAATTTTTGGTCAGAATACTAAAGTAATACCGGGTTGAGTCAAACGCGACTTTATATACAAATTAATGGAAAAATGTTTATGATAGAAACTTTTCCTGATTTATTTTGTTGTCTATGACCTTAAATTAAACTACTACTGACAAAAACCTTTGTTATTTTATTATTTTATTTTTGAAAATGTTGCTAATTCTTTTGATTTAAATTAAGTAGCTTTACAGCTCCTGAAAGATGTAAATGACTTATATATTCAGGATAACATTTCGATATATACTTATAGATGTGCATATATACAACTATTTAAATTTATATAGTGCAAAAAGGGAAAGGTGCCTCTAAATACTACAACTTTTAAATTTTTACATGATAAATCGTTTGTCTTCAAGAATTTACAATCTTGATTAGGATATTAAA
This sequence comes from Tolmerus cingulatus, assembly GCA_959613345.1. NCBI lineage: Eukaryota > Metazoa > Arthropoda > Insecta > Diptera > Asilidae > Tolmerus > Tolmerus cingulatus. The sequence continues at coordinate 22,605,216 of OY390711.1, forward strand.
GAATTCTAATTTATCGTTTAATAATAACTATGCAGAATACAATGCATAGAATACTATTTTTTTTAAGTAAGCGCTCCAACTAATCAGTAGTGTTATCAAATTACAAACTATGATACCTTTTAAATTGTGCTCTATTTGTCGAAGAGTTCGTAACAAAAACCAAAAGAGTTCATTTCACTATCGTGCACTATCTACACAATAAAATCGAATGTCCTTTCTACTATTTTTTATACGACGTGCTGACTAGCCGCATTCCATTATTGTACGATCTAACCACATTCCCAGGTGTTTTTGTACTATTTGGTAAACTAGATTATCGTCAATTTTCAACTACTATATTAACACATGTAATAATATTACATTTTTCAAAGACCTCCTCCTAAATCATATTGCAATATGGGCAGTTTTTTGTCACGAGCTCTTGGACTACATCAACTACTTTAATTAAGAATATTACAATATTATTGTCCTTGAACCAGACTTGGCAACATCAAAAAATTTGGAAGTGCGTCTAGCAGGCGTTTTAGTTTTGATTACCACCTTGATTTCATAATTAAGATTAACTCTTCTTTGGGATTCGTTAAAAAATAGTTTAAGACATTTAGTAATATCTCCGAAACTTTATTTGTTTTAGGCTCTTTGGACGAAATCAATTTCTTCACCGCTCTAACTAATTTTCTAGTTTATTGTTTAACACTTTCTTTTATTAGTTTCATGTAAATTCAGGAATTTGATTTATTGCAAATAGTCACCCTTTTTATGAACTTGTACAATTAAATCAAATTTTTTGTCCTTACGTTCTTAAACTTTTGAAGTTATATAACTATTCTTACCCAAGACACACAAAATTGATGATATAATGTAATAATCACAATTGCCAAAAATATAAATTTATGCTGTTATGACATTGCCTTATTTTCGAGCTTAAAAATTGTCTTGAAATTATGAAAAACATAACGAGTATAAAACGATACAAAAAATTTGGAAGAAGTTGCCCAGTGAAAAATCAAAACACATATTAACTCTTAAAAAAGTATAGTTAATGACATCATTACGAACTTATTATTTTCTAAAGAGATAAGCACAAACATTGTCGTACCATTCAAATTAATTATGATTATTATTATCTTATGAAAAATATAAAATTTTGAAAGCAGTCTGAAAATTTAAAAGAACTCAAAGAAGTTTAAATTTATAGCAACAACAGATTGATTCTTCATAATTATAATGTTGGTATCCCCTGCAGAAGTTTTACAAATAAACATAACAAATATTTAGATATTTGTATTTAAATTGTATACCTAAATTTAATTATATTTAAATTAAATTATTTGAATTTGTGGTATTTTTAAAAATCTGTGCTCGGAAAATTTAAACTTAACACAGATATATGTACTAAGTTAAAATTAATATGTCGAAAGATAGTTTCACTTTTGACTCAACTCGGTAAGGTGCAGCGCACACCAGAGCAACATACAGTCGCAAGCAACAGATTATAATAAATACGTTGTTATTTTGTGTGACTGCGTTTATTCTTAATTTTCGAAGAACACGAAAAAAATTCATTATCAGTTTTCGGTTCTTATGAAAGTTACTAAACTACTACTTTTGTTGATTTTTGGAAGTATTATGTTGTGAAATCGGCAATCCTAACATTTATATTTCTAATTTCGTACATTATATTTGTGTATGAGAACGATAAACAAATAAAATTAGTATTTAGCTCTCTTAATTTAAACAGATTTTTATATCTGAGGAATAAACTTTTATTTGGAATTGTCGCATTGATATGTGTTCTATTTTAAAAACACAATTACTTTTGATTATTTATCAATAGATTTTGTTGCTTCAGTGTGCGCTGTACGCCTTGGCAAAGCCGGAAGCCCCCAATAATTTTTATCTAACCTTGTTTGTAAAATAACATCTTCCATTAAACGAAGTTCAGGACCAAGTACACCAGTATAAAAGTAACCACGTATTGGTGCCTGCGTTGATGGTACAAACGTTGTTTGGGCTATTTCAATAATTGTGTTTAAGATGTCATCGTCTGATATTTGTGTGTAGTCGGTTATTTTCCCGTGCATCATATCAATCACGCTTTGACGAAATGAATCCGCAAAATGCTGAATGATGTAACTACGGGAAATAGTGTTAAAAATATACTATATCTAATACAAATTAACAAAAAAAAAATAACTAAAACATGTTAACGTACATATGGTTCCTTTGAACAACAGCTGAAGAATAAATTAGTCTACATATAAATCAGCGATGCAAATAGTTGACTTTTAAAAATTCCATCATCGCAATAAAATATTAATTCGATTAGATAAAAGAAACACGTATAAGTTTCGATCCACCAAACTAAAAGTTGGTAGCGAGAAAGGGTAAGTTAAAGAAATCCAAGGCTCCAATTAAGCTCTAATGCCATTGCCCATAAAATTCCAATGATTAAATCGTTTTCTAATCCTAAAGTAAATTGCGTTAATATTGAACACATTTTCAAAAAGAGGTCTCAATACTCTTATAAATAAGTTATTTTATTGTTTCTTTCTAAAAAGTTATCACACCTAATTCCTAGGAGGTATCACAAAACATTGTTAAGGTTCTTCAAATTCAAAATAAGAAAAAAAAAAATTACTACGTTGTAGAACTATAAACTATATACTACTAAAACATGCGATAAAATGATGAAATATATTTACCGATTCGCTGAGTTCATCCCATCTTTCATAATTCCAGTGATCTTTCGCTCACCAGTGCGGGTATAATCACCCTGAAAATGAACTATTAAAATTATATTAGAAAATATTATTTATAGAAAACCTTAAGGGCATTAGTTCCAGCATACTGTCGACTGATAATATCACCATTATTCGCCCATAAAACCATGAAGGAAGATTTCAGTTGTTCCGGAATAGGAGTATACGGAGGAGCCAAACCAAGTTTGACCAATTGTGATTCTAGAACGGCTTTTCCAATAGCTGTTTGAACAACATTGGTTCTATCTAAGCAATCCATACAATTAACTCGGAAAATTGATTTTTGATTGCAAATAACGCCCTTTCCATCCCTCCAATGAAAGCCCATTGCTCCAGCTTCCGGGGCCAGTGCTTCGACCAAAGCCGAGACATTTTCGAATCTCATACCACGGCTTTATTAAAATAATATGTTGCTGTTTCGATACTTCAAATAAACTATTTAACATTAAACTCACCAATAGTCATGGAAGTCAAAAGTGACATAGATCAATCGATCGCTATTGTAACGAATAACATGCTTTGCATAAGCATCACCAATAACTTTCTCCTTGCCGCTCTGCTCTACTAAATTTATTATGCAAACACTTTTGTATATTTCTAATTCTTCAGCAAAATGTTTTTCAAAAGCCAATTGGGTATCATTTTCATCTACAAATATAAAATTTGTAATAAATCTCCAGAAAAAAAAAGTACATTTAATGAAACAAACCTCGATCTAATCTAGGTGGAGGACGATATTTATATCCTGGTTGACTCCAGTAAACTGGGACTGAACCTCGAATTTGTGTAAAAGACATTTGATGTTGTCGGAATGATAAAATTTGTTCGGTTTCAACATAATTTGCAACATGTCCATTTTCATCAACGCCACGTCGCTTATAACTGGATATACAAGAAATAAAATTAGTATTGATTACTTTGGTTGGTTGGTATAAATATTAGAAAATTTGATTAAAGAGTTTTAATCCAAAAAGAGCTTTGCAAAACTTCTTCAGATTCGATTCTGACGGAATTCAACTTTAATAACATTAATAATATATGTAAATTAATTAATTATTAATAGTATTAATTACCGAGTTCCTGCTCTATGACGAGATCTCCGAGATACTAAAGCTAATGTAAAGCAATCGTTACCAATGACGCACTGTTCAACTTGCACAAATCCTTGAATGATTGGTAGAATCCAAGTTTGATCCTGTAAATAAATAAATAAAATTAAAAATCATATATGTAAATACATTTATATCCGGTATCTACCTTAAGTTTTATCAGATCATCTATCATGTGCATATTCCAAAAAAATCTTTCATCGTACGCTCCCTCAGCTCTTCGCTGGAGATTGTTGGTGATATCACTTTCCCCACAAAAGTAAAAACTATCGGAATCATCGAAGACTTTGTGTAGTTCATCTGTAATACGTTTTTCTATCCTAGTGGGATCCTTAATTCCAACTGTCGATTTAACTTGATTCGAAGCAATTGCGGCAGCTTGTTGTGTTGTGTGTTTTATTGTGTTGCCTGCACTCTTTACAGCCCCCCATGTCCTGTTCATCAATTGACTACTTTCGAAAAGTCGAGATTTGTGAGTTGGGGTGTTGGTTTTTCTATCGAAATTATTTATAAATTTTTATTTATTTAATTATTTATAAATTTTTAATTTACCTGGAATGGTTGTGTCTAGGACATGATGTTAGTGTTGCGTCTGGCTCTTCTGCGCTTAGGATGCAAATGCTTTTAATTTTGTAAACGAGATATGGTGGATACAAAACCCCAACGGGAGCAGCCTCTTTTATTATAACCAAATGAGGTTCGTAGACACCAGGCAAAGATATGAGTCCTGCAATGCCGTATGTAATTCCTAAACATTCTATATCGTTCACAGAAGAAAGGTCCCAACCTATAAAATAAATATTGTTTTATAATATTAAAATAAGTATATTGAGAAATTGTATTTAGAAATATAAAGACACCCTGTCCAAGTTCAATTAATTTGTATGTACTTTGATTGATTGGATTTCGAATTCCTACGTTGAAACAGCTACCAATAAATAAATAAAGTATTAAACAACATTGTTCGATTCCCTTTAAGGAAATGGTGCGAACAGACAGAGACTTATAGTTTTTAACTCGGTGCCAAAATTGAATAGTTTATTTCATAAATTCAAAATTTTGATCTTTATTTAGGATTTATTAAAATTTGTCCCTAATTTCAAAGTTGTTAGAATTAAGAAGACAAATTAAAAACCAGTTTGATTCCCACATGAACTTCAATTGTTTAGTAACATTTAAGAGGAAAGAGGGTAATCAAAACACGCTACGGTTAAAATTTCAGAAGATAGTGATGTTACTCGTTTCAACTGAAGGTTAAATAGCTAAATACGTTTTATATAATAATACCCCCAACTTTTGCAATCGACTGCGCATTTTAGTGGCTCGATTGTTTTTCTTGAACAGAGGAAGAGTGTAAATTTCATTTTTCCTGGATTTATTTTTGTCCAATGCAGTTACAAATAAATATTAACATATACATATATACTACCCAAATTTAAAATAATTGATCTACCAGATAAGTTCAAAACGATTTTTATGGTAGTTTCACTTTGAAAATAAATAAAATAAGAGAATACAATTATTCATACTACAACTTAAATTCTAATTTTTAATTACAAAGATTACTACTTTATGATAAACTTATTGACTACTCTCAAATAAAATCATATAAAGAATGAGTGGTCCGATAAATTTGTACCACTATAATGTTATAAATACAGAGTAAACCAACTTTTTCATCTTTGACTAGTATTTCTATTTATTCTTACATTATTTGTTATCAGTGTACTGTAATTAATATTTTTGTTTGTAACTGAGAATTAAAAGAATTGAAGTTGTTTTAAATAATTATTTCCTTTTTGTTTTATATATTATATGTCGAGACATGATTTGTAGTGAAAGTAATAATCGTATTGAATTTTTTATTCAACACTAAACCTACCAAGACCGATCAAATTGACCAGTACTTAATTTCTTCCTTGAGTGAGTTATAATTTTTAAAGTTACAGATGAATATTTATTTACTTATTTAAGATATCGTTTTCAATTTGTCATTCATTTTTCAATTTTAAAGGTGTATTGCATTAAAGGCGCGAAAAATGAGTGAAATTACATGTTTGAGTGATATTTGAGGCCTGGTAGGTTTAGTGTTAATCTATTATTTTAGATTTGGATAGTATATCAACTGAATTTCTTTAATTCTGGCTTGCATAATTAGGGAGGGAACAATTTACTTGAGGTGATCTAAATCCCACTGCATTGTCCTTGTTCAATTTATGTTTATTTGTTTTCCGCAGTGGGATCAATTTGTCCCTGGGTGCGGCGAAGTTATATTAAAATTAAAAAGTGAATCACGCAAGCAATTATACGGAAGTGTTGCAAATAATTGCCAATTAATTTTATCGCCACCCCTGGGTGTTTGGTCTGCTCCAATCTCGACTTCTTCGGTTATTTCACGCCGGTTGAAAATAAGAACCTATATTAACTCAAGGGCAGAGAAAACGTAGGGGTTTTTGTGGCCTGGTGGTGGCTTGGCTATTTTAGGCGCCTTTCTAAAGTGTCTCCATTGATCTAAAAATAAATGATAATTACTCAGTGGTTTTTTGTTTGAACAGGCGCAAAATTGGGGAGTTTTGTGGCCTTCCCTTGAAAAGTGCACCACAAGTAAAATATTCAATCGAATTTTTCCTCAAATAAATACTGAATACTTTCAAATTCACCAATTAAATAGCCCTGCCCGATTTTCAGAGGGAATCCGCACTGATTGAGAATTACTGGCGTAAACAAACAAATCGTCTTCCAGCAAAAACGAGCGGACAAGAGAGCTCCGAGAATTTCGATGACACGCTCGAGTTGCGTAGCTCACTCACTTTACTGGAACGAAAATCTTTCCCACTAAGGAGAACAGGAGAAGGAAAGCGACCAAAATGAACGGCTATTTACCAGCTTTTATCGAAAATTCCGAGGTAGTTCGATGCCACCACAAGCTCTTCTCGCGTTTCACAAAAATATAATAATTATCGGTTTGGAAAACTTCCATTTTTCGCGATTTTTCACAGAGCACACACGGCACACCACACCAAATCAATTTGACATATCTCGCGTTTCGTCGGCCCACTTTTCGAGCGGGTTCAGAAAATTGATAGCGAACGATGACGTCACGGGTAGCCTGTGGAATTTTGCGAACAAAATAGCGGAACGGAACAGTTAACAGCTGATCAAACAAAACAAACAAAGCGACTGTTGCAGGGGAATGTCTGCTCCCGGCTGAATCGAATTCAATTATTTTCCAGTTGTTTTTGCATGTTATTAAAAGATAACAAATGTTATTATAAACTTCATTTGACCTACAACAGATGAAAAATTCGTTTCGATAGAAAAAAAAAATTAAAAAAAAAACTGTTGCGCCAAAGTTAATTTATCAAAGTTAACCAGCTTTGACCGACTTTCTCGCGATTACTGAAAACCTTGAAAAGAGCTTGCGAAAAGGCAATTGCGATAAAACTATAAAACAACAAACAAGAAATATCAATAAAATTCTACCTGCTGAAAACAATCGTTTTTTAATCTCTGCACAATTATTTGATTAATTTTGTTTACTTTTTTCCATGAATAATATTAATAATTTAAGTTCCAGAAACTTATTTTGAAAATAAACTTGTTAAAATTAATGATATGGGAATGTTTTAAGAATATACAAAATATTTTATCAAAAAGAAATTTTCAATTTTAAATATTTATACGGAAATGCAAAATAGAATTAATTTTAGAATTTAAAGAATTCATATTCTTCAGGTATATACATACATAAGTACACTCTGTACACCAAATTAGAAAAAATAATAGTCATTAATTAAAATATAAATTCAACAAATAATAATTATGCAAAAGTCCCTATCATTAATAGCACGTTTTATTTATACTTAACTCATATATTTAATTTTATTCAAGGGATTCCTTTTTCGCACTCTACTTTCTTCTTTCGCTTAGGGGAGTCGATGAAATTACAAAACCCATCTCGTTTTATTAGCAATTTTACTACTAAATAACTTTCAATAGTAGGAGGGCATTTTTCAAAAGTATATATTCGAATTTCATGTACTATATTATTTAGTGATAAAATTAATTTTATTTACTTGCCATAGTTAGCTTTATAAGTAAAACAAACATCTTTCCTGGATCCAGTTTTTTAAATTTGTCTGATTTAGCTGAACCAAAAATTGCCAATCAGATTGTCTTGATTATCTAGTACTATATTAATATCACACCGATTTCAAAATTCTAGGAAAATCTTGTATTTAATGTTGAAAGTAGTAACAGAAGACTTTTAATATAATTATTTTATACTTTTTAGAGCTTGGGATTTTTTGGAATCGGTTTTATTTTTGTTTGCAATCGCATTGTTTAAAAAGGGCTCTAACGACTCCGATGTTTTTAAAAATAAATTTATTAATTATAGTCTTGAATAAAATCAATCAGATTGTTTTCTTATTTACTTAGGTATATTAAATCTTCGCAACCACAAACCTTATTTTGCAACAATTTGCTTTCTAACCTTTTGATTTAGTATTTTGAAGGTGCTCATTACTGGTTTTAATCATAAATTAAAGGCCTATAAAAGACGAAAGGGAAGAATGATTGAACTTGCTATAGTAAATATATAAATATTTCAAATAAATGCATTGTTACTGTCGTTAAATAATAAATTTCTCTCATTCGGCCAATTTGGTTAAAAACTACAACTTTTCATAACTTCACTCGTATCTCGTACTACTGGAAACTTTGATCTAACAGGAATTAACGTAATTACCAAACGTAAAAGGGTTACCTTCATTAGAAAATAATATTTTTGAATATCCCAATTGACCTGTGGTTTTAGTAACCAATAATAATTTGTATAATACCAACTATTATGACTTATCTCTTTTTTTATCAGACATATGCGAAAAGAATTTCGATAATGTTTGAAAACTGTTAGGATATTTACAATTTTTTAGGTCAAAATTAGGTAATCTGGTATAATTGCATGATACTTTTTATTTAGTTTTTAAAAATGGTAAATAATTCTTATATGAAAATTGATTTTTCCCTAAAACTTTGTGATAAATTTTGTTCCTATTTAATCACTACTGATAAGCTTATAGTAATAAAAAATAAATTATGTTTTAAAAACCTAAAATATCTTTTAAAAAGTGAGATATGCATCTGATGGAATTAGAAAATATGCATGCAATGATTGAAGGTCAAAACATTTTGGTTGGAAGGTCAACAGTTTGGAGTAATGCCCAATTGTTTACTTTAATTAAATTTTTTTAAAAAAGACAGTGCGTAAATTGCAATGAACAATTGGCCGCATCAAACGAAATATTAAAGCACAACGACATTTACTTTAAAGTGAGGCTACAATGAATTTACAACACCGGAATTTGTTTTTTCATCTTTTACTCTTCTATTTAATTTTATAACTGGTGAAAGATTGGCGAACTTTTCCATTTACTTCTCATACTTGGGGGCTGGGGACTCGATCTTCGAGTAGTCCCTGATGGGGGAGTAGAACTGAAAGCAACCGGATTAAACAAAATAATCTAGAGTAACTGACGCCGCCCCAGACGGGGCTCCGCTTACCTTGTACTGCTTATCCCGGTACTCCTGCCATGGTTCGGGGTTGTTCTTCTTGGACCAGGAGACGTCGGGGTTCCTCGTGGCGAGGCGCAGGGTGTAGTAGGTAGCCGCTATCATCCCGACTCCAACGCAAATATAAAGGGGGATCAGCTGCAACGATTTTTAGCAAAATTATTGAACATGAATGTTGGCAAACTTTTGTTACATAAGGCCGTGAAAATTTATCGAAATTCCTAAAAATTCCTCAACGCACACTTACCGCTGGATTCTTTTTCAAACTGTTCAGACTTAGCCCCTGCATATTGTTGCAGATTTAAATGTTTTTCAGAAGATTGTGGAAATTTGCTTGCTCCAAATCGCACAAATTCGATCGAATCGACAAAAGGTTGACAAGTACTCTGCCTCTGACGAAAAGTTTGGAGAGTTTGAGGTTAAGAATATTTGGAGAATTTCATCAGGAGGCTGCAGTTCAGTGGATGTTTACTTTTGAGTTTTATTAATAGGCAGTTTTAATTAAAAAGTAATAAAATACTGCTTTTTGAAATCCAATCATTCAGTTAAATCACCTTAAAAAATATTAAATAATTATTTTTACTGACAAACGTCAACTAAATATTGGTGTATGGCAATTCCGCCAGTGCTGAATATGCAAGTGCCCAAAATGGCAGAAATGTCAAGAAAAGAACTTTCAAACGGGAATAAAACTCGTAAATCTCGGAATGAGTTAATAAGAGCAGCCCTCGGCGTCTATTTACGACATCGAAATTATGTTGTAGGTGAAAAATTTAAAGTCTGTGCTGCCCTGGAAATAGTGTTTCGGGGATTCCGTTTAGGGTAAACAAAACCTAACCCCAAACATTTCTGTTTACAGGCAGCAGAAAAATTTCGGAAATCAGATTTAGTCCTCTCGCAGACGACAAAACAATTCATCTTTAATAAAATGATCGAGGGAGATATCTCGAGGGCAAACTCGTTCCTCTACTCCAACGTTTTCTGCTTGACGAACAACTGTGCGTCGATGGAACAGCAGTTTAACAAGTAATAGCCTGTAATTAAAATTCTAGAGTCTGTATTTAGTAGCTAAATCCTTTCAGGTTTGTCTCTTTTGTGAACGGCCTGCCTTCGAATATTAAAAGCGAACTCAGTAACCTCTTCGGACCTCTAATCTGCCACTTGTACATCGAGTTGTTAAAAGGGCGGGAAGGAAAATACGCCAGTGAATTCCTCAGGAATCACGCTTATTTGGTGGCCCCGGTCGAGAACTTGAGTGCGCCCCTCCCGAACAAGGTGAACGGATGCTCGGTTAACTCTAATTACCACGAGGTAAGCCAGTTATTTCTATCCAGAACTTATCACCTAAAACATTCTGCGGACTGCAATCCTCATTTAAATATTCAATGCAAATGAATTTCAATTTTAAAAGCTATTAACATAGTCCAGTAAGTAAGATACAGATCTGTTTTCAAATAAGTAACAATTTTTATTATTAGACTTCCTGCTTTCATAAAAAATTACATGCTTTGCCCCAATGGGAAATTGATATATTGTTTAATAAAAAGCAAATACCAATGAAAAAAACATTTTGCCAGCGCTTTTTGGAAAACATTAAACAACCGACCCGAGCGATCTGGGCAAAGAGACATTGAAAAACAGAATGCGAAATTCGTGGAATAAGCGCTTTACTGTATCTAGATTGAAAAAGAAGTTTAATAACTTGTATTCGAAATAGGAATAGAGAGAAACTCCTAACATACACCTACGCAACGAGTGCACAAAACGCACATAGTCGTTTAAGGCTACATTCATTTCATAAGTTAATGAAGGGATAAGACCTTGAATAATTTTATTCGAATGTTAATTGGGAGTAATGATTACAACATTTCATACTACAACTGAGTTTAACACCAGGTTGTTGATAATTGCCTTCGAGGGAGATTGGAAGACAAATATAATAGCTACACTTCGTCAGCTCAAATGTTTTTTACAGACTGACTTATGAAAATAATAGTAATTTAGTGTATTTAAAGAAACAGCATAAGTTTGGAGCCCTGATATTTATTTAACATAGCAGATAACTGCTTCACGTCAATTATTACACTAAATTAACTATTCGTAAGTTTAGAATTTCATAATATTCAGTGGTCAAGCTGATCGTATTCAAAAATTTTACCTTCAAAAATAGAATTGAACGCATTCTTCAAATCCTCTATCCTTTATATTTTTTAAAAAAATATTGTAAATTGCTTTAACTTAATTAAAATCATTCTTTTTCATTAAATGCAGGATCTTCCATTCCCTTCAGCGACGACACAAATAGTGTTCTCCAGTGGGAGTACGGGCGATCCCGTGAGGGACCACTTCAAGGAATTGATACAGAGCTTGTCCACGTGCTTGAGGGTTGAGTCTCTAAATTCGAGCGAAGCAATCGTCCTCTTCCGGAGCTCAAAATATGAGTTAGAATTTAGCGTGGCGTCTATAAATGCCTTAAAAAGATATTTGGACAAGCACGGTCATATAATAATTTTAAACATTCTGCACTTGTGGATTTATTTCGATATTAAAGATGTAAAAGACGATAACGAAGAGAATATATTCGTGCTAGAGGAAGATGTAGACAAACAGCCGATTCTGGAAAATGGTATTGATCACAAGCCAGAACATAAAAAGGGAAAGGAGTCATCGTCTAAGATAAAAGGTGAAAAATCGAAAAACGAGGAGGATGTTAAAGTTTCCCCAGAGAAGGCTTCAAAAAAGAGCGTAAACACGTATTTACGTAGACTCAGACATTCGGCGTCAAAAATTCAAAAACTAGATACTCCTACAAGGACTTTTAAAATTTCTGATCCTGATGATATGTAATGTTATCTATAATTGAGTTCGCTGTTCAATTTCACTGAAATTTACTTTTTTCTTAGGCTTACTAGTGCAGCTATTGATTCACAACAGTGCCATTTGATTGCAGGATTTGATAATTCTGTGGTCAAGCTATGGCAACTGAACCAGAGTTCACATTTAGGTAGAAATTTGTACGAAAAGGTGCAACACAAGTGCTGTCCGTGGGGTATCAACGGCTTCTGCGAGGAGGAGGAGGATATCAGCTCAGAGGATGATGAGAAATCGACGATAGACCCAGAGACTTTTCAACAAATCCCAAGCAAAAAGAAGCGGGAAGAAGAATTTTTGAGGAATAAGCTATCAGGGAACTCGTTGTAAGTTGGAAATCCTACAATTTAATAATAATAGTTTTAATTAGTTTTCTCTACAACACTAAACAATCTCTTGAAATTGATAAAAGTTGTCTTAAAAAAATAATGTATTTATGTACTTTTAGTTGGTTCAAAAATTGATTGGAGTATTGATAATTTGTAGAAATAAGACTTTCTGGTCGGAAAAATATATATGTCCTTAATTAATCTCTCTCACGGAAAATTTCTTACATATGTATCTTTTTAAAACAATCGACCACTAATCTAAGTATTCAGCCAATTTTCGAGATTTAATCAAGTCTAACATTTTTGGTCCAACGGGTGACCTTATTACTACTTATTAAATTCTACACTAAAAATAATTAAGAAAAATTTTATTTGACCACATATAGCAATGATTTTGGTGGCGTATGCCTTCGAGGCCACAGTAGGGGAGTTACCGACGTTATGTTCTCTTCCCACTATCCAATTTTTCTAACGACATCAAAAGACTTCACAATGCGAGCGTGGAAAGCCTCGAATTACACATGCGGAGCAGTCTACAGAGGTCACAACTATCCGATTTGGTGTGTGGCAGAAAGTCCTGTGGGAATGTATTTAGCAACAGGTTCAAAAGATTTAACTGCTCGACTATGGTCCATCGATAGGGAGTTTCCACTGATCACTTACGTTGGTCATACTCAAGACGTTGATGTAAGTTTTTTATTTGATTTTGTTTTACTTATTTATGGTTAATATTTTCTATAATTTCGATAAATTGCAGTGCATAGCATTTCATCCGAATGGTAATTACATTGCTACAGGATCCTGTGATTTATCAGTCCGATTGTGGTCTGTAACCAGTGGAAAACTCTTTAGAGTTTTTACTGATTGTAAATTTCCTGTAACATCAATTGCATTTAGTCCAGATGGAAAACTTCTTGCTGCCGCTGGAGAAGAATCTAAAATACGAATCTTTGATTTGGCGGCTGGATCTCAAATTGGGGAGCTCAAGGAGCACACCTCTGCAGTAACTAGCATAGCATGGAATAAGTCTGGATCAAAATTTGCATCTTCTTGCGCTGATGGTAGTCTTCGTATGTGGGATGTTTCAAAAATTGGTGTTGTGTAAGAGTTTTATATTATTTTTGCAAAGAAAAAAACAATAGTATGTAAATATAATTCTGTTTTCTTCAGCGATTCCCATGCGCAGTCTTCGTCTTCCTCCCCCACGAACAATAAACTTCTATGGCATATGTCCGGCTGCAAGCGGGCGGTGGAGGTGTTCTTTAACTCGGCGGATGCAATTTCGTGTATTGGATGTCAGTAAAGTAATTTTATTTTATATTTTTCTATAACTACCTTTTTCTTTTCCACCGCATGTTTTTATAGAAATAGTAAATATTAATAATTTATTTCTTAGTTTTTAACTGTCCCTCATTGTAAATAAAATACCTAACACAATCTAATTGTTGATAAATGAACATTTAAAATGTCGCATTTCACGCGTGCTGCAATAATTGGCGAAGAATTATCAATATGCTATACAACGAACTTCTTCTCAATAATGGTAAGCTCTTATTGTTCAAAAATAAAATACATGAATAGTTTACGCTGTCCAGTTGACTATAAAATGATTTAAATACAATGAAAATGTTACTTAAAAAAAAAATAAAATAAAATTGTATTCATAAAAATATATTTTGAATTCAACCATAGTAAATATAAACATAGAGAACTTGCAGCCAATACAAGTTTAAGATTTCCAAAATTTTTACTCTAATCCGGGTGCTGAATAATAACAATAACAGAGTTCTTATTTAGCGACCCCAATCGGAAATGTTTGTTATAAAATTTCATGTGGGCCTTGTAAGTTGTTTATGTTTAAATTTCTTTGATTCAACAGAAAAAAATTAGAGCAAATCTTAAAATCAGAACAATCTTTTTGATATCACAACAATTCTCTGATTTCGTGCACTGTATTTATTACGAGTTCTTATTAATTGTATATATTATATTAAACATCTTGCAATTCATTATTTTGACAATGATAGTAGATTGATTACTCAATGGAAAACGTAACAAAATAGAGGTATAATCCGTTCTGAAGTTATCGTCAGCAAAACGTTTTACGTAATTCGATATTCAATGGCAATGAAGCCATCTGGAAAGAACCAGGCCGTCGACAAACAATTCCAAGAGCAGCCCGAGTTTATTTATTGATTATAGCATTATACACATGACTCAAACGCTAATCCGCATCTGTGGGCATTTATAAAGAATTGATTTTTGGCGAGTCCACCTGGAGTAACCAAATCCCATTGTTATTATCTGGAACGCGTTAGCTCCTCGGATTACTCGCCATGGTGTTTGCCATATGTTCGGACTTGTGGTTTTGAAAAAATACATCAAGGCGAAAATGTTTTATCAATTTAAAGAATGGATACTAACAATTTTGACTAGCAGTTTTGGATAGATGATGATACCAATTCAATTCCTAGATTGCAACAGAAAATATGGCAATAATTTGAAAATTTTGAAAATTTCCTTTTTCATAAAATATTTAGTATTTGGAAGAATTTCTGAGACCAAGAATTAAAATTAACCATCCACTTGAATTATTCAACCGCATTTTATTCGAAACCTACTTCAAAATCGCATTTCGAACTGTTTTAAAATTCCTTCGAAATCAGAAATAAGGGCTAATGAATCTGAATTTGTTTAAATAATTGTTAGATCAACTATTGTTCAGGAACTGAGTGTAAGTGACAATAAATTCGCACTGCAGACACCGTTGAATTTTTCTGCTTTTCCCCACAAATTTTGTTTAAATTTAAATCATAAAAAATTATGTTATTTTAAAATAATAAAAGAAAGGAGTTTCGACCCTCGGAAATAATTTAATGAATTTAATGAAAATTTTGCAGAGCGAAATATTGGGTAGTTTGTTTATTTTGCAATAATATAGCCCCTGTAAAAAATTATCATAAAAAATTCCCTTTTGTCTTATAAGACAGTAAAAAGACGTGCAATGAATTCAATGAAAATGTTGAACTTTTAGAAAGGTTTA
This sequence comes from Tolmerus cingulatus, assembly GCA_959613345.1. Taxonomy (NCBI): domain Eukaryota; kingdom Metazoa; phylum Arthropoda; class Insecta; order Diptera; family Asilidae; genus Tolmerus; species Tolmerus cingulatus. The sequence continues at coordinate 22,620,904 of OY390711.1, forward strand.
TTATAGACACAAAAAAAAAAAAACATTGTCATATTGAGAAAAAATAATTATAAAAGCAAAATCATGTACAATATGTATACCGAAATATATTTTTTATGCAGTTGAAAATATTACTACTAATGGTAGGTTTAACTTAATAGTCTAAATAAAAAAAAAAAAATAAGGGGCTCAAAGGATCCAGAATGAAAACTGTAGCGAGGACAAACATTTTATGCGCTAATTAAACACAACATAATTAGGTGGTGGAGTGGGAAACTTTTGAAATATCGACATGCACGGAACGAGCAAACCAATTTCCGACATATTATAATAAAATTAAAATATAGCTGCATTTTACAATCTCTCATTTGACAATATTTAATCACTTCGGTTTTTTTTTGTTTTTTTTTTATACTTATTATATATAAAAGAAATGTTTGAGGGCACAAATTGTTTGCTGGGTAGACGACACGTTTATAAATATTTTAAAAGTTCCCTTAACACTAATAAGTTATAAATAAAAGATCCGGGGCAAAAGAACAAATTTTCAGATCTTCTGGAAATCACAGCTACTATTATCGTTTAAATCTACCTTTCATGAAGTTTATGGTTTTTTGCATTAATGGTGCCTTCTTGGGACGTCCGTTGCTGGTTGCGACTGCTATTTGTACTGTGTCCGGGGCCTTTGCGTTCGCCCTTAATCGAACATCCCCGATTTTGGATGCGTTCGGTGTTAAATTGGCAAGGGATGCGACTCGGGCCGCTGGGGTTGCAATCGGATTTGATTTAGTCCCATACTGCTCCTGCTTTTTCATAATATTTCGCGGCGGCTTCACCATCGAATCAACGTAAGCCAGCTGAGTTTTACGAATTGGCTGCTGTATGATCTTTTGTGATTGCTTTATGTTTTCAGCTAACATGCTCAGCTTCCGGTCTTGTTCATCTTTGCAGCGCTAGTAATAATTAATTAATTTCGTTATTTTGTAAACTCACACAATATTTCGTAAAAAAGTAGCATTTTTAATATATTAATAAATTGTTGTAAAAAGGTTTGCTTAAGAAAAAAACAAGGGCTCTAATTAAAGTGATTGTGTAAAAGTAATCTTATATTTCACACTCTGTACTAGATATTTTATCTATATCCAAAATCTAGTATCAATTTCTGAAGATATTAGCAGACGCAAGCGCCTTTAATGTATCATATGTATGAATTCTTAATACTTATAAACATTTATTTTTCTTGTATATTTGTAAAAACCAACCCTTGTAAGTAATTTTAATTGATATACATATATTTGTAGATCAGTGAAACAAAAATTAAAAGGTTATCTATTTTCTAAAAACTGCACAATTTTTTAAAATCCTTTCGAATAATTTTTTCTTTACTCATTTATTTAGTTTTTTTATAAAATGCTTAACTTTAGATCTCATTCTATATTTAAGAAGAAATAATATTCGCGCAGAATTTGAACTTGTCTTTTTTGGTAAAATTTCAGAGCAAAGTAGAAAAATATCGCATAATCTAGAGGTACCAAATTTTGTTGACTGGTAATATATTTTAATAACATTAAAAATTTGTCATAATTACAAAAATTGGTAAATCAAAAAGATAGTTATTTCAGTCATTCCAAACGTTCAAAGCTAATAAAACTTGAAAAATTAAGTTTATATTCCGGTTAATACCCTTAAGTTAAATTCACTATTAAAATTTATTAGTGTTAACAAAAACTCTTACCAAAAACATTTCCCTCCAGGTTTCCATTTCTTGGCGTTTTTGCCCACGATAGTGTCGCATGCAATGTTGCTTCCACAACATATCGCTGTCCTCCATCAAATACGGATTGTATTCCTCAAAAATGAGAAGTTGTTGAGGAGTAGCTCTATCGAGGACCTGTTTTAGAACTTCAAATGGTACTCCGCCTGTGTATTCAAGAGCTACCAACCCAAAATTATTTATTTTATTTCTGTTGAAGGATAAATTTTGATTCGAACATACCATCAATATTTTTTTGAAGTACCCTTATGCACAAATCGAAGAGCGGTGGCACTTGTTGTAGTACCCCCGTTCTTACCCCAGAGTAAACTTTGGTTCTAATAGTTTTCGATGAAATGCCTTGGTGCAAAGCCTCCTCATCGCTAAGCAAACGTTTTTGGGGTTTATTTTGAGAGAAAACGCACTCCATCACTGTTGGATTTAAAGGCATTGGCTTGTAGTTCGGAGAAATTGCGGGCAAGTCCAACGCGATACTGGGATCCAATGGTTCCAATTTTGCTGTTGGTACTAACATAGGAGGGGTCTAAAAGTGTAACAATTAAAAAGAGCCATACAACTGCCTTCCAAAATCTGATTTTCGAAGAAAGTCCTTCAATTCAGCAAGTGCCCTTGTTGTGTTGAATTAAGCAGGAGTTTTCAGAAACAGAATTTTTGAATGCATCAAAACTAAAAATTAAAATGTACTTACTTTTGATTCGATGGGTGATCGACTAGAAGGTTTAGCGAAAATCCCCGATGAGCTACCCGAGCTAGAACTTGCGCCTGCTTTCGGTGATTTTTTCGAGGAGGACGAAATCTTTGACCCCTTTGAAACTGAAATCATACCCAAGGCTTCCTCGAAGCTTGTACCCATTGAGCTATCAATACCGTCTACCAGGAGCTTTGGTACTTTGGCCTTTGCAGGAGAAGATTCATCTGATTTTGATTCCGAATCTGAATTTTTCCTCTTGGAACTCTCTTCGGTTTTATGAACTGATTTCACGACGGTCTCCTTCTCCTTCTCCACTTCTTTATCCTTTTCCTTATCCTTGTCCCTATGCCTGTGTTTATGACTAGAAGAATTTTCTCTTTCCTTGTGATCATTTTTGCTATCCTTTTCCTTCTCAGTATGCTTCGATTTGTGACTATCTGAATGAGTTCGATCGTCTTTCCTCTCTCGTTTCTCAACGGAAGCCTCTTTATCCTTATCCTTATCTTTATCTTTATCTTTGCCCTTGTCTCGACTTGGACTATCTTCTTTTCTAGAACGCGAAGGTTCCTTACAGCGTTGATCCTCCCTTCGTGATTTATCTTTGCCACGATTCCGTTCTGAGCGCGAGGAGCTATCCTTATGACTGCTATCCTTTTTTGAATGCTCCCGGCTGCTGTGACTGCTTTCTTTGCTATGACTGCTGCTCGCCTTTGGGGGTCTTTCTTTGCTACCACTTTCTCTCTTGGAGCTTTCCTTTTCGCGCTTTGATTCATACCTTGAGCTATTATTTTTACTACTGTGATGTCGATATTTTGAAGACAACTCTTGAGATTCTGACTTTGATTTTTTCTCAATCTCGTCAGCCTTTTCCTTGCTCACATCGATTACCAATTTTTCTTCATCGTCGTCCTCGTCATCGTCGTCGTCATCGTCTTCATCCACATCGAAGTCTTGCTCAATCTCTTCTACAATTGATAGCTTTCGATCGGTTTGATCGTTTTCATCGCTATCACTATCTTCTGGTTCCTTCTTAACTACCCTTGGATTTTCAGTAAGTTTATTACGATCTTTCTCCTCCCTGCGTGCTGAGCTGTGACCTCGCTTTTCCGCTTTCCGATCGTCGTGCCTATGTCTACTACTACTGCTACTATTACTACTATTTTGACTTCTACTTGACCTGCTACTTTGTCGATCGGTCTCATGCCCGTTGCGATGTTTATCCTTGCTGCTGGATGATGATGATAAGTGATGTTCTCCTTGCTTTAAGTGATGCGTGCTATTGTTACTGCTGCTGCGGCCCTCGGTTACGCGCCCATTCTGCGTGCTCCCCTGAGTATTATCGCGATTTTGGGAATTTTCGCTCTGGTCGTCGTCCTCGTCGTCATCGTCCTGCGAATCTCTCTGTAAGTCATCGTCTTCGTCTTCGTGTGGGACTTCCGCTGCGACCATTGCCTTCCATTTAGCAACAAGGGCTTTGGCCGCAACCCCCACCTCTTTGTCGTATTTCCGTAGAGAGTTCACTGTTTTACCAACGCCCGTACTCTGCAAATGCTCCAATTTAACTGGCAGTTTGTAAAGCTTTTCTATGCAGTGGAGTAGCTGAAAAAAACAAATTTTATACAATATAATTTAATGAATTTTACTTAACTATTCTAAAAACTAAAATATCACACTCCAAGTGATCGAGTTTTAAAATAGAAAAAGATGTCTCACATGTTACCCAGAGGAATTAAATAAATTTAAATACTAAATTAAGTTTTCAAATTCCATTAATATCCATACACATGCCAAAGCAAAATTCTAGTTGCCTAAGCATTTGCTTGTTTTTCAAAATTTAACGACTTGCTTAGTCCAAAAATAAACTGAGTAATTGTAGGGTTGGCGTCATGCGCGGGAATCGGAATAAAATCAACCCTTGGGCAGAGTCCATATAACTGTGGATATAGTACTTATTTTAACAAAAATCTGGCATGTCTCAAAATTAGCTGGACGAACAAATGTTAAAATCACAATTAACCTTCATTCAGTCAGTGAATGCCAGTGAGTTAAGGTAAAAATTAATATTTTTATAAATAATAATGTATTATAAAATTAATTCCTTAGTATTGCAACTTCGGTATTTAATTTCCATTACTAACTGAATATTCATTTTGGAATCTTATTGATAGCTCGTTGTATTGTGTTAACAAAGTCATTAAAAAATGGTTTGATTAACAACAATTTTGAATCATGAAATTACCTGCACAAAGTTTGAATCCGAATAAAAAAAATTATGGGTTATTATTATTAAAATCCTCCTACAAACTTGAACGAACTTTAAACATGGTTACCAGCAAACAAAGTTCATGGCAAGATGAGTAGTCACAAAAACCAAAAAAACTATTAACAAAAATAGTTAAACATTACTTTAAATTTTCGCAAACGAAAGTGGATCAAAAAGTGGACAGCAAAATATCCATTGTGTGGCTAAGATCCTTACACCAACTAAGGGCTGAACAGATTTTCAACAAACGTAGTTAAAAACAGAATAAACCAGCTTTCAGTAAAAAATAAATAACAAAAAATCGCATTGAAACCGGATCAGTTTGGGAACTACTATACCAAAGGTTTAAAATTTATTATATTAATATAACACCCCATTTTTTGTGTCGGGGCCCAGGGGTTACAAATATTTAATAACCGTGTTTAATTGTTTTTAATATTTCTTATCCAGTTTTGTTCGCTATCTACTTTAGACTTGGAAGTCGTGGTGACCCACCCTTAATCGTGTATGTATCATGGAAACGACAAATTTTAGAAAATGATTTGTGTGTAGCTATTACTTATAATTTTGGGAAAAAATATGTAGTTCTGATCCACAAACCGACGAGTAACAAAATCTTTAACATAAGCGTTACCTTTATTCTTTGAAAGGTTCGATAGCAGATGCAACATATAAGCAGTTTGTTGTTTTGATAAAAAACCGTGTTATTCAAGAGTCTCATGTGGTGGCTTTTACAGCATAAATATTTGATAATAATAAAGTTGCTTTGGTTTATTATCTTTTCTCGGGGCCGATAACGCTTTTTGGGTTAGTCCACATCAGTTCCGCAGGCAACAGAACTTCCGCTGTACTTCGCGGGGGCAAAAGCGACTTCGACGACGACGTTCGCATTTTCTTTTGTGAGGAGACAGTCTTTTTGCAACTCCCGTCGAGGCCCACCTTTCACCTCAGTAAATATTGGGATTCTAAAAAATTAACCATGTGTCCACCTGGCCGCGTCGCTTCTGCCCCAGAAAGTTTCGTCGTGATATGTTTTTTTTATTTTCAAAATTTGCAGGGGTTACATATTTTGTTAAGTATAGTCAGCGGACTCTTTTCTGACTAAAACGAAATGTTGCTCACCACCTGAAGAATTTGGTGCTCAGCTGGTTGAATACCAAAACAGTCAACAAAAAATTTTTACTTAACAATTAACGCTTCGCAATTTTTGCGACGACAAGACGAAAAGTAGACGGAATTGTTCGTGGTGCATGCGAACGAGAAGCGCGCACATTTTCTATTACTGAATCGTAACCACGAAATGCACAAAAATTTTGAAATATAATCAAAATATAATAATTACCCTTTTCTCATCGTGGCCATTTTTCTCGATACTTTGCTGATAATATGTAATCACGTTTAGCAGTGACGAAGACATCGTAGCGTTGATTTATTGGTTCTGGGCAGACGACCTCAGAGCAAAAATCGACTCCCTTCAGTGCTGAAATTTTTCTTTCTAAATATACTGCGGGGGGATTTTCATTTTTCTTGTACACGTCACAAGAGCACTGCACTTTTTACTCGACTATTTCATGATTTGGAAGCGTTTTAATGGTCAGGCAGTATTTTTCATCGCCTTAAAAAAATTGTTTTCCACAATTTTAAGACGAATAATTATTTCTTCGCACTTTAATTAAACCAATCGCAAGCAGCCCCTTCCGCTCGTCAAAAACCAACGACTGTCTGAATGACAGCTCAATCGTCTGACGTCCGTGACTTTAGTCAGCCATTTCCCCTACTGTCTGAGCACCTGGAACAGCTGTTGCGCAGCAATTCTCTAAGGCATTACCATATTAACATTTTCTTATTTATAATTTTCTTCCATTAACACAAATTCAATTATTAGTTTTTAATAATTAAACTTATTTCAAACTGAAAGAACACAAAATTAAATAAATTTACAAGTATCCCGAACATTTCCGCCACTTACAACACTGAGCTCCCCCGCTCAATTTGCTTGCTCAATTTATGGATTTGCCAAATGCCAAAAATCTCAATCGAAACGTCAAGCGCGAACTGTCAACGTGTATTCAAGTTTGATACCTGACGTGGAAGATTTAGTTGCTGTTTCCTCTTATAATTTCTTGTATGAGGCTTATTAAGGTAAAGCGGGCTGCTAAAAATTCAAGTGCATTAAGTAATCGAAACCTGTTTATCTTCTCAGTGTAGACGTAGTGCGAACCACCGTGCCTAAAAATGCAATTATACGTTTTCTTAGGGACACTCTTGTTCGTGTCCAGTAAAATAGATTCCCAACGAGTAGCGCCTGGAGTTCCACCGCAGCAATATGTAAATTAAATTTGATTTCGCCCAAAGAATGGTTAGTAATAGAATTATTTTCCTTTGTAGCAACAAGTTCCGCAATATCAACAACAGCAGGTAAGCAAGGAGCAGTCTTTGTAATTAAGTTTCATAAAACTCATTTTTGGGTACTTTAACTTCTGTTGCTAAGCGTAGTTAAAATTGGTACATATAAGGGTTATTTGTGATCAAAGTAGAACCGCAGATTGTGCAATTTCGAAATTAATTTGGAATTCAATATGTTTAAGGATAAAGGACTTCGCCTTGTAATCAATGTTTTCTTTGATATTAAACAACTACTTCAATTTGCAATATTAGTTAGATAGAGCTCTGTTAACATGATAATAAAGATATTTATTAATCGGATAACTCAGTTTTCAAGTGGGTTCAAATCCACATAATGCACTACGGTTTATTAAAGAGAAAGCTCTTGCATTTATCTCCGCAATTTATGGCGTAATAACTCAAGCTGGAATTTGTTAAACAATTTTAGTATTCGAAGATTTTTAGGCTTTAATTACAAGGATTATTTTCAAATTATCCAAAAATAAATTTTAAATCTTGCTTATTCTTGGAAAAACTGTGCAAAGTATTGAGAACCAGAACTTTTTGAGTGTTGCAAACAAACAATTAATAATAAAAATAAATAAATTTAAATTAAATTAATTAAGATTCTTGAATGCTTTCGAGGCCATTCCGAATTTCGCTTTTTTTTTGATTAGATTGTCTCTTAATTTTACAACGTTCTACACCAACTTTTTAAATTACATTTGCACAGAACAAAACAAGTTTTTATTTTTTTTTAAAAATTATTGTTGATAAATTTATGTCATAAATTGTTAAGGAAAGATGTTTTGACCTTGCGGTTTAAGTGATTTGATACTTTATATCAAGTTTATGTATTAAGATTATCGTCCTTATCTAAATTAGTATTGGTACTATAAATGGATTTAGATTAGATCTACGGAAAATTAATTATAAAATTAATAAAATTTGTCCTATTTGTTATAGTACCAACAGGTTCCTGTCCAACAACAACAATATCAACAACAACAAGTGCAGTACCAGCAACAGCCCCAATATCAACAACAACAGCAACCCCAAGTACAGTACCAACAACAACCTCAAGCACAATATCAACAACAACCACAACAAGTGCATCAACAGCCCCCGCAACAGCAACATCCTTCACAACAACAACATCCTCCCCAACAACAACATCCTCCACAACCACAAGGTGACCATAATCATGGACATCATGGGCATCATGGACAGAAGCAACAACTGTTGAACACTGCTAATATTCAGCATGAAAGGGAGTAAGTAAAAGAAATTGTTTAAATTATTATTTGCAACAATACATATCTCGAATAATAGTTATAGTAAAATGGTTTATTGTTACATTATTATAAAGAGAAAAATATTGTAAGAAATTATATATCTTGACCCTTGAAATTTGTTAACCGAATAATAATTTTTAAAAATTTAATTATAGGCACATCGCCGAGCATTTAGATGTTCCAATGGACACAAGTAAAATGTCTGAGCAGGAGCTCCAATTCCACTACTTTAAAATGCACGATTCTGATAATAACAACAAATTGGATGGCTGCGAATTGATCAAATCTCTTATCCATTGGCACGGTAAGTCTTTTTAAAACTTTACAATTATTTTTGGTTTTAGGCTATTTTCAGTAAATGTTCTGTTGGTGATGGCTGTGTACGTGTAGAATGTCGTATCGTCCGTCGACTTTATGTAATTCAATTTATTTTTTTACGATTGCCAATTTGTTTTCGTGGCCAAGGTTGCATCTGTTGATGGTCCTCTAAAGCTAATTGTTTTAGTATTTTATTTTATATGCTTTATCACTGCTGGAAGTATTTCCGAATGCTACTTAAAAATAGTCAATGTCTTGTTAGCTTTATAAAAAAAAAAAAAATTAATAGCCGTAGCTTTGATGCTTTTAAGTGTATATGTGTCTCTAAGCCCGCAAAAAGTTTGGTTTTATTTATTATTATGTTTTTTGTTATTAAACACAAGCATTTTCATGCATAATGAAAAATTAAATTTCACTTAAAGAAATCAATAATATGTAAACAATTTCATTTTTCACCGCAAGTTGTGTAGATTATGTATGTGATATTTTATTATAGTAAGTAACAGCTGGAACTATATTGTTTAAAAAAATAAATATCTACGTTTCCCAAGCAACACAATTGATTGCCGTATCAAAGTAAGGGCATATAAAAACGATTTCAAAAATTAAAGTTAATTCAATTTCCTCCTAGAATCGTTAACAAAATCACAAATGTTAATTTATATTTCAATATAATACAATCTGAGAGAAGAAAACATAGACGAATTTACAGCGGCCAAAACTCTATAGTCCGTATACACAATTGTGTTAAAGTGAACTTAAATATTTAACAAATTATTATTTGTTTTGTAATTGTGAGTATAGTGTGTGTCATTTTTGAGTACAGTCTAATGAATTGTAAAATAATTCGTAAAGTTTGTCTTCTAGTATTTTTCACTCCATGGTTTAAAAGAAACTGTTCGTTATTTGTAGTTATTGTTTGAAATAATATTGTTGTCGTCTTTTTCAATTTTTTTTATTTTTTTATAAACATCAGAATTTTCAATTGGAAAAAGAAGTATTTTGAAACTCAACGTTTGTTTCAAATAATTAGCTGGAATCGGTTTAACAATTTTACCACTGTTTCAGTTTCAAAATATGTTATCTGCAATTAACAGATATGATTTGATATTGGATCAAAACTTATTTTATAATACAATTGACAAAAACAAATGGAATAAGTTTAATTGTGAAAACTGACTATTTTTTGCGGTAAAACAAAAATTGTTTTCTAGAAAATAAAATTATACCCGATTATTTTTTAAAGAGACAACAATTTCGATAAATAATTGGTTTATATATTGGAATTTCTATTTTTTGTATTTCTGCATAAAATTCTGTTCATTTAAATTAACATTTGAGAAAGTTCTAAAAGCTGCTACAGTGGTAAAGCACTGGCTATCTATACCGAAGTTCTAATTCCAAAATTATTTCTATAGCTATTTTCAAAATTTTATTGGTAATTGTTGTTCTAGATAATATGAAAGTATAGCACTAATATCCCAACAGAACACCGCTGAAGAAAGCGTATTGATATTATTAATAGAAAAAATTTGTTCCTAATGTTCCATTTACGCTTAATGTTCTTGCATTTCCATGTTAAATTAATCATCTTAATATCATCGCTCTTCAACTGACGCTTCATCTGATGGTGCGTGGCATTTTAAAAACAAAACATCTTTCTGGTGGTTGGTCCTTCATAATTAAAAAATCCATGACGAACACCAAAACTCAAAAATTAAAAAAACAGAGCAAGGCAGCAAAGAGCAACATCAGAACACTGGAAAGCCAGTTGTTGAGGAAAAAGTATTTTCTGATGAAGAACTATCCTCGCTTATTGATCCCATTTTGCAAATGGATGATACAAGTCACGACGGTTTCATTGACTATCCAGAATTTATCCGAGCTCAACAAAAAGCAGCTCAGCAGCAGCAACTAAAGCCAACAAATTAAACCTTGATGTTTATAAAAAAAAACTTCCAATTCTTCGTCTTGTAAAAACGAAGAAAAGATCAAAATTGCGGGGGGAAATGTCTGCGAATATTTTCATTTTTTATAAATGTGTACATTTTTCATTATCTTCGCTCATTGTATGTTTGTAAAGATCCGGATTAGGTAAGTTGTATTTGTTTATTATACGAGTATGTTAAATGAAAAAAAGAAACAACCATTCGTTAACCAAACAATTTTGGTACATTTTTATGTATTTTAATTCCCTATCACTATTCGCAAACGCTTGCTTATTGTTAATAGGTATAAAACAAATATTCAATCGAATTTCAATGAATTACATGTGTTCAATTAAAAATATCCTTTTTCTATAAAGGTGTTCTAAATGAGATCAGGAATTTGAGATATTAAAAAAAAATGTTATAAGCACTAAAATGGCTAGACTTGTCCTCTTCGACCTTCTGTTAAATGTTTTTGAACTCCTTTTAAAAAGGTTGTGTTTAAGCCGCACAGTTGTTTTAAGAACCGTCCATTTTATAAAAAGAAAAAAAAAGGACTACAAACAAAATTCCTAAATCTCCAAATATCTAAAACATTTACAATCCATTTGTTTATCTTTTGTTTTAAACTTTGGGTGCCAGCATAAAAACAAATTAATTTTTTTTTACTGTGATTTTAAAACGTCTTCCAAAATTGTTCTCTCATTTTTCAAATTTGAAAAGTTAAAAGTTAATTATTTTCTTTCTTTTATAACTGAACTTATTTTTGTTTACAAATTTATAATTATAATTTTTATTTCAACATAATTTTAGGTTAAGTCATAAATTTTTATCAAAATATTGAACAAAAATGCCGAGTATTTATTTTTGTAACGTGTGGATTCCTAACCTCAGGAGGAATAATTTATACTTAACTTTATAGTATGTGTGTACATTCCAAGTTACTATAAAATATTGAATTATTGAACTACTCTTCGAAATAGATATTATTCAAAATTGGTTGAGAGCCTTAGAAATTGTATATTTTGTTATAAACATGAAATCAAACAACTTTAATAAAATAAAAAATAATAAAGCTAATACATTTTCGGATTTAAACTGATACATAATTTCTACTCTGCTTTATTGGAGATAATCTAAGAATTATTACTAAATATAACTTGAATTTCATCCATTCTAAAAGTTACAATATAGTCAAATTAAAGTGATCAAAGAATAACTAAAACTGATATTTATTTTGGAAATTTAATATTTCGTATTTCGTAAAGGAAGAGAGTTGGAGAATCGATTGAGAACTCATTAGATTGATCGAAGGATTCTTTATTTATTGATGCCTTATTCCGCACCACAGGTTGTGTATTAAATAAATTACAGGATTATTTCTATGTTTTAAGTGTTATACACTTTCTACTTCACTTCTGAACACCGTATACTTCAATTTTTTTATGCTCAATAATGAGGCTAGTAATTTTTCACATCAAATGTAAAATATGTCAGCCTCAGACTATAGGCATCAATATTAATTTTTTTCATGTTATTGAATTATGTTATATTATTTGCTTCTTTTGTTATTTTATTATAAAAAAAAGCAATTGTATGTCAATAAATTTAAATACATATTGTTAATAATACTACCTTTGAATATTAATGTGTTAACGAGCGCAAAAATACAAATTAATTAAATTACAGCCATATTCCGTTAATATGTGTCCTTTAATTTGTGTTTACTAAAAGGCTTTAACAGAATTATTAAAATGAACAAAAATTATTTTTAACCAGCTAATGAAAAAAAAGAGGACATCGATATTTATGTCGACGAACAATTTAGCAGCCAAGTCGATAGCGCTCTAACATCTCTGGATCTAAATTCTGATGGATTTATAACTTGGGCGGAATTTAAGAGCGTCAGCATCACATAAATATGTTTATTATTTCCATTTATTTTTTTATTATTAAATTTTTAATTGATTTCATGCTGGCGCTCAAAAAATTCAGGATCGCCATCATTTATGACTTAACCCAAAATATCAGAAGCGTTTACAGAAGTTTAATTGTTTTCTTATTAATTTGTGATTATTACTTTTGTTATCAATAAGTTTATAGTTATTTTTTTCGCCGTGGAATTTAATTAGCGAAAACACCTTCATAGTTTCTTAATTGTTTGTCGTTAAGTAAAAGATGTCTACTGCTAACAACAATTTTAAAACCATGGAAAATGAAAGGAGGAGGATGATCAGAGTGCAATTGATGTACATTAATAAAATTTTAGTAAGTTTTAAAATGTCTGTCAGTATTAAATCTCGTTCATTGAATATACGTAAGCGGAGAAGAGTTCTGATTATTAAATTATTTAATTTTTGTTTTGTTTTTTAACATTTTTGCAAGCACAATGAATTTGTTTTAATGAAAAGTAGACTGCACAATGCCTTTGGAAGGTGACAAAATGAAATTAATAATAAGAATAATAAGTGGAGCCCATTCCAATAAAAAACGGAAGAGTAGTAAGAAATTGCACTTAAAAAGTGCCGAGTAGGTCTATAAAAAAAAAAAGTAGCGTCAGGAAGCATTTAATGTAGATTGTGTTTGTAGAGAGGGCTGCTCTAGGTTTCGTTTGGTAAAGATGTCTTCAATTAGTTCGACTAGTGTGCAATTTTCATATATGTGTTGTATATAGAAAAATTAAATGTTAATATAAACGAGAGGGGAACTTTAGGTTATATTTAATTTTGTTATAAACAACATATCTCAACAAGTTAAACATAAATGAATCTTATAAATATAATTTTAGAGTAATAAATTTTATATTTTGTATTTGGTGAATCTTTTACTGCAAAGCTATTACTTTCTGTTTGGTTTTATTTATTACTAGAAAACCCAAATTTCGTCGCATGCAAACAAATATATGTTTAGTTTTTAAACTGAACATTTATGTGAGCCTATGTGTGTGTCTTAAAGCTTCAAAATGTATGGGGTCCTCTAACGAAATTTATACTTAATTTAAATTAATCCAAATTATATTTTCTCAGTTAACGACGGAAAAGACAAGGCAAAGGAATCGGATGCGGAAGTTTTCACCGATGAAAATCTTATTGAAAATATTGATTATATATTAGAACTCATGGACAAAGACAAAGATGGATTCATTAGTTGGGCTGAATACAAATTGAGCGATGGTTCAGTTTAGACGACTGACGGTTTCGATTATCATTAGTTTGTTTCCTATTTTTTTTTTCTGTATTTCTTTTGGGAATATAATTTTTCATAGTTGTTAATTTTTGAAAAATTTCTCATAAATTGTTTCTTTTTATATCTATTCGAATGCATGGATAAATACTGATGGTTATTTAAATGGTTTTGGATAATTTTTAGTTGGTTAAAATTATGGAAAATATTTTAAAACATTTTTTAGCGCACCCGCAGAATGCTGAAAAAACGCCTACAGAATCTGAACCTAAGACTGATAAAACTCTTGCGGGTCTCATTGACCCAATTATGGACCTGATGGACTTTAACAAGGACGGATTTATAACTTATGCTGAATACCGGCAAGCAGATGAAATTTTGCAAGCTACAGAAGATGAGAAATGAATAAAAATTAAAAGAAAAACTATATATATATTTTTTATTCGGATTATTGTCTGTGATAACGTCGCGAAGTGAAATTCTCAAAATCGTAAAATTTTAGTTGCATAATATTTTCTAAAATGTGATAACGAACTTTTGGTTCACACATACATAAGCTGCATTGACCTCATACTAACCTTATCAGCCTATGTGCTAATTTCTGTTCAACGTTTTTTTTTGTGGAAAAAAAATCTATTGATAAGAATTTAAAGTTTATGTTGTTGAACTAAACACTTCTTTTGTGCAGTTTATGGAGTATTACGCAATTTTATTAAAAGAATCAAGTGTTTGTGAGAGAAAAATTTCTAAAATTATTCTAAGTGGCATCAGATATGTATAGAAGAGAGTATTTAAACCTATAAATATCAAAAGAATTTCGAAAAACCTGAGTTATTATTTAGTCTAAATTGGGTATTGTACATATAATTACATATAAGTTTATTTTTTGTTTTTAAACTGATTCAGTTTTGAACTCAAATTTATTTACCACTAGCTGGGTTACCCGGTTTCACCCGGTGTAAAAATATTTTGACCGCCGTATTGGGTCCGCCATTATAAATTTCAAACATTATATAGTAAATTCCAAACTACCTCAAAATATTCATAGTACATTCATTTCAAATTCGTAGAAGTTCCAAAATCATTATGAATCCGCCATCTTTAACTGCGTTCTTCGAACATGGATTTGCAAAAAAGACATCCAAAAACACCCAAACACAAAAATTTTACTCGCTATATTGAAATCGTGATTTTGATTTTCAAATTTTGAACATAGATTCGCAATAAGGACATCTAAAAACTCCTAAAATACTAATTTTCCTGCCAATAAGTTGATATTTCCAATTTTTGGCCGTTATCTTGGATCAGCCATTTTCAAATTCGCAAAAAAAGTAACCTATGTACATATATATTGGGCTGGAATATGTAGTATCCTAATTTAAAAAATGAATATGATCGGATCCAGTTTTTTGGCGTGATGTGTTACTCGGTTTCACAGGCTGTACAACAATTTTGATGGCCATATTGAAATCGACATCTTGATTTTCAAATTTCGAGTATAGATTAGTAATAAGGTAATCTAACAACCCCCAAAACACTAATTTTGATGTCAATCTGTTGATATTTTCAATTTTTGGCCGCCATTTTGAAATTCGGGTGTAAAAAGTAGCCTATATGTTGGGCCAGAATATATAGTATGTACCTTCACCCAAAAAATGAAACTAATCGGATCCAGCGTTTAGGCGTGATTGAGGAACAAACAAACAAACAAACTTTCGATTTTATATATGTATGATGATGATATATCTCTTTACGCATATATAAAAACATACACACGCCGAAAATAATGTTGCCTCAATAACGAAAATATATTAAACAATTATAACTATACTATAACAAAGGAAAATTTTTCGATTTTCCTTTGCAGCTAGTTTGCAGTCCACTGTAAAGAAAACTTTCCGTTTCCAAAAATAGGACTTTTGGTTCGTTTGCTCTCCGCATGCAACAAGGAGCGGCGCTCGCAAAGGGTCCCCGCCGGGAGCCGCCAGCCGCTCGCCAGTCTAGGACTAGATTCTTGATGCGGTCGTGCGGGGCGGGAAAACGGGGCGCACTGCTGGGGCCGGAAAAGCACAAAAATACTTTTCCTCGTGGGAGAGAGGAGAAAAACTCGTGGAAATTGTGAAAATTGTGAGAATATTGTGAAAATTGTGGAAATCGTGAAAATCGTGGCTCTGTTTGTTGACGACGAACGGCGCAAGTGCGGTCCGCCAGGAGAGCGCCGAGGGGGCGCTTTTCCACCAGCTGGCAGTCGGTGCGGCAAACGGCGCTCGTGGTGGAAATCGGAAAAGCGCTCCGCTCCGATCCGAGGAGCCCCGCACTTGGTTTCAGTAACTCGGCGAATGAAGCTCAGAAATGTCACAGGGGTCGCTGTGATCGGTGAACAGTTTTCCATCCTCCGGTTCAAAATCACACAGTTTTTGGGGGTTATTTTGAGACGGTCGTTTCCTTCGCTGCCCAAATAAGGGACAAACGAGTCCTTTACCCCCCCCGCACCGGGAAGCGCAAGAAGCCGTCGCGAGTGAGGAACAAGAATTTTTGTGGTGCCGCGTCGCGTTCGGGAATCGTGTAAAAGTGCGGGGTGTCATCGTAGCCGTGGGGCACCCGGGGGCCGCCGCCAATCTAGAAGCAATCGGGCAAAAATTAGTGTAATTAGTCCTCCTCCTCAACTTCCTGGACGCCTACGATGTAAAGGTGAGTACCTTCAAAATCAATTCCCGGTGCAGTGGATTTCTTTTTTCTTTTTTTTTTTCATTTCTTGTTCCCTGTCAGCATAGGGTTGGAAAGCGTGCTTTCCGTTGGTGCGGCAAAAGCAGCCAGGGGGCGGAGCGCCACCTCCGTCCGCATTTCATTGCATGCAACCCGGATGTATCTCAGTCTGGCCGCTTTCCGCTCAATTTCGTGAGCTGTGGGAATGCATCTTGTTGGCGAGGCGCTAACTTAATAAAATCGCCGGTTAGGAAGTTAGATACAACCGCGGGGCGGACAAAATTAGCCCTTTCATGCGGCCCAAAGGGTTAATTTAAAGTTGCAACTCGCAGCCCATCGACGGGCCTTGTTAGCGGCTGAGTGGGGGGGCTCCGCACGACAAAAGCGAGGTTAGTTCTGCTCCTGGTGGAGATGGAGCAGCACCTCGGTTAATGATGTACCTACATCTCGTCGGAATGGGGCGCAAAACGGGGTCTTTAACAATCCCATACAATGCACAGGGGCCGCAGGAGGTGTGCGTGTGTGTGTGTATGTTAAAAGGCCCCCTTTCCGGTGCTCCGGCACTCTGCGGGCTTTGGGACTTTATGATTTATGAGGGACCCCCTCCCACACTAAACAAAAGGGGCACACGACAGAAACAACCCCTGGGCAGGAACTGCGAAAACAATGATCCCCTGGTTAATTATTATTGTAGTGTTAAATCTTTGAGGAACTGCTGCATCCTGCAGGACTTGGGCCCCATTTCTCATTATAACGGCCTAAAGCAGCATCTTAACTTAAGCCGTCTTGGCAACGAATCAGGGAAGCTAGATTTCGACGATAAACGGTTTACGGGCGTCCCATTATCCACCCGTCCACCCGCCACCATCCCTCAGGAAGACAAACGGCTGGAGGAATTCAGCGATCGGACCGCTGTGATTTATTGGCAGCCTCATTCCCAGTTTTATTGGCCGCGGCTCCTCTTAAAATTTTGGCAATATACCGGGACACATCTGGGACTGGGATAGAAAAGGTAGAAAGATTCTGAGGTGGGGCCATTGGAGCCCTGTCCTGCCCCAGCGGAGCACATCGACCATGAATATTTTTTTTTGGGGGGATGATTCCAAAACCGCTGCTAAATGAGTTTAAATCCGGGGGATTTCTGAACTTTGGTATGAGTTTTAATGGTATAAAAATGTTTCTGCGGTTTCGAAATTTCTGTTCTGGTCATGGATTGTAATTGTTATAACGTCTATCGACAGTACCGAATATTTATCATAATTTTGAAATTTAGACATGTACTATGTCCATAAATATTTAATTTAAAATAAAAAGTAAATAAAACTGAGGTAAGGAAATCACAATTAATAACTGAAATAAACTGATTAATTATTTTGAAACTAAATTAATTGATGAAAATGCTTGTCTCTAATAAATCTTGGAGTTAGTATTTTGCATTTATAAAATAAAAATATCACAGAGAAATAATTACCTAACTTGTTATACCTGAGGAACAATCTTCTTGCCATAAAGGGAACTATAGAAATTCTAGCATAATTTTAAGAACTTATAACTAATAAAATAAAAATTGCACAGTAATAGCTAATTTTCAAATAAAATATATTGGTTATCGTTTAACTATTATTTCAAAATTTTCCTTGTATTACTAGTTTTATAATTTTCATCTCTAATAAGACTTATTTTTCGCCTTATTTTTGCTACTAATCGAATAAGAGTTATCGGTCAATTTTTATAATTTTTACTAATAATATAAGTTATTGTTCGATTTTCTTATTATAAGCTAACTATTATTATTATTATAGTATTTTTTTACTCGCAAACTGGGTATAGAAAATCTATGTACGATTATGAGAAAATAAATGAATAAAATGATGATAAAATAGC
This sequence comes from Tolmerus cingulatus, assembly GCA_959613345.1. Lineage (NCBI taxonomy): Eukaryota > Metazoa > Arthropoda > Insecta > Diptera > Asilidae > Tolmerus > Tolmerus cingulatus. Next base: position 22,639,310 of record OY390711.1, read on the forward strand.
TAAAAATCAGTAAAAGTGATCGAATGATAACGATATTACCTACAAAAGAATCAAAAATTAACAACTTGGACATTTTTTTTACGAAAACGTGAAATCTTATTAAAATAAAATAAAATTCTCGTTATTTAATCATGTACTTAATAAAATCATTTTTAAGATTGAATTTTTCCGAGAAAAGAAAATTAGTTAGATAGTTAGAAACGTTTTTAGCTATATAGTCGTTTGTTTTTTGCATCAAATAACAAAATTAAGACACTTTAAGAAGACTTGAACAATGTCAGTAAGGTGGCCATTCTGAAAGATAGAAAATGTAATATAAATTTCTGTTAATTGTAGTTTTTGTATAATTTAATTTTTATAAATATACAAGGTGTTCCCTACAACCTAAAGTAAACTATTCACCCTGCAATTTAATATATCTAATTGACTTTCGTAGGCTGTTAACAATTTTATGGTGCCACTAAGTTTCGCGAATTGCAAATTTTATTGCGTCGATTATAGTCGTTATGCTCTGTACAGGACCATTTTAATTCAAGTGTTGAGCTATTAATTATTCTCTGGGTTCTGGAATTAATTGACTCTTTTATCTACAATTTATACGAAAAATGAGTTGATATTAGTCTGAGCAGAATATTGGAGTGACACTGTGAACAAATAAAAAATTAAAGAGAATGAATAATTGCAGACATTTTGAGCTTAGGGTTTCCGATTAGGATCCAATTAAAATCATTAAATTAAGCAATTAATCACTCGCAATTGTCTCAATCTCTAAATAAATATGCTACTTGCCCAAAATTTATGGGCCTTTCGCTTAATTTTATAAAGAGCTTAGAAATTTTTCATAAGTATCATTTCAATTTCACTAGAAGTTTTTTAGAATGGGAAGATTTGGGAAATTCAAAAGTACGGAAATAATTTTTTTTTTTAAAAAAAAATCGTTTTTATACGATTTGTGAAACAAGTTTTGGGAGATATTGGCTTCGAAAACCTTTCCCAGGACATGTTCCCAGGGATACCTTTTTAGTTTACAAAAATCCTTATGGGACGAGAATTTGAAAATGAAGTAGGGCATTTTAGGATCAAAGATTCGACCTTTTTTCAATTGGTTACAAGCCTTTTATAAGAGATACGTAAAATGTTTTAGATTTTCAAGGGGATTGGATTGAAAAATAAGTTTTTTTTGGATTCTTTATCTTCAATTTTTGATATACAAATCTATTAAATTGCGAACTTTTCACTACGCTCAAATATCTATTTCAAACATTTTTATACTATATTCTTACTGCTGGAGTTTTGAACTATCGCAAATTTCGAATATTGTAGTTTTTTGTATAGACCTACAAAAGTTTTTACAAAATTTGTACCATTATTTCGTTTATTTGTTACTTCCAAAATCACAGAGAATTGGTCTACAATCTTTTGTGTAGGGATTTTCAAAAGTACTTTATTTAAAGTTCGTTTCGTAATTTTTGCAAAACAGTTTTTGCTTTTATCAAGTCCGCTGAGAAAGTCGGTAGAAATTTGTGTCGTAACTTAAAGTTTAAAAACAACCTTATCCACGTCTGCAATGAATAGATAAAGTTATATATTTAATGATCCTTAATACCTATAACTATCTTTAACATTTGAAAGTCTTGGCCACTGGAGTCCGTGGCATGAAAATTTTCTAAGCAATTCTACTTTGTGGGCGCAGTTCCAGCAATTAATTGAAAACTTTTCCACGGCGCTCTCGAAAAACTTTAGCATGTTGCAAATTTCAAGGGGTTTTACGATATTTAAAAACAACAAGTGAACTTGGCTTAAGTTTTATCACGATCCTCACTGGCAGCTGTTCCATGTCCAGCGAATTTCAGCAAATTTCTTTGATTTTGTTAAGTCTCCACTTGGAATGTGAAATTAGTCTCATTAATTTTGCCAGGACTTGCAGCCGTTAGCATTTTAAATTTGAAAGAATTGAAAATATTTTCACCCTTAAATTTGGCCGTGAAATGATATCCGCGCTTAATTATGAAAATCGTCCTCAGTCTGGCAGTTTTGTGAGTCAGACTTTCAGGGAAATTTGTAACGAGGGACGGGAATTGCGCTTAGGGGGATTTTTGTATTTACTGCTGGGAATAGTGTGAGCAATCAGTCTGCAGAAATCTACAGAAATAGGTCTAAAGCGTTTTTGGGCGACACACTGATATTAATCGTACGGAAATGTACGTTTATTTATGGAACACTAGTAGTATTGTGTCACCGATGAACAAAAGCGTTTTTGTGCTCAAATATCTGCAAAGAGTTGTAAATTAAAAATTTGTGTTACAGGATTGTGATTAACTTTCTAAAGCATCACATATGTTATATAGGTCCCACAATGCTTAATCATTGTTGAGTTGTTTCATTCTGAATATATTGACTATATTTAAGTAGATTTTTCAATTCCATTTTTAATTAAAGCGGGTATAACTTATCTACCTAATTTCAATCGTTGGGAGCTATCGCTCAATATGTAAATGTGTTTCGAATTTGACTAAATTGCTACTAATCAGAAAACACTTACGAATTTAAATATAATTAATTGCAAAATTAATTATCTTACACGAGCATCGAGTAATGTAGTCGAGCGTAATTAGGTGCCTTGTGTAAATTAACTAATTGATTTAATTAATTATGGTACAATCTGCAAGTATTCGTTTGGCGAAAACTAATTAACTTCATTTTCGATGCGGTTTTCAGTATGTGTGTATGGATATATAGACTTTGTAGTATGTAAATTGTAATGTAAAGTATATTTAATCAAACTTGTGTAGTCCCAAATGATCAAATTATGTACCTATTCGGATTTGAAATCAAGTGATAGTATGAAACATGCTTGTAAAAAAATTCTAACAATTAAATTAAAGCAAAAGGTTATGTTATGGATGTTTTTAAACATTTATTGCCATGTTTACAAAAATTCTTGTGAAATCCCATATAATCTGTTCCAGATTTTGAATTTTTGGGCACTTTGGATTTCTCCTGTGATTAATTAAATCTTTCAAATAATAAAATCATCATAGGTTGTGATTATGATTTTTAGAGTTTTGTTAGCCACAGTGGCTATATAACGTAAATTTTCACTAGTCACTGGGTTTGTAGAATACGGGTTTTTACTCAAGCGATTTTCATAGTGGGTTTTTCTGAAATTATTCCACAAGTTTTACCTTTATAATTCCACAAGATTTATTTATTACAATTACACAAAGTGAATTCAGTTGAAATTAAAACTATGTAAGTAACTTACTGATTTTTTATCAGGATAGCTTTTTTTTTTTAAAAAAGTGTTAGTTCGGATTTGAAATGTTCTCTTTAAAGTCTACTTTTCAGATAAATATTAAGGGTTTAATTAGTAATTTTTATTTTAAATATTATAAGATAAAGAAATGTAAATTATACTATTTCACAGATGAATTTAAGTTGAAAAGTTATAAAGGACATAACAATCAACTCTACAAGTGAAATAGGGTCCATTGTTAGTAATGTGTGTGATCGATGTTAATGCATATGTAGTAACTTATAATTTTATAAGGGCGAATAGACGCATAACGTAATAAAAAGCATCAAGTAATGAAATATTGAAAAAAAACCTACCCTTTTGCCAGTTATCCTTCTAATAGGGATGCAGACATCATTTAAAGTTATACGACACCATGTATCTTGAACCTTTTTGGCTCCGACATGGGGTGGTTTTTCCTACCGACTTATTTTTATAATAATCTAGTGCCCTTAATGCACAGATGTCCGTTCGAGGACCACAGCCTTAAATTTTGTTCAGGGGAAGGACACACCTAGCAAATACGAGGGGTTGACATTTAAAATTGACCTTAGGAAAACATGCTAAATTCATAAAAAAAGAATAATTTGAGATGGCACCGCCCCTTCGAGCGCCGACTCTAGCTCGTGCCTGTACATATAAATTAAAAATTTTCAGAATGGTGCATGCATCAGCCGACGTAGCGTCAGTTTGTTTATTAAATTTTAAAAATTATCGGCCTTTGCGGGGTAATCTAATTTAAGCGCATGACACGCAAATGCTTTTTCCACCGAATTTTAAATAATTTAGTAAAAGTTTTGCACACTTGCTGCTCCCACCGGCTGAAGTTATTTAGAAGTTAATCAGGTGGTTTACTCTGTTGGTTTATTTTATCATTCTGAAATAATGACATGTACCTAACTTATTTCTTTGTGGTAAACACTCCATAAGGGTCAATTTTTGGGGAATAATTTAATACCATATACATACATACATATATTTTTTGCATCTTATTAAATTATGTAACATAAAAAAAATGTGGTTTGAGTGCGACCCCGATCGTCCATACGACTAACTTCCCAGAGGAAAAGATTAAAAAATAATAAAATCAACTAAAATTGTTTTAGAACCTATTTATTTATCATATCTATAATAATAATATATATCAAGGTATCAAATAAAACCGTTAAAAACAATATCCATGAGTTCTTACTAGTATAATATCATAAAAAACTTATTCTCACCCATATAGACTGTTTTTCGTTGAAACCACGTAAATATTTCCACTAGAACTCATTTTCAATTATAACAAATTATTAAAAAATAATATAATGTTAACATTGCAGTTCCATTATTTTAATTAGTATATAATTATTAGTTTTTACTTTTGTATTATCAACAGTCCTATAGTTTAAATACTGACAAGAATTTTCACACTCATAATTCCTTTTAAGTTTTGTATATTATTTTTTGTTTATATTCATAATTATCAATATTTATTATACTCACGGACATCAGGATAAAAACGTTTGATTTCAATTCTGGTGACTTTAAAACGTGGAGATATGCAAAATCAGCCCCATTACATAAACTTCCTCTGGGACGTTAAAAAAAATATTATTTTTCAAAAAGTATTAAACATAAATTGATTTAGCTTTTTGTTAGATTTAAAATTGTATTTAATTATTTCAAAGAATAAAAATGTAGTTAATTATTATAAAAATGCATTGTCCTAACATTAACAAACATTTACATAAAATTAACCACAGACTTAATTTTTATATTACTTTCGGCATGAGTGTTTTTGTCTATAATACGAAAGGCATTTTATTTAAAAAAATGAAGTAAAACTGAAACTTATTTTACAGCATTGTTCCATTTAAAAAGAGCTGTTTTTGTCGCAGAGAATTTCCCTTATTTGCTGCCGCAACAGCGTTTTTCTTTTCATTCTTCTTCCGTCTTCATTTCAGCTTTTGTTTCTTTGTTAGGGCATTTTTAAACAAAGATTTTTCGCGGAAAAACGCCTTTCATAATTCTCTGGTGATAATTTAGGAAGCTCTGAATCTCTCGTAACTAGTTAAAATAATTCAAAGTCCATCCTCGTCGTCCAAATATAATTTTAGACACTTTTAGAGTCAAAATCGAGTTAGTTTATTAAACTGGGTAAACAGCGTGTTCAGAATTAATAATTTCCCGTTTTTGGAAGCAAAATTCCCTTTAAAAGAAGAAGTTTCATGTTATATAAATTTGTTTTCTATTTGCTCACCATAATTTGGAATTCCATGAATGTGCGCTAAAAGGTGATGAGTCTATAACTTTGAGTTTTGTATTGTACTAGTTATAAACTGAAACTAACTTTGGAATGCATTATACATGTTTTAATGTTGGTACACATTTTGAAATTCTGGTCAAACAAACCAACGATGCATAAGCCGAATTGAGTACAACCTCACATTAATTTAAATATTTCAGTGGAACATAATTTAAAAGTTTTGATTGTTTCGCTGAAATGAATGATGAAATTCATATAGTTAAATACAAAGGCGCTAGGGAGCCTTTAGAATAAATATTCCACTGAATTTGAAATAAATCCAATGCAAATCATTGGAGTGCTGTCGATTGATAATTTTATATGAACAATGGGAAAGTTGCTGGATTGTACAATATAATTCATGCGTATTTGGGTTTTTGTTAGAAATTGGTATTAGTTTAAGTGTTTAAGGACGTATTTAGGATCTGTTAATCTCTAGGCTGAATGAAGAGGTTTTGTTGTAAATTAACCTGTTCAAATTTGAACAAATTTTTAATAAACTTAGAAAGAAACTTTTATAGTTTATAATATTATTATTATTAGACAACTTTTTATACTATTCAGTATATAGAAAAGCATTAAAGATTCACTAAGATTTATAAACAATGCTATGAACAATTAGTCTAGCTTAGACTAATAATTATGTATGTGAATAATATGTATTCATGTAATAAATTTATAAGAAAATTATGCATGCATGTCTAGTGATTTGAACAAGATATACATACCTATGAAGTTTCAGTATCATTAAATTTATGTAGTTGCGATTATTATTTTATTTTAGCGATATCTTAAATAGTTAGTTAATTATATATTTTGTATGTAATAAATTGAGCCGAAAATGACAAATCGTTTTTCAATAAAATGAGAATTATATATGTATTCTTTAGTTTAAAGTACAACAAATTACAATCATAGCAGATTAGTAAACGTTATTTTCAAAGCGGTGTTTCTTTACACTTTTGAGAAAGTTATGTATAACGTCTGGGATTTTTCTAATTTCTTAATCTCTTAATTCTTATTACGTTTAATAACGTAACATTAATTTCTTCAAAATGTTATACAAACTTTTGTATGTCGGAATTTTTTTAGCTTTGCTCTAAAACTTGAAATATATTTTCTTTTCAGTTTTATAATTTTAATCTCCCAATAACGACTGGCCAAAAATTTTAGAACAAAGAAAATGTTTACGAAAATTTATAAAATTCTGAACTTGAAAGATGTCTCATTTTGCTCTTAAAATCATTTTTTGTACGTTTTACGCAAGCGAGAGATCTTACAGATTCTAGAACACTAAAAATATGTTTTCTGGTGAAAGCGTCGTAACCATTGCTTGTTTCTTTTATCTTCTCATGTAATGCAATTGGTGGATAATTATTTTTTTATTTCTTAAGCCTCGGCAGAATTTATATCGTACTATAATTAACGTCACTAATTAATCTTAATTAATTAATACTAATACTCATTCGAATAGCTTTTATTATTTTTCGAATAATTATTTTTAAGTAATAAAAATGTATTTTGTTTTATCTTTACTTATCAAACTTTCCTCTAATTAATTTTCGTTTTTTCATTCTAATTTTATACTTTGGACTTGTTCTAAAACCTTTCAAAAGGAATCCAATTAGTTTAATTGCAATTTTATTCCAGTATAAGCTTATCTAGGACGATGCAATCGTCAATCTAACAAAATTTTAAAAATGTCCAGCAGAAATATGAAATACTTTGTCGTCGCTGATTGGGCTTAATTGACCCTTAGTCTCTAGAATCTATCAAGGCGAAAAGGCTCGAATACCTTTGCTAACACCCTTGTTACCCTCCAAAAATAAGAGATTCTTAAAATAGCTCGAATTATTGAGGGCTCCTCCCCAAAGAGTCAAGTGCATCCTTCACGGGGGAATATTTAACGAAGGGTCCTACTGGGTGAATGTATTTTCAGCTAAAAAGAAGAACTTTTCGGTCGAATGCGAATAATGCAATTTTCAGAGGGTGCTAAATAATTGAATATATGTATGATCAAATATAGACGTTATATTCGTTACACCCCTCCTCACAGTGGTGTAATATTCAGCTTTTCTTGATGGCAGATTGCAACTTTGGTAGTGTTTTAATCAAGGGTCCTTGATGGAGGTGAAGGGCTTTGGCGCCGCAAGCGTTCCATGTAATCTTAAGGAGTCACTTCAGGCTTATTGGATGGATGCAAATGCGATATAAGAAAGGAAATCATACCACTTCCTGGCTTTATGCACATAAAATATGAAGCATAGAGAAGACGCGGCCGAAGTCTTGCAGCACCCCTCCGCTGGGGGTTGGTGGAGCACTTAAGTATTCTACCCACCCCCGTCCGAAGTGGCCCTGTTCACGTCCTCCCAACGCAAGCAAGCAAGTGCACCTCGCCGCACGGGCTCTGGAGTAATTGCTTGAATCGATACGGCGGTGGTCCCGAAGCGCACCCTGGGGTGCTCCACTGGAATTTTCATTTTTTTAACATTTTTTTTTTTTTTTGGTTGATGATGAGGAAGAGATAGAAACCGACGAGGATGTTAGGTTTAAACAAATCCACATATGGTCAGATCCTTGGGTATCCTGGGTATCCTGTAGGGAGCAGCATATGCACCATAACCTCACAATCGGAATTTCTCTGATTATGTGGAACTGCACTGCGGCGACATATCCACAAGGTAGCATAGTTCTCGTTTATATGGAAATGGAAGGGGCTCCGCACCTCCATAAAAAGGATAACCCACTGTAATGGCGGTTATCTATGCCACGTATCGGTGGTGCACTGATAGCATGGCAATTTCAAGTCATTGCAGTCATTATGGCTACTTTGTAGTAGCAGATTTACTCTCCAAAAAGGGTACAGTGAAATAGTCAAAATCAGAAACTGGTTTACTTATCGACCAGGCGGATTTACATATGTATGTATGAATCTATTGTGTTGCCTAAAAAGTAGTCATTTTATACATTTAATCAATCTAATATGCTGCAGAGGCAAGGTTTTTTGAAAGATTTTCCTTTCCTCATTCAGAATTTTTCAGATAAGTCTTACGAAAATTGTATACATATGTTGTCTACCCTTTAATGCTACTACCTTGTGAACACAAAATTAATGGGTAATTTTCTGAAATTTATTTACGAAAGATAAATTAAGTATTTATAACAAATATTTTACAGGTACTTAAATTTTTTTTTTATATCTATTTAACAACAAAGTAGCGGTGCAGCAACTCTAGCAATACATTTTTTCAGAAGACGTCCTTAGCCATACTCCTACAGATCACAATTTTGCATCTAAAACTAAAAAAATTTTTAGAATAATGTTCAATATCTAATGAAGAACGTAGGATTTTTTGAAAATATTGATTAGAATAAAATGGCGTCGAAATTATAAGTAAAAATTTTGTATTTCTCTAAAAAAACTGTAAGTAAAATTAGTTAAAATCAGGTAATCAAAAAAACGTTAGGCCGTAGAGAATAATATTATTTTATAACGTTTCCCTATAAGAAAACAATTAGAATAAATTTCAAATTACATTCTAATACTTCAACCAGTGAAAATTGATTTCTAAATCGGAAAATTGAAATCTACGTATAACTTTTATTCAAAATATTGACATATAAGAATATTATACGTTCTTTGAATTTAAAACATATAACCTGCTCTGAGCTGTGCTACTATTATCTACATCCAGAACAAAAAATCAAGCTGTTAATGTTATATTAGAATTGGAGCATAGAGTACCATACAATAAATACAATATTGCAATATCAACTCTAAAGCGAAGGAGCCTGACCAACAATATTTATACGGTATAGTATAGAAAACAAGATTCCAAAGTTAAAATAATTTATTTTATGTTAACTGCAGAACCATGAAAAGTTCCCCAAAGTAGGGCTGAGATTGGGAGGACATGAACTAGATGCAAAAATGTGGAGTGGTCTGGATTAAGCCATTTATCGTTGGAGAGTAATTTATTATTGAAAACGAACCAAACCAGCGCTGTGAAAAAGTGCCATTGCGGGGATTCCCCGGGTCCTCCTGGTACAATATAGTGGGAAGAGAAACAATACGTAACTTCCAGCTAGGAAGCAAACTAAATGTTTCTACTTTTTATTTATATTTTTTGCAGCGTTCCTAGTTTTCCTAGTTAATTGCTCGTATACTCCGACAATTTTCCCTCTTATAACGTTGAGGAATCCTGTTTGCGAAAGTTATTCTCCAGCAGTTATTATTTCTTGCGTAAACACAATACGCAAATAGCACGGGAAGTGTATTTATTTAACGATCCTTTGCTCCCGCATGTGCTCTACTCCTGTTTTTCTTGATTTTAATCTAATTGCCTGTATATGCTCGGATTTCCCATTCTCTTTATATATGAATGAATGAATATTTCCAGTCGCACAAGGACAATTGTGGAAGAAATTTAAAATATGAATAAAAGATACAATCCATGGAGGATTAGTCTTCATGTAATCGGCTTTGGTAATCCTCAACTATGCATGCGTATGATTTTTTATTCATTTTAGTAAAATATGAAATTTGTTTGAATTGGAATACCGAAACATTTAATAGTTTTGATAATAATTCAAGAATAAACATCTTTAAAATTCGAAAAGTGTTGAATATCGATTCAAAGTCAACTAAAATATTTGAAAACGCTTCTAATCTACGTATAACTGAAACACAAACATCATACAATTTATTCCACATTTTCACTTCAAATATAATAATTGAAATATTATTCTCTTGTTAATAAAATTCCGTATCTCTCAAAATCCACTTAACTAGAACAGTTCTGCTTATCTTAGAGAGTTAACTGAAAGAAAAGTTTTAGTCTTGCGACAACTTGATTATCGGAACGTTAATGGATAAAGTTGCTGACCGCAGGAACTCTTCAAGGAGAAAATTAATGAAATTGGATATATATCGTCAAAGTTGCAGTTTACTATTTATTCTAGAGTACTGAAAACTTTTGTGAAATGAAAGGAAATTCCAATGAATACCATAACAGTCTCATATTTTGAACACCACTTTTGTCGGTTCCGAAAAGGAAATAATTTTAGAATTAGAACATTTTGATTTGTTTTACCCTCTGTTCGAATTTATTATGAGAAAACAGGAGTAGGTACTCTAAAAACGATCCAAATTAAAAATTTTTAAATTTTTTTAAAGATCACACTATCTCAGCAGTTATGAATAATGTTGGTATATTTAATATGAACTATCTACCATTTGGATACAACACATATTAAAGCCTCAAATGTTCTATAAAGAGAGGTTAAAGTTCATAAGGTAAAAAAATGGCACGTTTTCAACTATGTATTTTTTTTTTACGATACGGCCAGTGCTAATTTATGAATTCAATATATAGATAATAAAACAATAAGTGAAAAATATTTGTATAATTTTTTTATTGTAAAATAGTTGTCATTAACGGAGTAACCGCGAATTCCCGGAAGCGTCTCGAAAAAAGGTGTTTTGCAGTCTTCATCGTTACTCGCGACAGGATTATCCAAAACAATAAAATCAAAATGCATTTGTTAAAGAAGGTTTTTCTCGAGGTAACCCTGGGAGATTTTTTGGAGTACCTAAAAATCAAAATGCTTATTTTTGCTAAAAAAAAACGGCTAATTTGTTGTTGTAAAATTAATAATTATTAAAAAAAAATTTTCAAAATAAAACTCGATGATTCTTTTATAGTCCAGAGAGCAATGAGATTTCATCTTTTTGTTCTTGTCTACGCAAAACTCTTAAAAATATAACGTCAATTTTGTTCGGATCGACTTGAAATTTGGACACAATATTTTTTAATATGTTGTAACTACATTAAAATAAAAAAATAAAAAAACATAATGAAAAAATTCGATTAAATACTTTAACCTCCCCATAAAGTATAATATGGTAAACATTTACCCCATCTAATAAGGAAGTTGTATTTGTTTTATAACATTTCAAGAAAACATTTTAATATTAATAATTAACTGATTTAAGACTCATATTATTACTACTATTAATATATTCACATATTTATAAAAATAAGTAATGAAAGTCCTGTGTTTCTTAACAAAACTTGACTGAAGTATTACAATAAAGTTTTTTTTTAAAAAAAATCATCATTTTCGCATTAATCTCTTCTATTATTTATAAAACATGCAATGTTTTCACATCAAAAACCAAAAAAATAACTCTTAAACAAAATTGAGCAATTACAACAATTAAGATGGATTAAAATACCATCTAATTGCAAAATGTTTTGTTTATTTCTTGATATTAAAATTTTCTTCCTGAAAATAATCCTGATTGCTTACTGACATGCGATGAAAAAAAAAGCTGGTTAAATGTTGTTCGCCTGCTGGTAAAATTAATTTGAAATTGAGTACAGCACGCATCGAACTAGCAACTCCCGTCGTAGGCATTTATCATTTTGGCTTAGGGTGGGTCCGTGACACTAATTGATGTCCAGCATATAATTAACGACATAAGAAACAGATCCGATCTGCAACAACAAGTGGTCCACCTTCGAAATATCTTGAGCATAGCATCCCTAGAATTGGAAAAGGTAATTAATAGCTCGTTTTTGGAGTATCGGACAGTGCCAATTTGATTGTGTCGTCAGAGATAATTTTTCTCATCGATTTCGATTTCTTAATGATGCTCCTCGTTGCTAAGGGGGTGGCTCAGGGTTGGTTCGGGGTTGACATGGGGTTGGCTCGAGGTTTGCTTAGTGCACTGAGACAGCCCTGCAGAGACACAGAGACGCGAGGGGTGCGGTCGTTAAAGAAGATAACACACAGTTTGTCCAGATATGTTTTTTTTTTTTTTTGTCGCAAACGAGAAAAATATGGGGGACGAGTCACTTAAGCTTTTAATAACCCTTGGAACGATGCCCAGTGTCGTTGCAGGTTCAGTTTGGTTGGAAAGTTTTTTACGGGGAACCTTTTCATGGAAGGATTCTATGCCTTCGCCCAGTTTCGGTTAAATTTTACCGTGAAAGTTTACCCGGATTAAAGGATATGTTTGGGCTGCGGTTTTATCTTTTCCGAAACTTTATCCAAGCCAAATGTAAGTCCTCCAGGAAAAAGAGGCCGGAGCGCATTCAACTTAATTACCTCCAACTGAGGAAATTTTACGTTTTATGATTTCCTCCCTTCGGAAACGTTTTGGCATGAGCCTCAGGCGTCGAAGGAACTTATGTTTTTTTCGAAATGAGAGGCCCTATGGAATCGAGCTCAAATGTGTCTCAATTATAATTTTTTTAAGGGCACTTCAGAATCTTTTTGGGGTGGGAAACATTCCGCCAGAATGTGTGACTGGCATCGAATTTATCTGGCAACGTGCGCCACTGCCAAAGCTATAATTAATTGCTCAAAATTGGGATCGACAGCTGCAAGTGCAGTGATCCCGCCTTTTTCAAATGAATAAAAACTTAAAATGATTTTATCTGCTGGCAGAATTCAACGTTGAAATCCATTTATAAATACAATAATTAATGGGCCACGTTTGCTTTCAATTTTATCCTCAAATAGTCTCCAATTTAAGAATACATTTCGTTTTAGGACACATTAATTTATAATTTCTATAAAATATAACTATGATTCTAAAACCACCATTAGCGCCCGATTTTAATGATTGTGAACAAAAAATCACTTTCAAGTATATCAAGTGTATATGTCAACATGTATTTTTATAGATATGCATATATTTTTATATATATCGAATACTTCTAAGTATATACTATATGTATAATAATACTTAAGCAAAACTTAATAACTTACTTACAAAATTACATTATAACAACATTGCTTCAATAAGTATATTATTTCTATGGAGAATTGATGTCATATAAACTTTTAATTAATATATTTACTTTGTTTATTTTATTTTATTTTCATTATTTAATAAAATATTTGGATTTTGGTATTGATTTTTTTAGCTTTATTTTAAAACTAATTAAAATTATTCAATAAAATTAAATTATTTAATATTTAATCTCCTTTTTAGTTTCTTTTGACAACAACACCGAAAAAATATATTTTTCAAAAAAAAAAAAAAACAATAACTTACGACTACTAAGTATGTTTAAAAAATTTATATAAATCAAGGTATTTACAAGTAATTTAATTCTAATTTTAATAAACAATTTTGATATAACGGTATCGCTGCCACATTTACTTTAATAAAGTTATGTAAAAACCTACATATAAATAATATTTCTTAAATTTTGAAGATGTTTTCAATTTTTTTAATGAGCGTTAGTTTGAAACCCTACAAATTTCATCGCGTTCCTCTTAGGATTTCAGCCAAAAAATTCCATTTCAAAATTGTAATTTTTGAAAGAAAAGTGAATAAGAGTTTGCCAGACCTGTTCTATTTTCATTCACCACATATTTTTTTCGTCTAACCTTCTGCAAAGTTGATGTTTGCGTTTTGTGAAAATTACAATATAAGTAATTCAAAAAAGTTTTGAATTCATGAAGAAACTATGTACATATGTATATGTATAGTATAATAATAATATTAATTTGGTTATTAATTTGGGTTTTACTAAGTTTAATTCATGAGATTGGCCGCTCAAGTGAAGCTTACTGTTAGACACTTTTTCAACATTTAAAACGATGTAAGTTAATACATATTACAATGTTATGTTTTTAACAACTTAGGTTTCTTGTTTGTGCAACGAAATAAAACAACACCATTCAAAATCCACAAAACTCGGAACGATATAAGATAGAATATATTTCTCAGACTATCTATATGTCTTATGGATTAATATCTGATCTGCTCTTCAATTAATTTATCACTACTTAAAATCGTCCTCGTAAAAAATTTTTATTGCAATTCCCTTATAAAATAAAAAGGGTCATTGCTTCGGAATCAGTCCGCAGAAGCAGTAAAAGTTTCCTCCGCATAGCAGTGTTAGCATGATATGAATACTAATAATAATAATAGATCCACCCTTTACAAAATTCACCTTCTGATTGCCTGGTGCTCTAGTAAACCGCTGTTAGCACTTTTCAGAGTTCCGAAGACGAAAAGGAAAATTCCAGGACAATTTGGAGCAATAATTCATATCTCATTCGCGTGTAGCAAGTGTGTCATCGCTCCAGGAGGAGTGCCAGGACCGGGAGAAGGTATCCCATCCATCCATCCACCTATGGGATGTAATTTATATAACTAGTCGCGCGACATGAATCGTTAATGTGACGCTCTCCTGAAATATTTATGAGGACCCTTAAGGACATCGCAACCGCCTTGGGATATGTCATTTTTCCTCCATTTCAAGTGATCGGAAATGGGACTGCTGGGCGCTTCAATTCACCAAGGATAGGTACTTTGTTTTGGTTCTATCTAATTGGCAGTAAGTCCGGCTTTAGGTTATACCTGGAAAAGTGCCCCACAAATAAATCACGGCCGAGCATTCATCAGTTTAATTAAAATGTTCATAAATTATTACCCAAAGTAAAGAGAAGTTTTGTGAAGCGCCATTAGAAAATGGTTAGGTCTACAGGATAACCACAAGTTGCCTAGAGTCCTCATTTCGTTTTTCCAGTTGCATTCCTGGTTTGGACATGAAATTAATTAAAATTGCATTTACCAGGAGGGAAGAAAATTTTAATCAAAAGAGTTAGTCTTCGCTTCCGCTGCAGGCGTGGAAGAAAACGTCCTCCAAGGATGTTGACAAAAAACTTTATCTCTCGGGCATGTTGTGATTATATGCTTATATACTTTTTAAAAAACCACTCGAAAGGCTCTTTCTTGGCTTGAAGTAACACCGTATGAATTAATCCTTTTGTCTGATAGTAATTATCTTATTGTCCCAGTGACAAAGGACGATAAAATCTATCTTATGCTCAAATCGTTCAGCTTGTGTACTGAACACTCCCCTGACAGTCGCTCAAATCAAGAAAGTTGTCTCCTCTGGCTTGAGCCCCAAAGTAAAAGAGAAGAGTTGGGTTTGTATCAGTCACGTAATTTTAGTGATGTTTTATACATATATCATTTAAGGGTTTGAGGAGCTTATCCTGGTTATTATTTTGTAAAATATTTTTCTCAGGATTTTGCGGTGTTGGACAGAAAATCATCCCCTTTCTTTTATTTATGAGGAAAGTTTTGCAACGGAATCAATTTTTATAACCAATTCTGGTGATATACCCGTTGTGTTCGTAAAACTAAACCGCATAATTTAAAGTCAAGTCAGTAGCTCTGTTTGGTGTTTTGTTTGTCAGACTGCCATTGAATTGGTTTCAAAGTTCATAAGATTTGGAGTTTGAACAGAAAAGAGGTATCTACATCTATTAGATTTAAGGATTATTGATTTGGAAGTTTCGCTGAACTTTTTTAGGGGTGTATTGATTTTCAATTTATCTTACATTCTTGCGGATTCTGTTAAAGCACGCTTTGGGTCTTATAAGTTAAATAAAAACATTTTTAAGGTAGCTCGTCTAGTGAAAAAAGACTATTTGACACTTTTGGTTAACTAAAATAAATTTAAATTTTATCAAAAGGATGGTGTGACTGGTTTCCAAACTTTAGTTTCTGGAAATTGTAGTATTATAATAGAATTATGATTTGCACCCACAATGTATTTTTCGGAATTGTTTTTTTTACATACAAATGCACATATATGAATGTATCTTAATTTAAAGAAGACCTTATACCATTGGAAAATATTTACTAAGTTACTATGGATTATAACGAATATAATAGTTGGTTTTCTTCTTCTCTATAAATTTAAATAACTGATTTATTGGAATATATTTTCCAAATAAATCTGCGCAGTTGCACCTACGAGTGGCAGTTAAAGTTAAAGCAACTGAGTTTCTCGCCTTGTTTATTTCTGAAGCAAAATCCATTCGCTTTAATGCACTTGAGCAAATGGTCGCCTTGCCGGGTTTTCTGTTCTATTTGCGGGTTGGGGGTGGCTCTCCAGGACGAAACATTGCATTTCCAGTTGTTCTACCGAAAGCCCTCAATGTCACTGGAAATGTACCTAAAGAAAATACATTTTCGCCTTTTAAACTGTAGTGCCCATTCAGAGTTATTGTTGCCAACAAAATATTTTCTACGTGTTTGAATGAGCTGGAAGGATGAAAGGATATCCGTCGAATGAAATGCAACTCAACTCAACTCAGCATGCCCTCTTCGGGGGCGAACAAAAAACCCCTCTCTACCACTATTTCAAAACAAAGCAACAGTATGTTTGATATATATATTCATATTTTTTTTATATTTGTTTTATCGGAACACGACCCTGGGAATGGTGCTAAATTATTACAGTGGGGCTTCAGAATTTTCGCTTGATTACACCGCATCCAAGCATACCGCCCACATCGTGGAAAAAAATCATTCCCTTTCTGTTATATGCCCGTCCAGAAAACTGTGACACCCCCGCATAGCGCGAAGGCAAAAAAGGATCAGGCACAGAATTTCTAAAGGCACGAGCTCATTTAGCGGGGCTACAAGTAGGACATAACCGCTCCTTTTAGTGCCTTTTTTCGAAATGCTTTCCTTGCTTTCCTTCAGGTGTAATTTGATGCAAATTTAGTTTTCATTCGCGAAATTATCAGAACCCCACATAATGTTTAGTGCAAAGGTTGAAGGAGGTTAAATGAGGATTTTTTGCATAATAGCATTCATTCGGGTTGTAGTACTGCCTCCTCCTCATCAACGTCGCTTTGCACAATTAATACCCGAGAAAAAACTTTACATTAAAAATAACTATCTTCGATAGTTGCAAGTAAATTTTATAAAATCAACTAAATTAGTGTAATTTAAATCTGACCAAAAAAATTAGTTTAATGTACCCTTAAACAAATAATTTAACTTACGTATATGGGATAGTTGAAAACATAGTAATTGTTTATTTTAGTTGTTAAAAACATCTTCAAATATTAACATATTGAATTCTTAATAAATTGCAGGTTACAGGATTTCTTAATGTTGATGAAAAATGATCGTGACTATTCTAAAATATTTATCGAATTAATTACATCATGTCTATAGTTAACTTATGCACTATCATAACGATAGTCTTTTGTGGCCCACAAATTTTATGGTTTAGTTAATGATATCAATGTTAGTTATTCAATTATAAAAATAGTGAGATGTTAGTAAATGCATTATCTACTAGAGTTTTTTTTTGAATGCTTTTATGGTAAAAAAAATACCTTCAAATTTAGCTAAGCACTGCAATGTAGAAATTTAACTATATTTGGAATTCTTTTATATAGTAAAATTTAAATTGTTTTCTCTCAGTGTGCATGCAATTGACTGTTTGGATTTAGCTGCACCATCAAGTGAGCATGGAGGCATCATCCAGGAGTAACCATAGTCTCACATACATATATCCTTTTCTTTCTGGGAAAATGCCCTCTGACTCTGCCAGGGAATGGCGTGGATCCCACCGACGGTCATTATCCACTCGGAGAAGCCCTAAAAGGATCCCATCCTGATCCATTCCACTTGTGGATTAGATTGGTAAACTCTTGACTCCTTGATTCTCAGGCCAGCTCGGATTCTGCAATTTAAAATAGTAAAGGGGCATTTTGGGCATTCCACCAGGAGTATGTAGTGGGCTGGTCCTGGCAGACCCTGTTCCATCCAGCTAACCTTCCCAGGAACACTGGAAAATAACTCCAACTAATGAGGGCATATTTCGTCTGTACCACGGCGCTGCACCGAGGTTCGTGGAATTTCTAATTACATGTCCTTCTACCTTCCCATTTACGTTCGTCCTGGGGCCTGGAGGGTCCCAGAGGTTGTCAGCGAAATCCCGAGAACTGGATTGTCTTTTTTTCTCAAAAAAGAATATATGAGAAAAAGGAACTGCTGACGCTCCAACTCTTATAAATTTCGAATTTGCGGGCTTTTGTTGTTTAACCCTTCTGTCTGATAGATTTCCACTCGAAGCCAAGGGTTTGCTGGTGGATTGGGTTTTCAATTTATTTCAATCGATTGGAGATTCAAGGATCCATCTTATGTAGGAGTTATTCGGATAAAGTTTCTCTGCTTGAATTATTGAAGCTAATTAATTATAAAGTCTTTACGATTGATTTGATTGCATAGCCTGTTGCAAATAGGAGTTGCTATAATCCTTCTTCTTAAATTGGATTTTGATTTTATTGAATTTTTCATTTATATTTCCTTTCCAATATTTTGAACGGTTATATTAAATGGCCATAAATGTGCATTTTTATTAATATTTGCTAAGTTAGAGTTAAAATTGTTTAATATTTAATTTACACAAAATCGTATTCATTTGTTTAGTGAACTTGCTTGAATTTAAGTTAACAAAATGAATTTGTTTATGATAACTAAACCCGTTGTACGTTAAAAACCTGTCAAGTAGATATTTGATAAAACTAAACATAAATTTTAGTTCTTTTTAACAGTATTTTGTTTTTTTGTTTTCATTGTAAATAGGATAATTTACTTTAATGGCCATTATACAATCCTCTTGGTACATATTTTTTTCAGCTTCTGCCGTCTCGCTGGATGCGAAACATTTATCACTTTAGCCCTCCGAAGGGTGAAGTAATTTGTATCTTTTTGTAGAGCAGTGTTCTACATAAAAATAGTATCCTGATAAATTGCTGTCTACACGCAGGAGATGGTATATTTCACCAAAATAGTCCCAACAATGAACACGACCGCAATGTAATTTTTTCGTCCTTTTTCGCAGTATAAGTCGATATAGAGTCAAAAAGTATCGAAACGTGACAAGAAATATATCTCGTCACATAGTGACAATCAGTAACGTATTAAGGATCGAAATTGTTCGTGCCCAAAAGGGACTTTAATTAGCGATAACCAATTAAATGGGTCACCTCGAGAGGCAATCCATTTTCAATAAAGGTCCTCGAAATTGCTTGAATCGGATGAGAGCCCATTTCCAAAACTCAGCTCAAACCGCGCTCAAATGCCGAAGGGTGCTTTAGAATGGGATTTTCCTTTTCTTTCAAATTAGACGACGATTTCAGTCGTCTCGAGAAAGTTTCTGGGGTGCATTTGAAATGCCGTATTCCGTAAAGGCAACCCTTAAACCCAAAAAGCTTCGAGCCTCTCATACCACCCCCAGCATCGTTAGTGCACCCGGTGCGGGGTGTGCTAGGGGTGAGGGCGGCAGTAGGACACGTTCGTCTCAAAAGACTCATTCGCACGTTTAAGGAACTTGCCGGATCAGATATTAACACTATATGAAGGCATCTGTTGCCACTATTGTCAGCGATTGCCTTGTGACCTGGAAGATATTTCTAGCGCACCCTGACAGAGTCGTCTTCACCCACCACCACACCCTGGGGGTGGCTTCGCATACAACTTGCAGTGGTATATTCCGTTTCTTTTCGTGCCTTTACCTTTTCGTTTCAAAACTTAAGCTGCAAACTTTTTGTCTATTTATAGGGTGTCCATAAAGTGTGAATGACGCCACCCAGGGGTGGGGCATGCCAGAAAAGCATGCACCCCAAGGACTGACGAGATAATGTGATTACTGCGTTTTGTTTAGATTCATAAAGGTTGGAGCGGTACTTCATCAAGTGCGAGAAATGAGTGAAAGCAAACAGAAGTTCCAACATCCCTCCTTTTTCCGAGCCACCCTGTGTGCCACTTAAACGATTTTAATGCGATTTGACGAGTTTAAGTAGCGCGTCTGGATTAAGACGAAATCGCATTATTTGCTTCGCTGCACGGAAGCCTGCAGTCAACATGCCCCATGCAGAAAATTCTGTTCTATTTATTTCCTTTTTAATGAGAAACACTTTACTTTCCCGACAAATAGTCTAAAAAATATTTTATCCTACTTATTTTAACAACTTTGTTTCCTACTTTTAATAAAGCAATAATAATTTTATAAAGCCACAGGAATATACATATATAGGTATGAAAGGTATCACTTTGTTACGCATAATTAAAAATTGAAAATAAAATAATGCAAGCATATCACATACGCCAAAATTTTCTGAGAAAAATATGGTAGAATTTAATTTTTTCAATAATAGTTTAGACAATTTTCTAAGCTACGAATTTTTTCAAATTAGAAGAAAAGTGACATGACCAAATTTTTGTACAAAGTCATGAAACTGCTTTTTTTCACTAAATATGAATCAAATTTATTTTGATATTTGTGTACATACAAAATCAGATTCTCTTGATTACCTAGTATTGGATTAATATTAGTCAGGTTTTCACACCGACTTCAAAGAACTGGGAAAGTCTTGTATTTAATGTTGAAAGTAGTAGCAGAGGACTTTTAACACTAAACCTACCAATACCGGTCAAATTGACCGGTACTTAATTTCGTTTTTGAGCGAATTATAATTTTTAAAGTTATAGGTTAAGATTTGTGCCAATATTTATTAAGATTCATAATTGCGACATATTTAGAAATCGTTTTCGATTTATGATAATTAATCCTAATTTGAAGGTACATTGCATTAAAGGCGCGAAAAATGAGTGAAATTACGTGTTTGAGTGATGTTTGAGTGCTGGTAGGTTTAGTGTTAATATAACTATTTTATACTTTTTAAGGTTTGGGATTTTTTGGAATCGGTTTAATTTTGTTTTTTTTTTAGAAAACCTTTTTAGACATATTAAAGTAGTTGTATTTTTGCATAATGTTAAAATTTTCCAATTACTTCCAACTTTAAATTTTTTGGACTCTGCAACGAAATACTATATTCAGAGGACTTTTTTATGTTTATCCGGGAGTATAGAGAACTTCCCACCATGAGGTGGGGGCGGAGCAGCCACTAAGTAATTTTTATTAATTATTTCCCACTATAAATCGTGAGCGGCAATGACTCTTTTTCCGGCGCTGCCATTCGAATTTGTCGTCTGATTGTCTGCCGTTCTCCAGGGCGTTCCGACAATTCCATTACGAGAACAAACTCAGCGACTCCGCATGAAATCTTTTTGGGCCCCAGAATTGTCGAGGATGAGTCCAGACTTTATATCTGGATGGAGCATTTGCGTGGGGAAGACAAATCGATTCTACTTTCACTTTCGACTTTCATTTTGGCCGTCGCCGGTGCCCCAAGACTGGGTGTCATCGCGTTTGCCACTCAGAAGAAGGGCTAGAAAAATCAACCAGGCAGATAATTTCCATTTCCATTTGGATATGTAATTAAGGTCAAAGTTTTTCACAGCCACGGAGTCCTGGTCGCGTGAGACGGGGTTTCCATATTTTCGCAAAATAAATTATTTCCTAACATGAAATTTACATGAATTTTGCCGCATTCAGTCTGAGAGACTGAAGAAAAAAATTGATTATGCCAAGCTGGTTTCCGGGCCGAGGGTAATTTGTATGAATTTTGTTATAAATAAAATTACATGAGTCACTGCAGAAGGGGTAAAGTATTTAAAGGCAAATCCCGTCTCATCAGGTCCTCGGTCAATTTGCAATAAATCATCAGGGGTCACATACACTGAAATTGAGATTCTTTATCTCAAGCACTAATCGTGGTCAAATCGTTTCTCTGCGGAGTGGTAGGTGGTTGATAAAAGTAAACATGAGGCCCCTTTCTAGGGCCCACTCTTATAAACAGCTTAAATCAATTTTAGTTCCCACTTTCCTGCAGTTTTGTTTGCTGTTCGTTTCTGAAGTGAATTAAGGGAACAGTCCTTGGGGAATAATGTCGAAGAAATTATGGAACTTGGGTGCCTTCGAGCAGAATCCGAGGTGAATTATGCGGTTCATTTCGATTTGCGATAGTGAAGAGGGTGTCACTTTTCAATTTCAAGAAAGACGAAGTTTGCTTCAACAAATTTATGTAGGTATATGTTGCCCTGTAATTAATATAGAATTTATCAATCGTTGGTAAAATATTTTAACTTTTTTTATAATTTCAAAATATCTTCTCCTAAGCAATTAAGACCGTAGAGTTAATTAATAACATATCTCCAATACTTTACATAAACTTAATAAATATGTATACATACATAGTTTTTCAATAAATCGTCCGAAGACCCATAGAAAATTTATTTGGCGTTCCTCCACGGGCAAGTAAACTTCCAGAAGTTGCTTGCAGAAGTGACTTGAAGAGAATATTCTCCATGCAACATTGCCTGCAAGCCGAGAATATACTCTTCAATAGGTCAATTTGAGTTTGAAAAAATTTCATTAAAATTAAAATATTTTAACTTTTCTACCTCAAAAACATAAAGAAATCCTTTTAAAATTGTAAGACATTCTTGGTGTAGATCAAATATGCATATTTTCCTGAGGATATTCCTGGTAGTATGCATATTCCATATATTATAAAGTCTAATATGGCTAAGTGTTGCTATCTATAAAAATCCAAGTGATTTAAAATGACCTTACATTGCATATTCAAGGTAAAGTTCGATGTTTGGTTTTTGGTGTTTTAACTCTTTAACTAATTCTACATGAACAAAATGAACAGCAAATATCTCTCCAGAGAAAAGTGTGCAAATTCAAACAGTAGAAGCGCCAAAAGTATTGTCAGGGCACTAAACTTAAGTGGTACTTTATGGTCTAATATTGGAGCTAATAAAATTTCATTGTTTGCCAGGACAATGAAAATTGCGTACTCGTGTTTACGGCTTCAATTGAATGAAACAATATTGAACAAGCGCCAGGAACATCCGGAAATCGTTGGGAATTGATACATTTGATATGCTTTCCGGGCTGCAACCCGAGACCAGGACAGTTCAAATTAATCAAGGAAAGTGCGCTGGTTTTCGCACGATCACCAAGCCACCCCTATCTAATGGAAATCTTAATTAAAATCGCATGTTTACAGGAGATTTAACAGCGCGGCAACAAAATTGAATTAAGCTTTGCAAAACACTTGTTGATATATTGCTCCACCCCCAACCCCTAAAGCAATATCGCCTAGTTCCCACGCTATTACCTGGTGGCAATCACTTTCGAGGAGGTGAGGTGTGTTTGCACTTACTTGAACAAACCCCCGGGCACCGGAAACGCCTAACAATGGGGCACCTTGTGTCCTTATTGTGCCTCATTTGAATTTTTACAGTTAAATGGTTAAACAGTTTAAAATTTATGCAGCAATTTGCAGGATAGGGATGGCCTTTGTGCACCAAAATTGCACGGTCAAAGAAATGCACAGCAATGGCGACGAGGACGACGACGTTATGCCGGGTCTACACAAAAGCCTTGGGAGTGGACGACGAAAGATAAAAACATACACAAAATGTAGAATACAAAGGAGTGTGGCAGGACTGTCGTGTCGTGGATTTACGGTACAATCGCGGTGAATTTACGACAGTCTTTAGCACAGGAACTTGCCGATTGCAATAAAAAGGGACGTCGCGGAGAGCAATCAGGATACGGTCGTGCTGACTTTTATGGAGCTCTCAATTCCACGTAAATGTGGAAAAATTTCCGATAAAATATGCACGCAAGATTGAAAAGAATGAAATATTACATACATACATAGCGCTTTCAGGGATGCTGCAAACATCCTGTGCATCGTTCCAATTGCACTTTATCCCTACGTGCGTACATCGCGGATTCAATTTTACATTTTGAATGCCATTGGAGCGAAACCATTATAAGTTCCTCGTGGGAAATTCAATCACAAAATTGAATTCGCCACTGATAAAATTGCACTGAATTGCAATATCGCAGGTACGATAAGTTTTGTGGTCGAGGTGAATTACCGCTCTACTAGATTTTTCCAACAAATATCTCGTATTGTTCAATTTATACGATTTTCGCCATTATCGGAAAATTTGTCTGCTCTTTCGCATATTTATGCTGTAAAGCGGAAGTTACACCATCCTACAGGTTTATATTGGTCATAACTTAACCATAACTTTTCCGCATTTTCATTTACATAACATACATATGTATATCTAAAGTTTTTTTGGTCGAATAAATTTATATAGGTGCCTATACGAATATTCTCATTAAAAACCAGAAACTTGAAAAGTCAGATTTTCCATTTTATCAACCACACCACCAGAGATAAATGGTATGCGGAATTTTGCATTTTAAATTATATGTATGTATATTTCTATTCTAGCATGTTAGAAGGAATGTATAATTTTGAGCATGCGTATTGATGGGCGAAAATTATGTTCGTATTTTGATCAAATTATTTTAACAGCAAAATCTTAAAATTTTAACGACTAAATGATTAATTAAAGTATTAAATATAACTGAAATTGGAATGTTCCTATAGTAATAATGTAACCCTTTTCGTACCCCTCTACGACAGAACACCTTTTTTATTTCAACACAAATTTTAAAAGGAGAAAAGGAGCACCCATACCTATTTTGTGTCTAAAACAAAATTGTCGCCAAATTAAGGGATGAATTAGGAGCAATTTAACATATTGTAATTTTTAGTTAGGTATGTGTCTGTTAACTAATTAATATTCCCGACACATTTCAATTCATTTCCATATTTTAACTCAATATTTTCGTATAACTTATCATTCAGT
The DNA here is from genome assembly GCA_959613345.1 of Tolmerus cingulatus. Lineage (NCBI taxonomy): Eukaryota > Metazoa > Arthropoda > Insecta > Diptera > Asilidae > Tolmerus > Tolmerus cingulatus. The sequence goes on from OY390711.1 coordinate 22,664,327, forward strand.
CAGCAGGGCCTCCATTCAAAGCATTAATCGTCCCCGTCCAATTGTATTCCGAGTTCAGTCCAGCACCAGTATTTATTAGCTTGAGATGTGAACAAAATGTTTAACAAGCAGAATCAACTGAATTAATTGCTTGAAAGCCCCAATTGGACATGATGGATTATTTAGCGCTACTGCCACTATGATTTATTCCAAATGAAACGTATTCCTAAACCGAAAAGGTCCTCTACTTCCCCTAAAGTTCATGTTTATATGCATTAATGGTATCAACCAAATTTCAATAATAATATGCAAGTCATAAACTCAAGAGGAAATATGTTAGACAGTGATTTATTATTATTTATTATATAAGAAAATCAATAAACATGTTTTTTTCTATGAAGGTCTACATATGTTACCTAATAAAAAAAACGAAAAATGGCAGTAATTTTTCAGTAAATTTTCAGCTGATATAATAAAACTAAAAACACAAACTTTGAACACCCAGCTAATTTAATCAAAGACAAATTAGGCATAAAATAATACGAGTTTTCCATATTTGATCCTGTAAAATCTAGGAGCGTTTTACTGTATTTTATAACAGTTTAACAAAAATTAGAGTTTACTAAGATTCTACATAAAAGATCTAAGTACCCCTTCCGTATCTCTTACTTCATTAGAATCTAAATTTTCAAAAATTCTGAATGTACGCGAAAAGTCGGTTTACTCCCATTTTCTCTATTTGAGGTTAAGTTATCAAAAAATTCCGAACATAACTTATATTTTTATTTTCAAAACAAATTATTTTATTCGAGTTCTAGTTTTATACAAGAACTTTCGAATCCTTTGTTAGTATTGATAGTATAAATGTGCTATTCAAATTTCTTACTAATTCTAAATTCGAACAGGTATTTTAACTGAATTTTGATGAGTCAGTGAATAATACATGTCTGTTTTATATACAAACAATAAAATGCGGCCATTTTAAATTTAATTTAATCTATTTTAGTCCTTGTAACATTTTATCTTTTTAGTTTATTAATTTTATTATTTATTATTACATTTGATTAATAACGTTTTAGATTTTTTATTTACTTTATCTCATTATGTCCATTGCATTTTTAACTTGAATTCCATTTCTCCAAATTTCAAAAGAAGAATGCAAACAAAATTCAAATAAAATTGTCTCCAAGTGGTACTACGTACAAGAGAACTCGGTTCCTTCAGAGTTGTCCACTTAGATTTGCATTTAAATGTCCTTCCGAATCATATTTGATTGCTTTTCCTTCGCATAAAAGTCAAACAGACTAAATCCGGAATTTGTGTGAGGGATGCTCTGGAGGACTGCTCCCCTTAGAGAAATATTTTCTTCTTCAATTTTCAACAGCTTGTTTAGATTTAAAGGAAAATTTGCATCACCGAAAAATTCACACTAAGAAATCTCCCTTCTATTTGTATTAAGCATTCTTGATTTTATACAAGTTTTTTTTATGTCGTCCTTGTTGTTATCTTAATCTTAAATCGAATTTGAAGAATGAATCTACAATGTAATTTCCCATTTCAGTTAAAAGCACTTTACATCTCAATGTAACTAGGACCTAAATTACATTCTCTAAAACTTTAAGTGCACTTAAAATTTAATAAATTTATGCACCTCCTTTAGCAGATGTGCAATGTTTTTGACCTCAAGAGCATCCTGAGCGTTTTCAACACCAGTTCATATTATATTCCTCGATGATTATGACTTTTTTCCAGGATTTCTCGCTTTTAAGAAATTTACATGTGAACGATCTGTTTACAGTGTTCTAGTGCTTGTTTACTGTTCCCTCAGGAGCAACTCTGCATTCGCATATTTTAAATAGGTACATTTTATGAAGAACTGAACCAAGAGCTTTCAGGGAATTATGCAAAAGAGGTCAATGGTTTTAATTGCCGCTTTTGGTTCGACCTCTTTCCCACATTTAACCTGAGGTGCCTTCTTTCAGCTCAGGTACTCGTTTGTATAATTTTACTTGAAAATGAAGCAGCATAAATGTTAAATGGTAGGATTGAAAATTTATTTTTTGAAACGATTATACGACTACCATTGTATAGTATGTATAACAATAAACTTATTTATAATATAAGATGTGATAAAGTTTTTTGCTGTTGAATCCTATTACGAATCACATCCGAAAATCGGCAATGTTGTCAGTACGATACTACTGCTCATAAATAATTAAATCTAAAAAATTCAAAAAATCGTAATTTAATCGTTTTTACAATAAATTCACGAATTGTGGAGTTGGTAAAGTGGTTCAATTCATAGCCTTAATCTTTATATATTTTATCTATTTATGTATGTATGTAGAAAGTACACTATACCGCTCATAATTATTCCAAGGACTCATTTTGAAATTATGGATGGATGTTTTTTAAACAATAATGTGATCAAGATGTAGCACTTATTTGTACTCTTTAAGATGTATTTAATTGAAAAAGGAACTAAACAGCTATGTAAATAATTCATAAATTAAAGTCATTATACATTTTATTGTATACTCGTGTATTTAAATGTTTGCCTTTTGCTTTTAATACGTTCGCTGTCGGAATTTTCAAGAAAGTTTTCGTGAGAGACTTACATGCAAAAATGCATTTGCTGAGAGAGAGTTTTCATTTGTGTACCATTTTCGGTACAAGTGGCAGGTAACGTGTTAATTACAAATTCCCACTATTGTCCCTTAAAATTTCCCCAAAGTTTCTGGTATTATATCATTCCAACTCATTTCACTCTAGCACGAATAACTTCGATACTCGAGTTCGGTTTTTGTCTGAGAAAAAGCATATGATAGGAAAGTTTTTGAAATCTAACCCTATTAAATATTTTCTTTTATTCTTGGAACTACATACATATGTATTTTGTTTCTTGGTTATTATTTTTGCAGTCACCCATTATTGTTTCTTTATTTTTCATATATAAAATTACGAGTTAATTTTAAATAGTCTATTTTTATAAATGCAATTATAACCGTCTGCATTAGGAAAGGGAACTTACATAAAAATTTTTTACATTCTAGTTAGATTGATCACTTAAATCTCGTCTGTCTTATTGCACAATTTAATGGAAAACTTTAAAGAGATATTGTTACTTAATGGAAGAGTTCGTAAATATAGCCAAGTGTAGAAAAGAAAAAAAGATAAAATTGTATATCCTTCATGAAATAATTTCTATCGCAATATGGTAAATAAAACTCATTCAGAACATCTTCAGTACTACACAAAAAATGTTCTACCTTTTTCAGGATTATTATTATTGCAACGGCTGACAACTGACAACGACAATGTTAAATTACACACGGAAAAGAATTTTCGAGAAGGTACATACTTTCCTCTTTTCTTTTTCGGCAGTATGCTTTAGAATTTCTGCATGGAAGACGTTCTTTTTTATTTGCTTATCCCAGCAGTTTTCCAGGAAGGAACAGATATCGGAACCATTGTAAAAGGACTCTCCGTTTGGTTGGGCTCCTTTGTAACAAATTGTAGATATTAAGGAATATTCAAGCAGGCTTAAAAAGAATATATAACTCTTGGTTACAAGAATTGTCTTGAAAATTTAGGATGTGATTTTTCTTAACTTTGATACGTCTTTTTAAAAAAATTGCACCTATAAATCGAAATAGGTCGGAGGAAATTTTAAAGAAGGAAGAATAATCAAATCAAATCGAAAAATCGAGGAAATATGCCTTTAAAAATATGTAATTTTCGAAACTTTTTCTTTTTTTATAGTACACAACAATTTTTCAAATTATATTTTTTTTATCATATTTTTATGCATAATTCCTGTGTCATTGTACGGAGAGGATAAAAATTAAGCTGCATAGGAAGAGGACTCTATCGGAAGGCTTTAATCCTTTTCTTGTTTGAAGTGCTGTCGTTATATCGATTTTCACAATAATCTCTTGACGTATTAACTCAGAATGAAAGCATTTTCGAACTTCGTTGTCTTCGCATTTCCCGTAACAAGAGACAATGAGCTAAAAACTGCTCAAAATATTACTTTTTTGCAATCTCCAATTTAGTATCCTAGTTGAGTTTCACTCCTTTCAGATCATTTAAAGCAGGTTTATTTTATATTCAGAAGAATTTAAGAAATCAAAGCCGAAAAAACAAATTTCAGTATGATATCCTTTATATAAAAAGTATCAAACAAAATACGAAAATTTGTAACATTTCCAGTAATGAAATAACTAGAAGATTATAGGCAAAACACAAGCAATAATTATAGTAATAGCGAAAAAACACTCTCTTACAATTGCAATCCACTGTAATTAGCAACGACACAGTTTCCTTCTTCGATTATAACCCTATTTCATTCCTATATAGTAGATAAAATTTAATTCTTACCTTATCGGAAAACAATTAAATACTTTTACATTGAAGCACGAGAACTTCCATTTGAACTAATTAGCTTTCCACTGGTTCTGGTTTGAGGTGTGACACTTCGCAGGACGAAAAGAGCCCATTAAAGTCCTACTATAAAAATTAATTGGATATTAGCGTGAACAATTTTTCTCCGGAAATTTTGTCCGTGAGAATAATTTTCGTGTAATTTGTATAGGCGAATCGCTTATTAAGGATAAATTTTTGATTTAGACGTTAGCCATTTTAAAAAATTAATCCTGAATGCAAATTATAAGTAAAGTACATTTCTTTTTAGAGGATGCTTTATGAATGAATAACTCTTTAAATTTTTAAATTCATTTAGCATGACTTAATTCAGATACATGTGATGTACAAATGTTCGTAAACTAACCATATTAATAACTACGATGCACTGAAAGGCGACTAGAACTTATTAAAATAAAGAATTAAATTTAGATATATGTATGTTGAAAACAATCGTAATATGTCCTGTGAAGTGAAACATACCTCCAGCAACTTATAAGAGCGGATTGATGAATGAAGATGGTTAATTTTGGCTTTGTCAATTGCTTCTGAAAAGGCAGTGTAGATTGCAAATATAGACGTTATCGTAACCACACTGTTTTGCACAATCTGCCGAAATAAGTCCATGTTGTTGGATAAGAATTATGTCGTGCATCAAAAAATTAATTTTTGTACTGTTTCACTTAATTATGATAGATATAATGATCAAGATTGATACACCACGAAAATTATCTATAAGATTTATGATACTAATTTAAAATCTGATGTGATAAAGGAAGATTGCCATTTATTAAAGAATACGCCCGAATCCAGCTACAAGTATATAGTGCAGATATACATTTATTGAACACTTTCTTACAATATGTATTTTTAATAAATACTTTGTTACAACCATTGATATTTGCGGTATAAAGCCGGTTATTATGGGTGACTAATATATTCCAAAATTCTCCTATTTAAATTCATAATTCATACAAATTCGTTCAAGTTGGAGACTTTGGTGTTTCATATTCTAATAACTATTAAGCCTATTTTAAATTTTTAATTCAACGATAAATTCACAATTATTTGCACATTCTGCGGAAAGGGTATTGAAGAGATGAAATAAATAGAATACAGATTTATGATATTGAAAATTGTGTAACATACAATTTTTGTACATATCTAGAAAATTTCAAATTTTCTTATGTTAATTTTTAGGTTTAATAAACTGGGTATAAGTCCTCATAAATTTTAGTTAACTAATACATAAATGGATACCTGTGTTTCCGTACGTAAAAACCAACCAATAGTTTACTTTCTCAAAAGGAGAAAATTCTCAAATTTCCGAAATGTTTCGCTGATGTTTTTGATTTCAATAAAAACATATTTTTCTTGGAACGATATCTCAATCAAAACATCAAAAATTTTGCCATGAGTGCAATAATAACTATAGATTTGCAGGGAGAGTTCAACTACTGCATACAGTCAGCATCCAATAATCCAGATTCGAGGCAGGTTGTTATGGTGAAACTTTCTGTTTTCGTACTCTGCGCCAGAAGTACACTTCACTTTTTATCGCCCAGCTCAAAATATCTGACAGAATTCGTATGCATTTCAACAGCACAGCATACACACCCCCTACAACTCGGGGGTCTCTTGATTTCTACCAAATTCTGCCCCATGTTCATGTCCTACCCGAACAAGCTGTTTTTTCGACAATTTAATAAAGTCAGGCCAAATGGTAGAGCGTCGTCAGACTGTTGGTGCTTGATAGCTACCAAAAAGTTAGGTCCTTCTGGGCCAGTCTCCTCTAGGTCCGTCGCCCATGTACATGCAAAAAGTTAAATCTGATATGAAAGGTTTGGACACGGACTCACGAGAACGCATACTAATGAACTGCGCTCGTCCTTCGAACATAAATCTTCTACAGAGAATTATGCTAGGGTGACTTCCTTATTCGTAAAAAAAACAATACAAATTCAAATGTTTTTCTTCGTCCTCAATTTCAGGTGACTATCACCAATCGCCTGTGAAACGGAAAAATGGAAAGAAAGTTGCTGTACGCCTTCAGGGGATGGATAGCTTTCGTTGCATTCATGGATTTGGGAACAGCCTTTCGGAGTTACATCGAAAGACGAAGTTTTCTCGGGGACCACTCAGATACACATTTCATTGAAGGTATGCGTAAGTATTCCTTTACATTCATTAATGCATAATATATAGTACAAAGAAACTCAAAAGATCCTATTGAATTCAACATCGCTTCTAGGTCTAGCGAAAAAAATTTAATAGTTAAAAAAGCGAAATTCGTAAATATTAATTTAAATTAATTAAAAGTACACATAATCAAAAAACGCGTTACACTTTTTGAATTGGTCATTGGACATAAAAGAAGTGATAAGTTTACTAATAACTAACCTAGTATATCTATCATCCGTCACGCGCTGAATAAAATAATATATGTTTGCGTTTACTCGATAATGAAATTAAAATATTGGCGAGGGTAACACACATCTACTATGGTATATATCACAAGAAATAAAACTTTATTTAATTTAATTATTTTATAATTTTTAGTGCTTGATAAAAATATATTTTTTTAGTTGTTTTATACTATAATATTGTTTACCACCCCCATACCATTCAGCTCTCATCACGTTTCTCACCTTGGCTTGGGCGGGATCTCATAGTCCGCAACATTAAATGAGCACTGTAGCAAATCCTGTTTATTTGTTCCATTTCATCCTCAGTCTTTTTCGGTTCCTTTTCGTTAAAGATAAGAAAATTTTGTTTGCCCTATTTATTTTAGAGTTCCGTCATTTTATTTTTCGTATTTTTCTCAGCAAACCCTTTTAATTGATACCCATATCATGGAAATGCATAAAAATTAACTAATTCGCCACATTTGGGAGTTGGTCATATTGGATTTAGATTTCACCAGTTAGCTTAACCATTCATTGTCATCCAAACTAAACATGTATGCAAAAATTCAGCTCAATCGGAAACCTGGAAGTGGGTCAAATTTTAACTTCTAAGATTTTTTTTTACATAGTTACAGGTGAAGTTAATAAATGTTAAATTTTAACAATTTTTAACAATTTTGCTGGTCAGGATACTAAAAACTGAAATACTAAAACATTATTTCTAGGACTAGGACTACGTGGTTTAGTACAAGTAGATATGTAGAAAATTGAAAAATGTTGTGCTGTTGAATAACTTGGTTTAATTCATGGGAATAGACAATTAACTACTAAAAAAGAATAGAACGAAAATATGTAAGAAAGTGAACATAAAGTGGATCTGTGAGTTTGTTATAGGCAAAGTTTTCTGATTTTGTTACGTTTTGGAGTTTAAACATTTTATGTAATTGCAGGGGACTACACCATCTCCAGGATAATCGGCATGTACTGCATACTGAAAGCTATCGCCTTAGTGCATTGCACCCTTTACATCCACTACAAGCCGTAGGTGTTAAACTTAAGGATCTCAAAAAAAGTTTCGCTTTTAATTTAATTAACGTGGTTTTCGTTCTTCCGCAGGGTGGTCAGCATGGGCGGCTGTGCTCTGGCGCTTACGATGGTGCTTTACTCTACCGAGGCCTTGTACTTCCGCTCCAGTACGATAAATTTTTATGTGATTTTTCCCTGTGTTCTTAATTGTAAGTAAAAGATGAATTTGTTGAAAGTATAAGGGTGCCTGCTAGGTGTAATTATCCAAAGCGAAATTCTGCAACTTTGTGCTGCAACAACGTTTCCTACTTTTCCTCGATGGTGCTAGCTATTAAAATCATGACTATCGTAAATGGGTACATTCCCACATCCCCGTATTATGCCTGGACTCTGCAGATATGTCCCCGGAAAGGCAATCCTAATGAATTTGACATTATGAGCTACATTTGATTTAGAGTTGGTTAGCATATACGGGTCGTAAAGAGAAGGTTCGATCCTCCTAAATATCGATTTGAATTTTTCACTTAGGGTTTTATATCCTTTAAGTTCTAAATTCTGTCCGGTCGATGCTCTTTATCACATTTATAATATTTTCTAGGATAAAAACTAATCTTATTATGTCTGGTTTGCAATTGTCTAGTATGTGTGTTTGCACTATTAAGGCAAAATAAGAAAGTGGATGGGTATTATCCAGATACAATTTTAGTTTAACCGGCCTTAAACTATGAACATCACATTAAAAACAGGAAAACTTAAATGCGCTTACACACTCCTAAACTTTAACAATTCGGGTGAGAACAAAGTTGAAGCAGACTGAAAAAATTTCCAATTTTTCCTGTATTAAAAAGGGCAACCAGAAATCGATCCGAAGGTTTACTGAATCAGTGGAGAGGAGGTAGTAGTCAGATAAAAATATATTTTGTATTCCCTAGCACAAAGTATATAGTAGTTAACAATTTTCAAAAAATTAGTTAACACTACTAATCATATCTCATATTCCCATTTAATCTCCATCAGTTTTCCATCTTTATTCCAATTTAATTTTTAACTACCGTTTAACAAAGTTACAATGGGACATTTTTTAACCTGCGTTTAGCTTTTTTCTTTCGTCTGAAACATTCTGTAATATCAAAGAGGAAAAATTTAAACGTAGAAGTTCAAAATTCCCATATTTCTTACTAAATGTAATATTTGAAAAAATTGCAGGTGCTATAGCAAAAAAACAAATTCTAAATCTCACCTGTTTTCAGTCTTATGTCCGCCTTTAAATTATATTCCGTCTAATTTCCGCTTCAACTTCCTTGATGTAATACGTTTTCAGTCTATTTTCCGTCAGTTTTCAAATAATAATTTCACACTGGATTCCGTCTAAATTGTATTTTCATTGTCTTTTCCGTCTTATTTTTGCACACGGAAAAGTAAAAATCACATCCAAACACAACTGCTTAAGAAGATAGTTAAATTTGAATGTATGGCAGAAGTATTTAATTATGTGGAACTACTGAACTACTGAAACTCAAACAAATATATTTTCTTAAGTACATTAATTTGTGAATATCCTAAAGATGAATTTAAAGTTACACCACGCGTTGTAGAACTGTTATCTTTATCTTTCATTTGAGATACACAATTAAGGATTTAATGCAGAATGAAGAGTCATAAAAGTAAATTCGGTATTTCATAAGAATAAATAGATTTTCATTTTTTGGCAGACGTCCTCAGATCAACAGTTGAGTATGTTTACGGAAGCTACATTCACTGGTTGCTTGGAATAGTCCAAGATAAACTTTTTATGCAGGTTCTCGTACGTCTGCATTTAAGTAATTGTTTAAGTTATGCACTGCGTTCAGCTCTGTAGGATTTTGCAATTTCACTAAAACTAGTCATGCAGTTTGGCCCATCGCCAGCTTCGCAATTGGCTCAACCCGAGCCAAAATGTCCCTTAAACATGTAAAGAATTTTTTTGGACCTCTCCCGGGTGTTGTTATTAAATCTAAATAGGCTAGAATTTATAGTGCAATTGTTTCGCATAATAAACTTTGGTATTAAGTTAACTTATTACCGTTTAGGCAACTCATTTTAAAAATATGGCAGATGGTTACAAAAATCTGAATCATTGCTTTACTTCTTCCTTACTGTTCAAATTGATTTTCTGGAAATAAATAAAAAAGGGTCAAGTACTAGTTTAACTTTTAGACTTGAGTTTTCAAAAGTTTATATTCTCTGGTATTTCCAATTTTTTTTTCAAAAATTGTTTTGATTTTTTACTAATTCTTTTCATCTTTCCGAAGACAAAAGTCTTACTTATTAACAATATGAATATATTTATTCACTTTTTAACTATACATTTTAGATTATCATAATTCATACAAAAATAAAATCTCTTTACAAAACTTTGCTATGTTGATTAAGAAAGTTAATTCCTAAACTCAACTAATTGTTCAAATTATTTGAGAAGAATCAAAAGAAATTTATATAGTACATCATTAACAATGTTAAGTCTGCTTCCAGTCAAAGTACAGCAGTTAAGATTCCCGCTGAGTAGAAAAAGAGTTGCAGACATTTTTAAGTCTTTCCTTTGGAAAAAGTATGCTTGAAATAAATTTTGCGTTATATGTAAAGAAAAAGTTTAAGTTTTAAGTATTGGTTTTTAGATTTGATTGCATGCAGAGAAACCTCTAAAATTTAAAATTTCTAAGCTCAAGCTTTAGGCTGTTTGAAATGAATGAATAAAAATTTTTAATTTCGCATAGATAAAGTAATTCCATTGCTTAAAGGTTTAACTAATATTTAAAACTTAAACTAATGTTATTATTGCAGCAATCACATTGCTTGGCCTTTTGTACATCCCAAAACGATTGAGATTGTGGGACCCGCAAATTGATATCGATGATGAGAATTCACAGCTTCTCAAACAGATGACAGGTTTCAAAAAGAGACGAGCCACAAAAAAGATACCGTAGAACGTTTAAACAGCCTTCAGTATCCTCAAAAGCTACAGCCCTCAGTCAACATAAATTTTTAATTTTTCGAAACAGAGGCACATCAATCAAATATTCGAAAAATACAAATCGGTTTTCTGTTCTAAACTCTACAGCTGTTTTTTCTATCTCGAATGTTTAAATTTTCTTATCCCAAAAAAGGTACTGAGCTCCAGATGTACTGCGAATACTCAATGAATCAATAAATCAGCAAAGCAAGCTTTAAAACAATTGCATTAGTAAAAGAATTATATATACACCAATGAATTATATTTAAACGATTACGATTTTTACTTAAAGCATTTATATACGAGCGTAGGCATAAGATTGCAACAGGTACGAGACAATTATCTAGTCGACTTTAAAATTAGTTTTATCCAATGTCTTACATATCTAGATAGCGAACGAGTTAAGTGATACGTAGACGTTTAAATCAAATAAAAAAAAAACAAAACAAACAAAAAATTATCTAGACATAAAGGAATAAAAATGAAATATTTAGTACTCATCAATTATTATGGAATTTTTGCACAAATTGGATTGGAGAAGTCGTTCATTCATTGTTATAAACATTGTAAAAAAAAAAAAAATTAAATTATAACTAAGATCAAGCGTATTTTTAACTAGTTTTCCACAGGTTTTTTATAGGAAACTTAAGCTTGATATCTTCTTCTAAATTCACATTAATTAGTCCAATTATTGAAGAAAATTGTTCAGAAATGGAAATAAAATGAAATTTTATAAGTTATCCTCCCGTGTCGTTTGATTCAATATTCATTTATTACAATACCTTATTTGTAAATTCCTGTAGAATTTAAAGATGTATTATTAAGGATTTTAAATAAAACTAAAACTTTACCAAAAATACTGTGTATATTGTGCAAAAAATAATAATAGAAAATATTTCATATTATTTCTTATCAGAAATACTTTAAGTACAGTGTCATAAAATCAACATTTTAAAAATGTAAAACTCCGCTTGGAATAAAGTTAATTCAATAATAATCTGGAACTGGCGCACAAGCTATTTTTACAAAATCAGAATAACGAACAGATCCGCTGTTACTAACATTTGCTTCCCTGAAAATATTGTCCACCTCCCTAACAGATAATCCCTCGCCCCAATTCTGGAGCAAATGTCTCAACTGGCGTCCCGAAATTGCACCCTTATTCTGTGGATCAGCTGCTTTAAAGGCCGCAATTACTTCATCTGGTAGATTTTCAACTTTGGAATGTTGATGCATGATCTCCAAAAAATCTGCAAAACTCATTTTGCCTCCTTTCTTTTTTAAATAAATCGTCAGTTCTTGTATAGTTGGAGAAAGTCCTAAGGATCGCATTATCACAGTCAGTTCGTCTAAGCTGGTGATTTGTCCGGATCGGGCGAAGAGATAGAAACATTCACGAAATTCTAGAAAATAATTATAGTATCACAGTCCATATTTTGTTAATATTATTTGTTGTTGCTGGAATGTTTTTATAAATTACCCTCTTTCTTATTTTTTTTAAGATGCAGTTTTAGAAAATTCCAATTGTCTGTTATTTAATGTGATCATATGTATTTGAAATGTTAGTTTCTATTATTTTAGCAAATTGTATTGAAATTGTAACTTTACTGGGAACTTTGCGAGACCTTTAACGTAATATTGTATTTCCAGTTAAGCTCAAGAAAACCGGATGCTGGAAGATCCTTCACCTTTCACCTGTTATAATATTTTGGTTATTTTTCACAGGATTTTTTCTCGGTTCCAGGTACTTTAGGGAAAGGCACTTTTAGAGAGCTGATCCCCGTAGAAAAGGAATCGGAGGAAACAAAGTAACTATTGCAACATTTTTATTTAGCTATTTTTCAAGTCTGAGAACGGAGTTGGCGCCAAAATTTTGTAGGATTTCTTAAATACCCGCGAATCGTATCGTCTTGTTGATTAAGTCAGGGTTTTTCAGACAGCGGTCGTGGAAACCGAGAAGGCCTACACAGCTTCAAAATAAATAGAAACCCATGCAGAATTTTATTGCATTAAAAATATCGCGGGCAATCTTCTATTCTTCATTTAAATCCAAGCCGCTACCAAAGTCCTGGATTTGGGTGTAGTTTGATCAAAGGTCATAGAAAAGTGTTGTGCAGCTGGGGTCACTTTTGCAAATTGAAATGATTATTTTCTTAAAGTTCAGCTTTCCTGTCCGTTCGTTTTTCCCCGTTTAATCTTTAGTTATATTAAAAATGTTTCACCGCTGGCTAGTGTTAATTGACAATGGAGGCGTTTTCTGTTTTCTTTAAATGAGTAGTTTTAAAGATTTAATGTTGTTGTTAGAAATGTGTTTCATTATCATGCCTGCTTTTTTTAAATAACTAAATAGAACAATATTGATTATACGGATGGTGAATCCAATAAGTCCCATATTTTGCTCTTGATATAAATTTTTAATTTTACTTCTTTGATTTGACTCTTACCGTCAATATCCTGCTCCTTAAAATATCTGGCCTGAAAAAGCACAAATGAAGGAAATCCTTAGTAATTGAATAATTTTATTTTGCCTGTGATATTACCATTTTATACTTGCAAATTCCAAGTAATTTTTATTAAAATTTATATAAAAATCGCGTCCTACACGTCAGCTGACCTTAAACAACAACAATTAAGTTGACAGCCAGTGAGCTGACAAAAAACGGCACTGCCATGTGTATTTTATACGTGTAACTTACACACAGCCCTGCTCGTGCCTGACTTTTTCAAAATTTTGGAATAAAATTGAATTTGTGAAAGAAGTGGATTTACATAACAAAATATCTGCCGGAAACTTAGAAATTGTGTAAAATTCAACTGTATCTCAAAATTGGCTAATTTCAAGTTTGCATTCCTTCTTACGTACATACAAAATGAATTACATATTTCATAATTTTCGGTGTAATTGGTGAAGTCGAATACAACGCAATTACAGTCTATTTGTTCAAATAGAAGTGAAATATTTCTGTAAATATTGGATTAAATAATTTCTCAAGGAATCACTATACGTTTAAGTGATTAATTAAAAATTGATCTGTTTTGTCGAATCTAATTTTTCTATAACAACATAATTGCCTTTTATTACTATGAAGTATGTAGATTCCTTTCTGCTGAAAAACTTTTAAATTATTTTTTGGTTTACTTATTTATTGTCTACATGATTTTGCCGAAATTACTGTCTTATAGGTATTTTAAATTTTTAACGTAATACTTCCTCGATGACGTCGCAGCCGTTCCATCCAGGAAAATGTCAAAAACAGTTTCCACAACTTTTCTTCCTATACATTGGGAACGAGTTTTCCATTTTTATATGTCAATGGTGTAAACTGATTTAAGATCTCCGCTTGAAGTTTTTGTTTACTGGGTCCATTTGAAAGTGTCTACCAAACAAGCTCACTTCGTTTTTCTGTTAAAATTTGATTTAATCCGATGGATGATGATTCCGATTGTGATGTATATGCAGCAGTGACGGCATACTGCAACAGTAATTGGCGTTATACCCTAAAAAAGGGATTAATTAATAGCATTTACTTATCTTCAATTAGGCAATGTTGATCAGATTTTGGACAAAATCCAGCCTGAAAAGGAGGAAGATGAGGAGAAACTCGAACACGAACGCATCGCGGAAATTGAACAATTGTGTGAATATAAGAGCACGCGGGGGAAATCAAGTAGGAGGAGTAGAGGAAGAGGAACTGGCCGAGCCACGGAAAAAGGTGAAACTGATACTTCTTTAATGTCGGAATGTGCCCCACAGGAAAGCCAGCCTAGAGGTAGGGGCAGAGGTCGAAGACGTGGGAAGCGCGGGACCCAACCTCAGCCCGTGCAAAACGAGGTTGATCCTTCGTCTCTACCGTCACAAGCAACGACGGGAAACGTTCCACGACAAAGCGGGACTGAAGCGCCCCAATCGGGCAGAAGAACCCGAACTAACCGACGATGCCAGCGTCGTGAAGGACCAGTGATAGCAGTAATTAATTTAGGATGCGACAGCGACACTCCCCAAGAACCAATTTTTGCTAGACAACGACGAAGGAAAAAGAAAATTGTCGTGTCTAAGGAAGCCACCGCTTTAGACACAAACAAAGTAATCTATGTAAGTTCTTCGGAAAATGAATCCGCTGAGCATGAAAACTCCGGTGCTGCAGGGGGACTGGAAGATTCCTTTGATAGCTTAAACCCAGAGATTTCAGTTAAAATTTGGTTGAACGACAAAATTGAGAAATTTACTATGCGGAAGGTGAGTTGTGGACTAAGAATTGGTTCCGGATTTACTTAAAATGCTTTAAAACAAATAACAATGAGTAGAAGAACTTTGTGACTTATAGAAAAGATCCCCTTTTGCTAAATGCACCGAGACTTCGAAAGTTTTTCTTGAAAGAAGAAAGAGTTCTTTAGAATTCTAAATTTATAATAATATAACATCAATAACTGAACCTACATTTTACTTCATGTTTATAACTCGTCTAATAATCCGTCTGGAACAAATTAGAATTATATATTCATTTGCTGAAGATAATAGATATAAAGGTAATATTATATCTAATCGAATTTGAGAACAACATTCTCTTCTTTATTCCAAAACAGTATGTATGTATTTATGTATTTTTGTTTTTGTTTAATGTCTGTTCGCGCATAACTATTATTGAACGCGTGAATCGATTTTGATAATTCTTTTTTGGTTGGATAGCCTAAGATTCTCTGCGGCTACAATAATATGTATGAAAAAACAGAGAGGTCAAGGGGGCCCGAATAGCGAGGTAAATCGAAATAAAAATGATAAACATTCTGAAATTAACTAAAGACTAAAAAGAATGAAATAAAAATAAATTAAAAAAAACCGATTCCAAAAATTACAAGATAAATATTATAGGATGTTTCCTGTGACAGCTTTTAGTGTCCTTTTTAGTCACTGTTTTTGCATAAGTAAATCCGCTACCAAGTTTCACTATTTTTGAATATTTTTATAAAATTGCATTTAATTATAGTATCAAAAATTTTCGGATATTATAAAAATAATCGCCGATCGGGAAAAAACAAAACCTGAAAACGTTTTTCTCAGGATTGATACGCGAATTATTAATCCAACTGATTCTCCGGATAGCGTTAACTACAAAATCCACCAGTTTATTAGTAGGTGATTAAACATTTTCGGATAATCTTTTTAATTCGAAGAATTTTTAGACACAAGTGTGATCAAAAACCCACTTCTTTCACGTAATGCCTTCATATGTGGTGAGAGAAAGATAAAGGATCCAAATTTATTAGAATTTAAAGTACAATCGAACGCCTGGAAGAAACCTTTGATGATGTCAATGAGGAAGGAAGAGACTTTTCAGGTTTTATATGCAAAATGTGCTGAAGAACTGAAGTTGCCTTACGATAAAATCAAACTAATGTATAATATAATTTTATTTAACATATAATTACTAGCTTTAACGATTCTTATTTTAGTTTTGACGGCGACCAAATCGAATATGAAGATACTCCAGAAGACCTAGAGTTGGAAGGTCAAGAAGTTATCGATTGCGAACAGTTGTAGTTCATTTTTCATTGTTTTTATCGTTTATTTTAGAACAGTTTTTTTTAAATAATTTTTTGTTACATTTGATCTTTTTTGTTATACATATGCATTAGTCAGAATAGAATTTTGTTTTCAAGAATGCATTCAGAACAAGTCGCCTACAGTTTTGGTTTATTTAAGAGATTATGTCTCCAACTACCTCAGCGCTTTGAGGAAATATACTTAAATTTACAGAGAAAATGGATCAAAGTATAATTATGGTTAAAAAAGAATAAATTATTTTTTAATACTTTCTTGTAATCAGGCTGCCTTAAAATAAGTTCATTTGAACGCTGTTTTAATATTATTATTCTTATATGCACAAGAATTTTTTTCATTGTAGACTAGTGTAGCAAAAGTTCATTCCTTATTCATGGAATTTATAAAATTGTGTTCGCATTGCAATACAATAGATTGATTCTATAATGAAATTATTTAATATAAAATAAAACTAAAGCTAAATGGTGACTTTGTCTAAATTGCTTAAACTTGGCCAAAACATCATACGCTGGAGAACTGTCGTGAATATTTAAAAGTTCTACTTCCTACTCATGAATATGTGGATTAATAGTTGTATAGTAAGTGAAATAAATATATAAAATATACTCATTAAATTGCCTCAAGGCTAGTTTAAGATTTATTTTAATTTCACTTGTAGAAACTCTTGTTCAAACCAAGTTGAAGTAGAAAAAATCAACCAAAGGATCTACAGAAAAAAAATCACGACGATTCAATAATAATACTTTGATTTACAGCATTTCCAAAAATTGCTTATCCACTGCACTCTTGTTTTTTTGCAGCATATTTATTATGTATTAAAGTTCAATAAAATATATATTTTTGTAAAAAAAATGCAAGTGTAATAAAAAAGTGTAAAAATGGTTTAAAAAATTAATTTTTTTGCTTCAGAACTAAGAAATATTTAAAATGAGAAAATAATTGTTATAAATTATGTCTATTGTTAAATAAAACCAAATTTAGAACTTACACAAGTCCGAAAAATGTTTCGAGCAAATCTCATTTAAATTTTCAGTAAAAGCTTGTCTTGTCAATTTTCAAAACGTTTGCAAATATTTTTCGGGCAAATATTCAGAGAGGGTTCAACGATAAAATGAAAAAAAAAAAATTTGTCGTTTTATAAATTCCAAATGAGAACATCCGCTGATAAACTGGTATTCTAAAAATGTTTACTTTCAAATTTCACATTTTAAATTACCAGCCGCTCTGTGAACGTGCCCCGGGAACGAGTTGACTAATTTCATTTCTACGAATTCCCCATGCGTGGCATGCGGCACGGCTGGCTGTTGAAACATAAGAACCGTTATTTTCACTAAGGATTATAAAGAAATGTGCTTTACAAATTATGGCTTTTAATGAACAGTGCAATGTCGGAATGACCCCAAATTATGAAGATTACGATGCTGAGTGGGAGGAATCGGTAATAGAGGACAAATTAAGTTCGCGTATTTTTCGGGACGGGATTACAAAGTGGGCGTCGTTGACGAGGTCACTTGTGAAATTCGTGGCGAACCTTTGCCAGGCCCTCCATTACTCCCCGGAAATAGAATTTACTGCATACAACACGGTGGACATGTTTTTTGCAAAGTGCTTTGCCAAAATCAGAAGTGGACAGCGACAATTCGATTTCAATTGGAGTGGCCCGGAAGTCATTCTGAAGATTTTCAACATAATTATGATATGCGCTAAGCACTGCAGCCAATACGCCTTGGTCCCCCTGGAAGAAATAGTTGCTATGCTGCGACAGGTGGGCTGCCAGTGCGACGTGGCAACGTTGAAAGTGTCCGAGGTCCATGTCTTTGGGATGATCGATTATGAGGTAAGTCTTACTTTAGGATTTGGGATTTGCAATCGAACTTTTTAATTTTTCCAGATTTATCGGCCAGTAGCTTTTGAGGCTGTTCATTTTGTTGTTTCTAGAGTTTTCCGGGAAAATAATGCAAAGGTGAAGCGGCTGATGGATGTTTGTGTGCTGCTCATGCGATTTACTTTTCTTGAGCGAGAAACTATTTTAATCAAGTAAGTTGGGTTCGGGGCCATTTATGGGGATGAGTATTTTATATGCTCTTTCCCGTTTTTTAAAAATATGTTTAGTTTTGAAATTAAATAACGATATACTGTTTAAACTATTTTTCAAGTATATACATACATATATGCATTTTAATTTACGCTAATGACCCACAGTGAGTCTAAATAACTGAAAGGGTTTATATGTATCTTAAGAATATTCAAAATTTCAAAATACGGTTCGATGGATTTTGAGAAACAACAAATTAATTTATAGAATATTTTTGTCATCACTAAATCTGGAAATAATTTTTGAGCTACAATTATTTATTGAGGTAACGAAGTTTATGTGCCTTATACGGTTAGGGCTTTTTATCTTCACAGGCGGCGTTAAAAAGAGTTCTTGCGGGGTTTGTGCATAAGAAAAGTTGTATTTTCTGTCTTCACTACTGACTTATACAAAAATTGTCTACGCTAACCTAGTCGAATTATACTATGCTCGGAGAGTGATAACGCGTTTTCTTAGGCATTATCTTCAAAGTCTTTTTCTGCAAACCCTCTTGACATGGAATTGAATGAAAGCGTTTTAGAGTAGAATACGAAATCCAAACTGGCGGACGTTCCCTTTTAAATAAAAGGTTTTCTTAAAAGTATGTTTTTCCGTTTACTTGTTTTTTGTTTTTTCTCATTCATTCTTTATTTTATTTAGATATTGTTCACTTAGAAGAGTTGATATTTTCTTAATTCTACTTCCGAGTTTGAGTCCTTACTCTGACAGTAGAATAATTACTAATGTTTTTAATTTATCTCCATATACGTATGTACATAGTTATCAAAGTTTACTTATGAATATTGTAAAATAAAATCTTTTCATCTATTTTATTGTGTCCTAAAAGTCATTAGATTTTTCTATATTCTTTTAAAGTCAAATTGATCTTTTGACAATGGAGATTTACTACCTAGACCACTTTTAAAATATAAAACAATTTTTTGCTTTAGGCTCTTTTCGGATACACGTAGGAGGATGTAGGTGAGGATGTTTTTTAGACATTTTGTCACTTTCAGATTTTTGGTAAGGCATCCTGATTTTTCAGCCGGCTCTTGACCAAATTTTGGTTATTCTTCTTGGTATCTAAACTATGTAATTTTTTCACGTGGCTTTTGTGATAAAATGACGATAACAAATTAAATTGAACATATTAATTTCTGAAACGTTTTTTTCTTAAATTTTGATTTACTTCTAGAATAAACGAAGCTGGGGTTGAACTCTCTAAAAATTTTGAACTAAACGAGCGCTTTCTAGCTGCTATAGTGGTTATAACTGGTGCCAAAATTGTAAAATTAAGTGAAAATGACTATATGCTCCTAATCGAAGCGGTGCATTTGTATTTAAAAATTGTAAAAAGAGAGGTATTTCGTTTTTCCAATGTACTATTTCAACTTATTATGAACGAAAATACGAATAATATTTTTTAAGTGAAATATGTATTCGGAAAAGCCAGGCCAATTTCTTTTTGACGTGAAATATATTTGTATTGAAAGAAGACAACAATTTGATTTTGTGAATGCTATTTCCGGGATATTTCTGGTCAAGTAACCTGAATTAAAAAAAAAATGTTTGAAATATTAAACTAATAATCCCACTTTATTGTCTTTCGTTGGCCTTTTATATATACTTATATACATATAAGATTCGTTATTAAGTAAAAAAATTGTTTTCTAAACTTTACCGAAAAGAGCATGTAATTTTTGAATATACATATGTACATACCATACATATAAGATTCTATCGAAAGGTTAAAAAGGTTCAGAGTGCTAGAATGAAGTCTTTTGTTTTAAACGAATGCGGTTAATTAACTTGAGGCGTTTAACTGAACTAATAAGTGTACGTAAGTCTTAAACATTTTAAAATATTTGTTTTAAAACTAAAGTCTTATATAATGTATGATGCGTTTTGTTTTGTTTATGTGACCTCTTTTGTTTTCCAGCTATTTTAACGGCTCGAAAGGGGTTTATAGGCATCCGTCTTTCTGTTATTGCTTGCTATTGTTTTCTGTTGTAACACCCGATGTTAATGTGACGAGTATATGCGTCAAGAATGAAATCTTGTGTTGTTGAAAATGAGAATAAAATTTGGGGCAAGCATACGAGCGAAGTATTAAAACCTTTTCAACGGAGTTAGTAAAAAGTTTTAAAACATTTTAGTGAAAATTGAAAATGAAGGATGCGACATCAAAAAAGAATATGCCTACAGCTGTGAGCAACGTTACTCTGTTACCCTAAAAATGTGAAAAGGATCCTTAAGAAATTGGAGACAGCTTAAATGACCACTCCCTGCATGGTACCCTCCTTCTGTCAGGACCGTATCTTTGTTCAAAGGGAATAATGTCACTAAGTCGAGAGCTTTCAGCGTTTTTCTTTTTTCAGTCAGCCTAAATGTTTGCGGAGGCTGGGCTGCACCCAACAGGTACAAGTTTTTCTTGGATCTTGAAGATGAATTTGTAACGGCTGCATCCATTCGCAGGACCCTCGAGAATCCATGTTAATGCACGTCCATACTGGAAGGACCCTTTAGCAGTTTGCCTTCCGTATTTTAGAACTGAATAATGAAATTTTATTGTTCTGCATTTTTTCCCCGGTTTTTTAAGTCTGCTATCAAAACGAGAGTTCCTTTGTTGTGCGAAATAATCCCAGATTTCTTTCCGCAACACTTTTAAATGTGGCAAGTAAACTGTGCCGCTCAGTTTAAAAGGGAGAAAGAAATAATTAGAACGTGAAAATGAACAATTTTTAATGAAGAATTGTGTTGCGGGCAAACTCCTTTCACGTCCCTTCTTTTCCTTTTCCGTCCACCCTCCATCCGCATACCATTTTTAATAACTGTCGAGAGTTGGTCCTTCCATCCGCCGAGTTCTCGTACAGGAGTCCTGGAGCCCCCCCAAAGGCACCGGAGCTTTTAATGTCGGATCCTGTCGAGTTCATACCGCGTCGAATGAACCCCTAATGCGGTGTGAGAGCCACTTGAATTTTTGCATCCCGACAACTCCAAATAGTAATTGCATGCGTCAAATCCTGGATGCAATGGGGAAGTGACATTGTGACCCAATTTATGGTAAAAGTACAGAATCGCGGTCTCGAATGCAATTTTCCTGACGATTCAATTGCAACTTGAAGGGCTCCGGTGGGTGGATGAATAAGAAACGGGCGCAGCAGCAGCAATCATAACGAGATTAAAAGCACTATTTGGGGCATTCATCACAATAGGGGTGTTTATTTCGCAAATGGATAATTTTCGAGAGTGCAACCTGACTGCCACTAAATTGTTGGGAAAGAGTTAGCGCAACAGTGAACGAATAGAAAATAGAACCCATTTTATCTTTGTATCCTGTATCCAAAGTGGGCGACTCTTTTGATCCATGAATTTCGTTAGGAACTAAGCACTTAACTGATTGGACGAGGTTAGTAATTACTTCAAATATACACCGCACGGATATCCTTATATTTCTGGAGGTCCTATTAAAGTTGCAGGGTTCCGAAGTGTTTTAACCTTTGAACTACTCGGATCAATTCTTTATGAGGAAATATTCTCATCTCCATTGTTCTCTTCATTGGATTTGAGTTGGAATTAATCACATTTCTTTCCAATTAATAATAAAGCTTGTCAAGGCAAATTTTATTACAAGGAACGAAGTACGGAAATAAAATTGTAATATTTTTCACCGGGAATAGTAATCAGGAATGATTCAAAATCGGTTTCAATTTATTTTTATTCAAAACAGTAGACAAGTATCACTTACATATATACTTAGTCCTTTTAAGTATCTAAAATAGACAATACTAGAAAAACATGAAAACCAATTTTTTCTGGATCTAAAATAATCAAATTTTTAAAGACTACAAAATTAAGAAGTCTTAATATTATCTGAAAACGGATAAGTTCAGATATATGAGTGTTGAGAAAATGAGAGATTTATGTTGCTCAAATAAGTTTTTCTTTATGTTCTATAAATATAGATCATCATACTTATACACTAAATTTGAATCGTTTATATCTATTAATTTTTTAACTGTGATATTTTTGAAATAAACTAATGCTCAGATTTGCAGGTGGAAAGGCTCCTAATAAAATTTAAAAAAATGTAAATACATATTCGTGTATTTAAATCTACTTTTTTGATTTTAGATGTATGTAGGGTTTTTTTGAACAGTCATGTTTTTTGTAATATAGTTTTTTATATAAAAATTAATGCAATCAAAATTCTTTCTTCTAAAAAAGGGTAGTAGATGTTGAGAGTAGATTTGGTTAAAGGAAATTTAATTATGCTTCGCGAATAATTATTTTGATCTGCCATTCTATAAAAGTAAATTGACTTTGCAGACTTGGACATAACCACAAATTCATTCAAATGTATTTTAGCGAGACCATGCAGCCAATATTACAGATTTCAATAAATTGGGGTTGGAATGTTGATTGAGATTTTCTTATGAAGAGTTACAATCAAATCAATTTTAGGTGGTAGGCGTTTCACCGGGTTAGCTAATAGATATAGACGGATATAGACAAAAATCCATTTTTTTTAAAAATTTCCATCTAGAATGATATTTTAAAATGTCTTGTTGGACAAATTTAATTTATATTATTTTTGCTAAATATGCAATGACTATACGCATATACTGGCTTAGTTTATAAGTTGAAAAGGCCTAACATGTGCTGAGGGATTAAATCCATTCAGAGTATTCTCGAAACCCCTCGTATGTCCCAATTTAATCGTTTTACACCCGCTCTCTAATGATTCATTCCCCTGCATGCAGTGGGGTTTGGCAGGACCCTCGAAATCAGGACTAGTTTAATTAAGATGTAAAGTGCAAGTCCCATCGCTCGAAATTCTTCGTCCCATTTTGCTCCGCATAATTTGATATTTGGCAATTCCTCCCCTGGTGAATCGTCCTCGAGATGGTCAGAATGTTTTGTTGTTGGCTACCCTCACAACTAAAGCCCTATATTTTTGTTTCTCGATCTGGCACACGTCCCAGCAGGGGAAAATCCACCATGTTTTTGTAGGGATGCGCAGGCTCCGGGAAAGCGTTTTACCCTTCCACCTACCCGTTTCTTCCCTACAAAGAAAAACGGCTGGTGGTGGTGGCTGTTTACCTTGAAGGAATAACTGCACGCACTGTTGGTCGCCATTGTGTGCGTGTTTTATTTACCGGAAAGATTAGAAACGGGTCCTACACTACACCGCGCCAAAAAAACTCCCGCTTTTGCATTTTCGGTGCGACCGACCGAATAGCACCCCCTCGGTTTGTCCTTGAAAATATTTTAGGGATAGTAGTTAATAGGGAAAAATTTGTTCTACGTGGCAATTAAATTCGCCGGGTACGTGGTAGTGTTTATAAGAAAAAAAAATAAATAAATAAAATGAATATAAATATATATATATGTACAAGGAAAGAAATAATTGTCTTGCGTCCTAAAACGCAAGGATATTTTACGAGTTGAGGTGAGGCTCGTTTTCTTGATTTTCCTCATTTTCCAACCTGTTTGCTGCTGTGCTGCTGTGCCACATTCGAGAGCCACCCTGCCACGAGGGGCTGCTGTTCGCGGTTGTGTTTTTGTTTTCATTGTTTATTATTGGGGGTGACTATTTCTTGACAGCGGAGCACCAGTCCTCCGCAAGACGAGGTGAGCCTAGCGCGTTTTCCTTTTTCCCTTATACCTAAACAAAAAGGAAGAAAGCGCCTGGCAAAGGGATGCGGTTTTTATACGACAGTGAGAGCAAGTGATGGCCGTTGTATGCACCTAGGGGTTTTTCGCGTCGCTGTGTTAGAACGTGCATATCACATCCGCACCCCATCTGGAGCCTCCTCCCCTCGCAGAGCAGTCCTGCACGGTCTGACTGTTCTCGGCTTAGCAGCTAGCTACAGCTTCTGCACATCATCCCCAAGAGGAGGGTGAGCAGCATCGCATCGCATCTTCA
The DNA here is from genome assembly GCA_959613345.1 of Tolmerus cingulatus. NCBI lineage: Eukaryota > Metazoa > Arthropoda > Insecta > Diptera > Asilidae > Tolmerus > Tolmerus cingulatus. The sequence continues at coordinate 22,688,711 of OY390711.1, forward strand.
ACCTACCCTTCGAGGGAAAAGGCAGTTAAGTTAGCGAACGACCGCCGATCTAGACTCAGTGCGGAAAATCCGGAGGGCTGAGATAAGCGAGAAAATCCCGCTTCTAGTGTCGGATGCATCCATAATCCTAATCCTTGTGCCCTTTTCCTGGGCGGCACAATTTTCACCGGGTAGGTGGATGGACTCGGTTGCGTTACGTTGCGTTTCGATTTGTGGTTTAAACTGTTGGAAATTGCGTGCCTATTGTACTCGTAAAGTGGCTGCTGCTTTCTCATCCCAGGTAATTGCGTAGTGCGGGGGAGTTTTACCTTCGTTTTTCTGCAAACTGCGTAGTTCAAATAGCGGGAGAGAAGTGCACCTTTCGAACAGATTAATTGAACCCTTTGTGGAGGACGCTTGTTATTGAAATATTATAAAGTTGATGACGTGTTTCTTAAGGGTATAATGTGTTTTCGATGGTGTTTGCAATGTGTATCTTTGTTATTGCTCCCTATTTAAGAAACATTTAAGCGGTTCCAGCCGCATGTTCAAAAGCATATATACTTTAATCAAATATTCCTTATTTTCATCGTTTGCAATTATTCCAAATCAATTTACATTTGCGTGCGTGTAAGTGTGTGTTTCCTTATTTACAGCTGTGTGCTCTCAGACCAAAACTTCTGTTTTGTTTTTGTTTACCTTTTTGGACCAAAAGTACATCAGGACAGTTCGTTTTTTGGGAAACCACTGGAACTTTGCTTAACCAACCGGTCTGCACCAAACTGCATGTTGTAAGAAGCTAATTGTCTGCTGAATTTACATTGTAAGCTTAAGGGTAAGTCCAGTGTTAAGGGAGGCTTTGTGGTTTTTGGACTTAAATTCGGTAAATGTAAAATAATGTTTTTTGTTTCTAAAATCTTTCGTTTAAATCAGAGATGTTTGTTATGGTACGATTGCAATACAAGACTAACTAAGTCGTTTCTTTTGAAACTGTTGCAGATGTTATGATATATGAAAATATATATATAATAATTGTAATTGTACATAATTTACATATCTGTATACGGCATTTACGTGATTCTTGGAACGAGTATATTGAAAACCTTTACGTAGAAAAACTCGTGGTTGAATAATCAAAATGTTAGTTGTTCCTAAATCTCGTAAACTCCGAAATGCCGGCTTTCAAGTCATTCCCTTGAATTTCATCGGAACATTGTGGTTTTGACTTGCTTGAGAGTAAGTTTAAGTTGTGGACCATCTAGATTTGGAGAGGATCAACATTTTTTTTTTTGTTTGCTTTAACAAACACATCTTGAAAAAATCTATAAAATTTGCCAATTTTTGAATTGAAGTCTATTTTATTAGATTGATTTAAGTTTTAAGTGCTAATGCTACTTTTATGTGTGTATGTTTTTATTTTTGCTATAACTATTTCAAACAAAATGGCGGCGCAGCAGTTCTAGTAAGAAATTTTTTTTCGAAGACTGTACCCGTAAACTTCGTAATTTTGTATGTAAAACGAAAAACCAATAATAATATTTCAAATATTGTTACATACGATACGATTTATCTTGCAAAGGATGCAGGATGTTTTGAAAATATTAATTGAAAAGAAGTCTATTTTGAGTAAATTTTTTTTAATTTAAAGTCAACCAATCAAAAAAATTTTTCGTTCTTCATTTGAAAATTTTAGTATGAAGCTACAAATAAAATTTTAAATAAGCTGCTTTGAGAATTTTACTGTTTGAGCTATATAAGGAATTTCCCTCAAATAAAACCAATTATAGACATCATTTTTTAATAGTTAAAAGAGCAATTCGGACGATAAAGAAATGGTGAAAAGAACTTTATCCTTCAACACTTTCAAAGTAAAAAAAGAGTGGCCTTGAAGGAGTTTTTTTGGTTGTCTATCCGAATTATATCCTGGTTTGCATCTTGAAGTAGTTTTAGCGCTATGAGATAATATTTACTATTTGTAAATCTGTTCTGAACGAGTTATTCATATTTATATAAAGGTAGTTTTTCCCATATAACTTACATACATATGTATATGTATGGTATAAGTTATCATTTTATTTAGCAATGTCTATTCGTATTTTTTGTCAGCTACGTAGTTCTACACTATATATGCATGGCCCAACATGCTTTTGATTGTTTGATTATATTTAGTTTAGAAACGTACAAAACTTCTGAATATCCTGGAAGGTTTCTATTTTCCAAATAAAAACTCTCTCTTGGTCACATTCAGCATTCAATATCTCGCGAGCGAGAAACATCTACAGTATAAGTAATTTTTTTAGAAAATTTAGATTATGTGTATGAAATATGAATTTTGCTCAAGAATATCATAAATATCTACATATAAATACACGATAAATAGAAGCTGTTGAAATGTACAAGAGATGCATGTCCTTTTACACAAAAGTGAATGCTCAAATCTTTTTACATAAGTGGAAAGCCTACAAATAAATTCTTATTCCTTTGTTATGTTAAATATGTTAATGAATACGTATATCCTTTTTGAATGCTGTCAGATTTTCATGCCCGCAAAGTAAATATAAATTCTCCCTTCAAACCACGTTTTGAGTAAATCATCTGTGAGACTGTAGTGATAAAATAATCTGTAATGCCTGTCACTCAGCGTCTTGGAGCGCGTTGATAGCGGTTTGAATTTGAATCACTTTGTCAAATGAGGAGTGTACTCCCGGCAAGATTCATTCCTTTGGTACGAATCTTCCACTTTAATATTTATTGCTTTACGCCTTGTACCTGAAAGCTTGTTCTTATCTGGTCCAGCCATTAAGGTGGTTGGTTAAAGGGATGCTGGAACTTGGTACGAATGATTTATTTGGAGAATTTGTACGTCTTCGAATAAGTAATGCGCTCATGGTTGTAATTTATTGTTACATAATTTATGTTTTAATTTGCACCCATATTCACATCTCGCCAGGATTTTGACAGACAACTGATTTTCAGATATTACGTCCGTACGTTTTAAAATTTTGTTTCAATATGTATAAAAACTAAAGGGACTAAAGTAATAAACTAGATTGCTCATATTTATATAATAATTCTAATAGTTATTTTCCTATAATACTTCGTTATAGATGGGATGGTTAATGAAAATTATTTTTCATTATCTCCTCGAACATCCTTGTGCGACAGTTTTAAAGCTACTATAAATCAAGCTTAAGCGTGATCTTAGTCTGACTCAAGTCGAAAAGATGAAGTTCAAGTCGAATTAAACTTAGCTTAAGTCACAAGAATCAGTCGAGGGGTTTAGATAGACAGGTTGGTTCAAAGGTCAAGCCTTGATAACAAATAGTCTTCTCTTAGCCGTAATATTACATATGTATGAAAGCATATACAAAATTTCATTGAAATCTGTTGAGATGTTATGGCGCACTAGTCAAAAAGATTATACTAAGATAAGTTTGGGTCTTCAAATTCAGGTGTAATAATGCCAATTTTATACGTGATGCGAACCGATAAGTGAACGGTCGTCCTGCTTAATACTCGTTAAAAATCAAAGCACAAACTTAACTGTTCCAAAATCTTCCATAAAATCCAATTAGGTGGCAAAGGAAAAATAAGATTAATGCTGTATGTGGCAATTTGAAATATCCCTGTAAGGTGTGAGATTAAACGAAACTCACTTCCCCTAAATAGCCCACAATTTATCCAAAAGCGGACTCTGCGGTACACAGTCTGCAATGTTCGTGCTTTTATACCGGAAATGAGGTATCAATGTTTACTTTTTCCCAAAAGACATTTACCAAGCTATTTCTCAGAATTTTCCTCAAAGTGGTCTCACCGATTTTCGTCTTGGCCGCCATGTATTTATGTTGAATGGATGTTTGCTTTAGCTGCGAACTTAAAAGCATGAGAAATGGGTCTGCAAGAAATTGGAGACTCCCGAGGAGAAAAGGCGAATTGACCTTTTATAGAGTGATGTGCCGTCGTACTCTACACTCAGTGAGTTATTCAAAATGGCATTTTCGGTCAATTGTCTTCCACTGACGGGTTATCGACTGTGACTTCCGCACCTTCCCCTTGAGGACGCACTTTGTCCTTACGCATCCAAGGCCACAAACAGGATATATATGTATGTATGTTTTCCTCGCAGTGTGAGTTTTACCCAGGATAAACGACACCCTTGAGATATATGCTCTTTTATTGATTTGTTTTTTGGTTTTCTATTGGAAACTAAAACTGCTATCATTTGCATTTAATTTTATATATCGTTTTTTTTATTATTATTATCATGGCTTATATTTTAAAGCCTATATCGGGTGCTATAGTTATCCCAATAACCAGAATATTGAAAAATGATCTAAATTGAGAATGTCAGAGATAAAATTATCCGCTAATGGTTTTTGTTATAATATTAGGTAATATTTTAATAAATTATTTAATTTCATGTTTAGTTTTTATATTAATGGCGTTATAAACAATTATACTTTTTTTGAACTTAATTTAATTTAAATTAGTTGAATTCAAAAAGTTGTGGCCGATTGGATTCGCTATCTTAAAACTTTAAATTTACAAATCGGATTCGCAATCAGTATCTTTTAAAACACCCAAATGACATTATTCAAGGTAATTTTCAAAATCTACAATTGTTGGCTGGCCTATTGATTATCCTATTTTAATATATATATCCTATATTTTATTGGCATAAAAGAAGCCTATATGTTAAAATGCAATATGTTGTATCTTCAGTAAAAATATAAAAAATATCGGACTAAACGTTTGGACATGATTTCGTAATAAACATCGAAACATTTTGTATGTTGTTTTTGCAAAAATAAGTAGCCCGATATACTCGTATGTGGTTTTATTGGACAGTCTTTTAAATATTGGTCATGATATGGCAGCAGTTAAATGAATTTTTCAACATGATATTGCTGCCGTTTATGTACGGAATGCTATCAAAACGTTCTTGAGGAGCTATAATGTAATATGAGGACATTTTGAGAAATTTAAAAATCTCAAAATTGCGATTAATTACGAATGGAGAATTGAACAGAAAAATGTACAAATTTATCACCTCGGCGATTTTCAACATGCCATACCTACTACATTTGGAATCCCATACTAAAGTATTGATATTTAATTTTTTATTACGTTAAATTATTAAACTGAATTAGATCTCGTCTTTTAATAAGTTATTTAATTGATAAATCTAACTTTGGGAACAATATGCACAATGCAGTAATATTCATTTGTTATTTAAATTTTTATCTTATCATTAATGCATTGGGTATATTAGAGAAATTTCTATAAAAGCAAACTTTCAAAATTGCATATGTTTGTATGTATGTGCTTTTAATAATAACTTCTTTCGCTTTTATACATATTCAGTGACGAAACCTGGATTTCGTTTTCCTTATAATATAATAAATAAAACAGTAATGTACCCTTGTCATGATTAAGTGAATCTTTTATAGAGTTACAATAATTTAATCTCAGCAACACAACCTGTTTGATAACAGATTTGTAAAAGAAATTAACATAATTAAACTAGGGCCAGAAACCTTTTGTTTCATTCATGTTAGCAGAACCACAGAATTTTCTCAATGAAATACATAGTTTCGTTTCTGCATCTTATTTCCGGCTGGGAGTACTACATTTCTACTTATTCCCACTGAAACAGGTCACAGGTTTAAGGACATTTGCATAAAAATTGTAACAGCATAGGACACACTTATCTAAAAACATGCCCTCGGGAAATTCCTTTATGCTGTTGAATTTGTTAACTCGTGCCAGGAATATCCCAGAATTTTACTTAGTTGCTAGGAAAGTTTCCAGCATTTATGCAAATTAGCAGAATGATCTATCTGTATGTATATTCGCAGAAGTACAAGTTTCCTCGTCACTTAAACGGCTCTATCGGGAACTTTTAGGAGACCCATTAAAGGGACTCTTAAGGTGAGTTCTGAGAGGACTTCTAGAATTTCGCTGAGCCTTAAGTTTTCATCCATCCAAACTATTCATGGTCAATGAAATGATGTCAAGGCATCTCACCCTGGATGATAGACAAAAAGTAAAAACAAGAGTGACCAGTTAAAAGGGCTATAAATAATTTTTCTGCATGGTTCTTGCCCTCATTGCCGCATACACAGATATATTTCCTCCCCCGAAAGTCTGAGTGATTTATACCGTGTCACGGTTCCGTAGACTCATGCACATAAATCCTCATACAGTTTATATTAGATGAGCACGTCCAAGGAAACTGAACAGTCATCTAATGCAATAAGTGCCTTACTTAAATCCACCACTTTGTATCCACCATTTGAGCGTTCATCCTGAGGGCAAAAGAGTCAATCGATTTTTGGCCCCCCCTTGGGAAGTGCCATCGCCAAATAGGCCTAGTGGCTGTCGTGAGCCAAGGTCGGAAATCAAGAGCTTCAGATTGAACGAAATATGGAGCTTTCAACGGGGATTTATTTGGTTTATCAAAAGATGCAGTACCGAATCGATATATCCAATGTGTACCTTAAATCTTAGGTACAATAGGACGACAGAAAAGTATTAATAATGTAGACAATTTACTTTCAAATTTGCTAGTCGTTAGAAAAGGTATTAATGAGCAATTTTGAATAAAAGATCTGTGTACCAAAGTTTACATATAGTATGTATTCAAAGTTCATGCCAACTTTCGACCGTTATGCTTCGGCTTATAATAACCGATTTTAACGATTTATATACATCGCAGTACCCTTAGTTATCGTGGTTATGCAGAAATCACCTTATTTCTGGTTAGATTTAAGATATCGATATTTTTTTCTAATTAGTTAAACCCCGACAGTTGTTCTTTAAGAGTACATTTGTTCCAAAAAGTACACTAATATAAAAGTTCGAAGATCATAATACAAACAGGCATGAGTTTGGGAAAAAAAGGAAAAACTTTGCATTGGTGAATTTTTTTATTATTTATAACAAAGTCATAAAATTGCAAAAGAATTATTATATAAATATAAAAAAAATTAATTAATTAAATATTTTTTAAATCAAACATTCAAACATTGTTGTCATATAGTGTTAACCAGCTAAGTCCACGAAATTTAAACTCCATTAAATGTTTTGCTTTATAATTCATGCATATTATTACTTAAAATTATATCTATATACTATGTATTCTTTTGGGTTCGGAATGACGAAGATAGTTTGACGTTATTGAAGTTCTCTAAATCAAAAGTACAATCTACTTCATGACTAAAATATTAAAACAAAGTATTTACATATGTTTCCCCAAAATTTCGAAAAATTTAGCATTATAGAAGGAAATTGAATTTTTACAAAAATTAAATTCTTACCATATAATACATTTTTTAGCCGGATTCATAACCCTACCAATAGTACAATTAAATGTTTTCGCGAAATCGTTTGAGTTGGACATGACTCCGTTGACGCGGTATTTTTGAACCGCATGTTCCTCATTTTCCCAGATTCCAGTCCAAGTTTTTGGACGAATCGCTTCACAGTTTAATTGAGCTGAACTGATGAAAAACATCTTTTCCTTGGATAATGTAAAATAATCTAATTGTTCATACTTCAAAGCGTTTGCATTTTTATTTTCCTCAATCCAATCCATGTAGGCACCATATGCCAATTTAAGTCCAACATCATCAGCAATTGCTCCTGCTAAAACTTTAGCTCCATTCATATGTTTACCATTTAAAGTGTAATTGTTGTATTTGTCAATAAAACAAGTTTCTGACGTATTATATTTAATTTTGGACGAATTACTGAACCATTCCCCAGCATTACCATTATGATCAAATAAAATTCCGTTTGAACCAAATCCGTGGGCTATCTCATGGCCTATAATTGTTCCTATTCCGCCAAAATTCATAAATTTTGGAAGATCTTTGTGGTACATAGGAGGTCTAAACATCATTACTGTTGTAAATATCGTTTGTTTTGGGAACACATAGATCGAACCTTGTTGCATAAAACTGGTTGGCCACTCACTTTTGTCAACAATTTTGTCTAATAGTTTAATTTCTTTTGCGTGGTTATATTTGTGCAAATGTATTTCATTCCCGAAGTAATCTAATGGGTTTATCGAAATGTTTTCATAAACCGCGTTCAACTTTGAATCGTCCAGGATGTAGTCTGGATACCCGATTTCCATACCCATTTTATCAAGTTTTAACTTGGCAGCGTTCTTTTCCGATTCAGTTATCCAATTGGCGTCCTGAATAAGAACTTTAAAAACTTTTTTCAATCTCGAAACTAAATTCTTGGCATCTGCTCTTGCATTTGTACTGAAATATTTTTGGACGTACATTGATCCAACAGCATCTCTAAAATGTTCCATTGTTTTGGTTAGACACGTTTCATTGCGTGGAGAAATTGTTTGAACATTGGTCACTGCTATTGTAAATTGATCATTATAGAATCTAAATTCATTTCCAATGTTGTTTACAAGTAAAAACACAATCTTCCACATAAGAAAGTTAAACATTGTCCTTTTTGGAGTATTCTTGATCAAGATATCCAATTTCTCAATAAAATTTATTGTAAGAACGAGGACTTGCTCTGTTTCCGTAAAATTTTTATGGTGCAGAAGTTCATAATAACGCTTCCAGTTGATACTGGAATATTTCTTTTGTAGATCTCCAATAGTCGTTGCTGTAAGTTGTTCCATAAAATTTTCAATATTTTGATCTGCAAGTACTATTTTTGCTAGTTCTGTCTCAAAGTTGACGATTTCCTCGATGATTGTGTTAGCGGTAGAATTATTAACATTAAACTCATTTAGCACATTACCAATGAAGGTTTTGTACGCCTTCAGCTCCTTACCATCTTCCAGAAATATCTTTCCACTTTCGAATGCCAATGTTGCGTGCAACACCGTCAAACTATATCTGGTGCTGTTGAACATATCGTCGTATACCATGGAATTGAAAAGAGTACCTATACCCAATCGATGTGCTTCGACCAACAAATTGAGCCATTCAGGTTCAGCTCCAGTTAAGTTTTCATTGACAATTGGCCATTGTCCTAACGTATTTACATAGTCAATCAGTGGAGTTTTTCCTTGTTGGTCAATTTTTGTAGTGTTCATGCAAGACTTATAGAAATCTTTGGCTTTACGAATAGCGTCATTATCCTCCTGCTGATTGGTGGGATTGTTCAATAAATTCCCTATTTTCTGTAATTCTGTCCATTCTGCTAGATGCAGATTACCCCAAAATTCTTTGTTATCAGGGATCGGGTTATTCTTATTCCAATTTCCGCATGCATATTGATAAAAATCGTCACAAGCATCCGCTTCAAAATCCATATAACTTGCCATTAGAGAAGATTGGGATGATCGAAGTTTTGCTTTTCTACTGGACACATTTAATTTAATTGTGGATCCTACGGATGACACTATCACTTGAGAAAGAATTATAAAACATATAATATTGAACATTTTTACGTTTAATACTCGTTAATATCCACTTAGTTCACTTGCACACAATTACGGAATAGATACTCGTGAAAAATGTCTGTAGCTTTTATAACTTGAAATTCTACTGCTGTGCCAAGAAAACAAACATTTTGATTCCAATTTGAGTTGATATTTTAAACAAGTGCGATAGAACAATGTATGTATGTATGACGTACTTGGTTTGTGTGATTTAAACGTAATTTACGCAATCTGTATGCCAGTTGTTATATTATGTATTCTGAGAATAAAGAAAGCTGTGGGTTACGAGTTTCATTCCATGAACATTTTTTTATGTTTATTGAAAACAAAATTAATATTTTTCGGTTGCTGTTTTGATGTAAAAACGACAATAATATAATAATAATAATCAATTTAATTAGTACTTCTAAATTATGTACATGTGTATGTTTATTTTCAAAAGTCAGCAAATTGTCTACTACTTTTCTATTGATTTAGTTGGAGGACAAAATATAAGAGAGAAATCTATGAGTTAAATACATATGGTATGTCGAAAAGTATGGTACAATTGACTAACAATTTTTTGCATATTTCTCATCTTGGATTCCAAATGAAGGCTCCTGCAATTTTTTATCAGAATCTGTTTGGAGACCTCAAACTCAATCCTTTCCACCCAATATTTAGCACAGAGATCTGGAAGAAAAATCTATAATTTGTTCATGTTATACCATTTTAGTCATTTATGTTTCCGATGCGAAAACCAATCAACTATAAAAAGAGTACATTAGTGTCACTATATACACACACTATATGGGTATTTCATTAAGGTCTGAATAAGGGTATGCCAAGCTAATCGGTTCTTCTAATGACCGTTCATTCGGCATAAAGTCTAGGCTTTATTTCGATATTTTTGTTAGAACTAAAATCCTAACAATACTTTAAGAAATTACTAGCATTCTAATGATACTATTGTTTATACCAAAATTCTAATTACCTAGGATCGTAGGGTGAGATGAGACACAGATTAGATGAATGTTTCATAAAAGAATTCATATTTATCGAAAAGAAATTAAAAAGTTGTTGTTTTTGTTATTTTAAATATGCAAATTATATTTTGGTACATTGTTTGACTATAAATATGAAATTCTTTTGAATCTTCAACGAAGATTTTGTATAATAAAAAGATTTTCAATAGAAAAAATTTATGAATTTTGATGCCATGTAATAAATGATATTACCTTAAGTGGAAAATTTCAATATCTCCATGTTATAGGTATACTTTAATCCCCATAGTAAATGTTTGAAATAGCGATATAAATTTGAAAGAACGCAATTCCCTCGCGAATGTTTATCGATCGAAGTTTATTAAAACGTGAGATTTTCTGGAAAACGAATTTTACCAAAAGCGTGCCTGGCTGTGTGTTTTCGGAAATTAAAGTCAAGTGAGGTATTCTGCAGGAAGCAGAACCACCGAGAGGAGTACAAGGGGAAGTACAAGTACCTGCGTCATTCTTGCTCTTGGTTTTGCCGAATGTTCCTAATTGAAAAGCAAAAAGCCATTGATGCCTAGAATAAATCGGCAAAAGGGTTGAATCGATTTCGCACTCCCACCACCAAATCGCTTTCCATTTGCAATGAACTTTATGAAAATGCGGGCTCTCATAACAAGGAGCCAACGAATGCCTAAAAGGAAAATCATTTTAGTTCTTGAGAAAGGCACTCTTGGTGGGTGTGTTTTTGTTTTTATTTTTCATTTTTTTTCCGCTAAAAATTCTTGAGATCTGGGTAGACGACATTTTAAGTAAATGTATGTGCTCCATTGGTCTTGAGTGCCTCCTCGCCCAGGTGAGTTCTCTTCGTGAAGCTTTCCCATTAGAGGCGGAAAATGTGCTTTATGAAATAATACACCCACGTTAGGCAGCTTCGAAAGAGCAAAAGCCGCCACCCACCCTTCTCTGCAATTTTCAAGAAAATGGAGCAACAGGAAATTTTTGGACGTCCATTTGACTGCATGCAGAGGAGATATATGTGCCAGGAGCGTCGTCAAAAGGCACTTTCAAGCATCCTTTTAACGGCGTGATTCAATTAATGTTCCTTAATTGCAGCTCTTCTGCTAAGTAAAATTTGTTCCTTGGAGCTGCTTCTGCGTCAGGAGACGAGGAAGTCAGCCCCCTGTAACGCAATTAGGTACGCAGCTAAGTTTAAAGAACCGCTTTTCAAAGGAAGTGGAAGTTGTCTCAGAAGCTGGCGAAAGCGCTCATTCATTCGGTTTCAGTAGAACATTTCGCTGTTATCAAGATAAATGATAGTGTGAGAACCAACCCCACTTCTGAATGGAGCGGCGGACTTAGCCAGTTTGAAGGGCTGCTGCGGCTTAAATTGCACCCGCAACGGTCGGCCGCTATCCCTCTTTAAGAAAATAAGAGCAAATAGATTTTATTCAGGAATGGGAACCCACTGCCAGACTGATTATTAAACAAACAAAGATGCAAATGTAACGGATACGCCGACTGAAAGGATTCTGAATCTTCATCATCCCTTCGCCTCGGCTCGGGAGCCAGCTAATTATGAATCGGGCTTATTTGCGTGCAGTCCCTTTTCATATAGAGTCTTGTATCCTTCAGACAGAGAAGGATTAAAGGGATTCTCGGCTCTGCTCCCTTCTAATTAAAGCCTAAAACCAGATAATCTCTTTAAAACGGCTTGTCCTTTCAGTCCAGGCACGCTCCTCATAAATATTCCCAGGACGTGGCAGCAAGGTGCTTTGATGTCACTGAGCCAGAAAACTGAATCGATATGAAAAGTTGCTTTCGTCGTGATGGGAATAAACTAGTTTTAACGCTTTGTTGCCTAATGAGCAAGCGGTGCACGATTGTCGTGCACTTGAACGACATTACGAACAATGGCATATCTCCGGTGCTGTTCCAGAAATATTCGTTTCTTTCAAAGCGATTGCTTCCGTTTATGTTCCTAATAAAAGAAAACCATTCTAAGAACCACTATTCTTTCCATTGCATTTTTAAAGGACTTTTTTAAACACAAATAAAAAATGAAATGTGAATGGCTTTTGTTGAAAAGAAATCGTATAATCAGTTGCTGACTTGAATAAAAAAAGTATAAAAAGTTTAAAAAGGTCGAACTCCCGAAAGGTTTGATTTTCCATTTAATAAAAGTGTTCATTTCTCTTGGGATTTTTATTTAAAAGTTAACCAGAAAGTACATCTACAGTGGCTCAGTTCTTTGTTAAATATTGCACATCATTATATTATCAGTCGATCATCGGTTATACAGTGTTTTATAAAACATTAGTAATCATTCCAGTAAAACAAACTTAACATTATAAATAGTTGATTTCGCAGAAAATTTCCATTAAACAAAAACTAATTTCAATATATGTATGTTAGAGTACAAAACTAAAGTAACATTTTAATTGTCTCACTGTAGATACTTTTAAATATATAATAGGAGATTGACGTATGCTTTCCCATTTTTCTTTTATTTGAAAAAGGCTAACTTGAGATTGTGATTAGAATTTTCAATTTGGATTTTTATTTGCAAAATTTATAAGTTTGTCAAAATACTACATATTACATATATTTAGATGTGTATATAATATTTGTAAATGTGTGTTATCGATGTTTAAAATAAAGATTTCGCACCAAGATTAAATATTTGAGTGGAGTGCATTCTAAAAAATACATTTTTCAACCTTCTGATTAAGCATGAGCTCGTAAAGGTTGACGGTTGTTTATAAATTATTAATTTGATTAATGTGAACATCACACGCAAGGTAGACTCCATCAAGTACTAAGCTTTTATGTTAAGAATACCTTTTTATAAGCTTTTATTCAATTTCACCATTCTGTTCGTCCTTAATAAAATTTTGCGAAAAATTAAATAATAACCATTAATCGATATTACTTTTATGTGTAACTTAATAGTAAAATGAAATTTTATGTTAACATTTAATTTTCTTTATTTTCAGGATAAAAAGAATTCTATAGACGGACCAATTTGAAGTTAACACAGCAAAGATCTGGGATAATCAGAATTAGAAAAAGTAGATTTTTGACAAAGTTTTTTGATTGTGCACTTTTTGGATTGCATACAGAAACATTAGAAGCCGTTTTTGAGGCACAAAAACAAAATCTTTACAAATTAAATCCCTGACATTAAGACACTCTCCTACCGAAAAAGTTTTAAAATAAATACCACCTAAATGTTATGCTGTGGAGTTTGCGGCAACATGTCGAAACGTGATTATAAGGTCTCAACGATGGACGGAATTGAGTTGGAGCCGCTCGGGGGGCCCAAACCGGATCAAAAGACCAATGGCGTCAAATATGGTGAGTTGATGTTTAATTTTAATATTTTAGAAGAAGGTGCCTGACACAGTTTTTGGGTGTGGCGTCTCATTAAAATGAATAGTCTCGCGAATTGTTGAAGCAAAAATGATAGGAAATGACGAAGATGCTTCAGGTACACTTAAGATTATGGCAAAGCCTCATCTTAACAGTCTAGTGATTTCTATGAATACTTGTCCTAATTGGCAGCGAGGCACGTTACCATAAACCGTGAAGAACTTGTTGATTTAATCAGGACCCCAGAAATAAAGTGCCTGTCTTGCCTTAGCTACAGGCAGTTGATTAAGATGGCGCGGCGGCGTGGACCAGTTTATTGGGCATAAAAGAAATCAATGGAACGATCTTACGATACTATATCAGATAATTACGGCGGTCACTTAGAGCTCTCCCTCGGATTTTCCTATTCGGATATAATAATTCCTTTTCGGCATAAATTACTAAGATATTTTTATTGCATAACTTATTGATCACGAAGGACGAAATTGAGTATGGGCTCTGAGCTGTAATTCCAGGATGTGCTGCTCCCAAGAGATTCCCAAATATATTGGTTATCTTCGTCTCTTTGATTTTTTTATTACATCTGGCAAATGAAATTTCTTCGACTGTTCTATTTTCTTCCAAATGAATCCGTATTTCTGAAATTGTAAAAATCCTGAAATTGTGAAAACTACCATTACTTGCACAAGTGCACATTCCCAGATATTAAGAATGTTAAGCGTTTTCTGAAGTTAGGAATTCCTGCAAACCGAGTTTCTAAAGAGGCACTTGAAGATAAAAAGGATGTGAATTATTTTCCTGTGTCGCAGTATTTCTGGGTCTCGTTAGATTAACGCCAATTGTTTTTCTGCTTTGACAACACTCCTAGATTTATCTTGCTTCCTCTTTTCCAATTTACGTTCCGCCGACTCATTAATTTCTACCCTTGTGCCGCTGCTTCCTTATCGGTTTCCAGGAGCTGCGAATGTTATCCTGGGAGGCGTCGTAGGGCGTCCAAGGGAGCAAATTTTATTCCCTTTTCGGGAAATCTTTTTCGCCTCTCAAGTACTACTTGTACTGGTGATATCTGGAGCTGTACGAAAAAAGGGCGTGATGTTACTAATCGGTGGCTTAAAGAGTAAAATGTGGCGGTGTTGGTACAATACCAGGAATATTTATTTCGACGGGATGAAGTAAAGGCAATTAATTATTTCATTTGCAAACACATTGCTAATTAGGATCTATTGTTTGGGCCAAAGAATGTGTAAATTATTCGGCGATGAGAGTCCTCGAATAAAACGTTTGGCGAACATGTAGGTTGTCGTACACATCATTCTATTCAGGCGTTTCCTGGAGATGAAGATAAATAGAATTACCGGGAGTTTATGTTCTATTTATAAAAATTAATTTGTAAATGTTTTCCAGATTCAAGATGGAATGTGTCTAGGAACAAATACATATACACACATAAAGAATTAGAGATTAATTTAACCATTTTGGGGTTTGAAAAATGTTTAATTGTTAACAATTGTAACAAAGTCTTATATTCTAAAAAACATTCCCTAATTTGTTGATAAGGCAACTACTGCGATTTTTGTGAATGTCGATAATGCCAAAATATAAACAAAAATCAACTCATCGTCTTCGTCTCGTTTAAATAGTTTATTTCAAGAAGTCAACCCAACTGACTTGACCATCTATATGAAAGTATAGATATCAATACTTATTTACATTCATTTAAAATAAATCGATTCCTCAAAATATCTCCAGTACATTTTTATTTATGTTGAATAAATTCCAACTATGACTAGGAAAAACGAAATATTTTTATAATGGTTGAACCTTATTTTTAGTGTATTCCACAGAATTATTATTTTCTAGAAGTATCAAATAATTTGAAAAATTGTTAAAACTGAATATAAGTATATAGTCTCAATGAGGCAGGTTCGGAACTAAGCCAAGTAAAAACCAATTCAGAATTTTAAAATGTAAATTGAAAATTGAAGCTAGTTTTGTACGATTTTCTTATTCATCGTTATTAAAAAGTTTTATTTAAATATTGATAAAACTATACTCTTAAATAAAATCCCGTCGGTAGTTCTAGGGTTAAAAGGTTTTCATTACAGACTTGCGTTATTAATCGATTTTGCCTAAATAATCCAATTTAGATTTACAAGGATCAAGTTGCAGGATGCAATCGTTTCCTCAACACCTGTTAAGTGTACTTAGTATTTTATTTGCTCCGAAAGTTTAGATCTTGTTATTTTGAAACTATATTAGTTTTGCGTTCATTCAATAATAAAATAAAATAAATAAATAAAATTTTACAAAGAGCAGCATGTACAAAATACCCAATAAGTATTACACTAATTGTTGAACCAATAAAAAGCGAAGTATGAAAAAAGATTTCAAAATGTGCTTTTCACACTATCAATGTTTATTTAGGAATAATAACCTTAAAAGCCTATGTAAATTAGAAAAGAAGAAAAATGTTTGGCATACAGTATCTGCAAATTTGTCGTCCAGTCCACAGTCTATAACTTATTAACAGTCATAAAACCGGTATGAAGTTTTTAATTGTTGTTGGTTTAACATAAAGGTGACATATTATTGCTTTTAACATACATAGTTGCCAGAATCGTTGCAATCTCCATTAAATATTAAACGCTTTTTATTTTACAGGAAATTGCTTTTCAATGTACGATGAAAATTTCTCGTAAATATTTTCAATGACCTCCCAATTTTCGGGTGTATGTTGTGTTTCCGTGCTCCCAAAGAATTGGGCAATAATTCAATTTCCGTGATGACGCAAGTGACTGTCCACATTAATGGCCTTTTCATGAAATGATGTAACAAGGCAATTGTAATGGTGCTTTTCAGGCTGTCAGGACATTTCACAGATAGAGATCGTCCAAATCTTTCTCAATTTCTCTTCTCAAGTTTTGATTGATTTCGGAACTAATGTTTGTCGTTTTGCACACGTTCTGGTTTTGTATTTTGATGCTACGTATTTAATTTCGTTTAATAATAAAATATAAATCATGTACCTAATAGGTTTTAATACGATAAAGTAATACATAATATGTATGAAAACAATTTTAAAATTGAAAGGGTGTCGTGGGTATTCAATAGTCTTTACAGTTATAATGATCGCTAAGGTTTTATTTAAGAACAAATGATTTAAAATCCTTTTAAATAGTCTTCATTCCGTTTTTCTTAAAGTAGTCTTCATTCACTTCTGATTCCCACCCTTTCCCAAAACATGTTTTATACATATTATAAAAATTACAAAACTGTTCAACGAAACCTTCCTATGTTTTTTTAAACCTGTCTTAACATATACTATAATATTAGTGGTTTTTATGTTCCCATAATACAATTTTTGAAAAATTTTCTTGGTAGGTTTTGTTTGGTCTTCTTTTAAGATTGACAAAAAGCATCATATTAAAATTATAAATGATTTTTGTTTTTATATATAACAAAATCGTTTCAAAATATTTCATTTGCCTAAGTAAATTATTTTGAAATCGTTAAATATTTTTCAAGACTATTTGTTTGTTGGTACTCCATATTTCTTTTAATACTCCTTCAAAACCTATGAAGATTGCCTTCACCGCTAATGACGAAAAATAAAAACAAATATATTAAAAATTATACATAAATTCTTTGAAAATGTTTGAAAATATTTTTGCAAAAATATTGGAGCACTATTCGGGTCAACGGCAATCACTGTCGCCGTTTGACTTTTGAAACTTAAACGCTTTTGTGCAAAGTGTTCTCCCGGGTCAACTAGTTTAGAACTATTATTTTGAATGCTTACATGTATACTTAATGAAAGACCTTTCGCCTTCAAGGTGCATAATATTTAAAAAAGGATCAAATTCAAAACGGCAGCTTTGTGTTTGGATGTTAATCCGCAGGCACGGAAATAAAACTCGCGTTTCTTCCAGGAATTCATTTAAAATTTGCATCAGATAAAAAACCTTTAATTTTGCAAAGAACTCATTTTCTTTCCTTGCTAAAAGTAGTGCTATACGCTTGGTTAAAAACACGTCCTATTCCAAAAGTGATAAAAGACCGGCACCTTTGGTCTACAGGCGCTTTTAGAGATATTACGGTTTTAGTTCGTGAGTTCTTTATTATAAAACTCATCCATCTCGCGGGGTAACCCGAAAAACTTATTTCATTGAAATCCTTTTAGTCTGGGGAAACTTTTGAAAGGGCTCTCTCTCTCCTGAAAAAGTGCAAAATTTATAAGCAACCTTACAGTCCTCATCGTCAACACAGTGGCGGAGAACTCGGTTGCTATGTCACTAACTTTCAGCTGACTCCTGTTGAATTTCAAATATACCTACCCTGTTTCCGCACCCCCAACCACGTTGGTCCACAGTCATCAGTCTTGTGGCAATCGCATCGCAATGCAAATATTCTGCATTCAACAACACACTTTACTTACTACGGTGACACTGTGTGCCTACAGCAAGTGAAAGTTTCAAGGAGTTGCACAAAAACAACAGTCGAACCGGGTGGGAGATGCGGAGATTCGAAAAAAAATGTGAGTCCTGAATCCTTGCAGGATTTCAGTTTGCTCGCATCAAAATGTTGAATGCGAATCCGCAAAAAGTCCTTATCTTGTTGCTTAGCGACTAGCTGCGCTTGGTGTGGATACACCCCGCGGCACGAATAGTCCTCGCATCTACGGCCCCGCGACAGGGTTTTCTTCTTGGCATCCAGGACTTTTTATGGTCGTACCATTTGCGTTTATCTCCGATATGTGTCGTACCGAGCTGACGCTTTCTACGAGCTGTCTACGTGTGACATAATTTTCAGTAATTTAAGCGCACCAACAACCAGGACACGCCTGGTGTGGGTGCGAAGGTTTGCTCGGATTCTGTTCGACTAAGGGAGTCAATTCGGGTGGTTTTAACGAAGGCAGCGGGATTTTTAACCGATGCTATAGTACCCACTTTGCTTCCTGGAATGTTTTAATCCTGTTTTTAAGGCACTGGCATTCGAGCAGAAGTATGTTTGTGGGTCATCCTTTTATCCGAAGATTGACAGAATTCCTGCAGCTCCAAAGTTGACATGGAAGAGCTATTTGCAGGGGCAATAGGGACTATAATATGAATGGACCCAAATTGCCACCCCCTAGGGTTGGTCACAGGATCTGCATATAATCTCTTTTTCAATGTAATAAGGGCGTTTTGGATTATGTGTGTGTGCATTCTTTGGTATTTTCATCCTGTAAACTGTAATAATATTAATTAAATTTTTATCTTCACTCTTCTGTAAGTAAGGAGTATTTCACGTTTTACATAGGGACCCGAGATCGAACGAATCATCAAACGTGTCCTGACTGATTCATTAATTTCGAAGTGAAACCGTTGAAGCTAATTATACTTATAAAATTTGGATAATAGGCTTCTTTTGGACATAAACACCCTTAAGAAAGAATTTTACAAAATTCTTCCATGAAAATTTTTTATTATTGAAGACAAATCCAGGGAAATTGATTTTTTGGCCTTTCAGTTAGAAATTGCGAAAAATGTATTTCAGCCTTTTTCGAAATATATCTTTTAAAGTAAAATAAGGGATGAAAGTATGTATGAAAGTTCGTTTATTTTTGTAGTTAAAACCATGAAAATTAGTATTTCGCCTTATGGCTAAAAATTAATAATAGTGTATTGCAGCGTTTTTGGATAATAATTCCCTTAGGGGGTAAAGTAGGGGATGACAGTGTCTATGTGAGTTCCGCTCAGCTCTAAGTGTAGAGTTGCAAATCTTAAAATTGTGTACTATGTATCCATTAAGAATGAAACTAAGATAGAAGAGGGTAAGGAAAATCTATGATTGAAATCATCGCAAACTATATCCACCTGATGGTGTGAGATATCCTGATTGTTATAAACCGATTCAAAGAAATCGACAAAAGTATTGCCTTCCTACATTATAACTTTGTGAAGACCACACAATTTTTCCAAGATATATATATTATATATATATATATATATATTTATATATTGGTATATATATATATATACTATATATATATGTGCGACAAAAGCGCAGGTATCATATTTCATATTAAATTCTAAAGGAAGTAAATATTTAATATATATGATGATACCGATGACGATTCGTATCTTAGCCTTTTATCAATATTTTACTCATGAATTCTATCAAGAACAAATAATTTATCGAATGAAAATTATTAAATTAATATTAAATTTTTAATAAACTTGTTTAAAAATCGCATAATGAAAATATAATACCATTAATGTGAATATGCCGGCAAAATAAAAATATATTATAGATTGGTTTAGTTTGCAAGAATTACGATTTATGTAGTTATAAACTTTCCTTTAAAAAAAATTTATTAGAACAAAATATTTGATACCCTAAAAGTGATGAGAGATTTTTTATGTCCCCAATTTAAATGTTATCTTTTTATTGTTTTGATTTTAAATTAATCCTTTTTAGTATAATAAAACTCGTATATATATTGTATATACATACATACAATCTGATGTTATTTTACTTTATAGTAGACGAGTTAATTTAATCAAAATATTCTTCTAAACGCAAACATTATATGTAGTACATTGTCACTATAAATGCAATTCTGTTATTATTTCTTATCTTGGGAGGAGGTTAATCAATTTCAGGTGTTTCTTGAGAGAATGAATCGACATTGGATGTTGTTCTAAGGGGTAAAACATGTTGGATTTAATCGAAAATTGTGAAGGCTTCGTAAATAAATAAACTTTCAGTTAATTTGTGAAATATAATGCCTGTAGAGATTTCATTGGTACTATGACTCTTTAAATTAACCCTTATGCCTCCAAAAATATTACGTTCACCACCACTGATTCCATCTATAGTACAATTAAAATGGAATGGATCGAATAATTTGGGTTTTGGATTATATTTATATTATTGCAGTTATTATACTGCAATGGCAATAAGCAATAAGAAGCGCCTGTGTTGGTTCTATATTCATTTGCAAATATCTATGTGTATGTATATACGTTATAAATTTCAAAATAAAACAGTGATGGTGCCACTGTCCAAATAAACCGGAATGAGCAAGGATTATAAATTATAATGGAAATGTACTATAAAAATATTAATATAATATTTAGCTATAACTTTATGTTTTTTAATACAAGAAAAGAAAACATAAAATATAAATAAAACAAAGGATATTAATGCCTCTACGACCCTGTATGTGAAAATAAGGCTCGCATGCCAGACATATAGTAAACATTATGTACACACATCACATGTCCTGTTCGCCGCATCGACGGCTCTGGTCTGGAAGTTATTTTAAAGTTTCACGCTAAAACCGAGCACCATGTGGTTATCCCAATTTCTGCTGCACGGCATTTTGCGGAGAACCTCGCAAAGTAATGAAGTTTTGCCTCAAATTTAATTCTCCATCGAATTTCGAATGTCGTCATATAATCCGTATGTGATCAATTGCAACCCTTTCGGAATGAAATCTGATTTAATGCAGGCATATAATTAGTTTGCTTTACATCAACCCGTCGATGTTCGGCTTTTGGTACTCAACCACTCTTGTCCACACCCCTCAGCCTCAGATCCATTAAAAATGATTAAGTCAATTTTGGCAATTTGCGATTCACTATAAGCGGTCTCTATCAATAATCTGTGCAGGGCTGTTAACAAATACATACTTGCCTATTTTGTACTTTTGTTTAATTTTCGTTTCTAACATAAAGCTTTCTGCCAAATAATTTTCAATTTGTCTTTGTATCTAATTTATGCTTTTCAGTATTAAAACAATAAATATGAGCAACAATTAGTGAGGAACGAAGATATGAAAACAATTTTGCATGCTGAAGGCAATTCCTGGGACTGCAAAATTAGAAAGTCAGTGATATTTTAAATTAAAGTAATGTAATTGTACCTCACTTGATGGACGTTGAGGTACGTTTCGTTTTTAATTTAATTCGTATTATAACATTCCGCACTGAGTAGGACCTCTTAAAATTGTTGTAAACATTTATTAGCATTGAAATTAAATCTCCCTACGGAATGTCATCAAAGCCATTTGCAAATATTAGGGAATAGGACCGCTTGCGGCAAGGGACTAGACTGGACTTCTAAATACTAGAAGTCTAAAACAAAGGTTTTTCATTGTTAGAATTCCAATTGAAAAGAGTTATAAAATTCATTCTTCATATCTCAGCATATGATAGAATAAAATTAGCCTCTGAATTTATTAATTATTATTAATAGACTATTTGACTGGGTTTTGAAAATTAAATGCTATTCTTAAAACAATTATTTCAATAAACCAGATAAACGTTCATTAAGTAATAAGTCGGTCTAGCTTTGTCATATACAAGTAAATAAACTTTACATCATACCTTGTTTGTTAGCATTTAATTGTCTATGTTAAATTTTAACCGTGATTTAAGTAAAGTGCTAAAATATTTACATTGCTGTTTTCATAATCCTAAACTCAACAGGATTAATCTCGGGTTTATTTTTGAAAAAAAATATACACTGTAATTGTGTCTATTTTAGGAACGTTTCCATTGCGTGCTTTCACGAAATTCTATCTATATTGTAGAACAGAATACAAATATTAATTAAGAACATCGTAAAATATCGCAACATAACTAGAAAATAATATATAACAGTATTAAAATCATAATATACCAAGGAACAGCAATTAATGGCGGACAAAAATATTAGTGTGATGGTAGATTCAGTCAATCCAGACCGTTTTTGAACACATGAAAAAATTTAAAAATTGGATAAATTATCTCACTATTTTTGAATACAAATCATTTTTAAAACCCAGATTATGAACGGACGACAATATACAATATATAGTAAATACTTGAATTTCATACAGTTAAATTTATTTTCAAAGTAACTGATATTCAACTATAATCTATATGTAGTTGAATAGTTGTTCTTTGTGTTATTTGAAAGACTATTTAATAATTCTAAAGCAATCTATAGTATTATTCGAAGTTAAGCAAACCCCATGAGTTCTGTATTAATGAGATAACTGAGGATCGATTAAACTGAATGACAGTACTCAACGAAGTTTTGAGCTTTATTCCTCGAATGACATTTTGATTTTACAGAATAGGGAATCACTAAGTGGCAGTTTATATGCAACCGGAAATAGAGCGCTCGCCGCACGGAGACATCTAAATTCCGATTTTAGTTGATTTTTCGACGCTTGAAGCACAAAGCACATTAAATTGAAAATTCGTTTCCGCTTTTGGTAAGCGTAGGCCGTAATACGTAAACACTGTCAGCATCCCCCTCGTGCCGGAGAAGAGTGAAAAGCAATCTTCCGTCCCTATGGTCACCCCACAGCCGTTCGGAGGGTTGCTGGGCTTTTTCCACATGGTGAGGGGATGCATTTTGCGTGGAAAGCGTCAGCAGTTCTCCCCTTATAAATTTATTGCTTGTTTGTGTTGCAGGGTTGTTTTGATATCAACATTTAGAAGGGAGCAGTGTCACACATGCGCCCTACAAAATGTCAAAAGATGTGATTCTTGCCAGCATCAAGACGAATCAATTGCACATTCCGTCGTGGGCGACCTCGTCATTTTCATCCTCAGTCCAGTATTTCGTGTCCGCGTTCGGTCCAGTATAATTCGCGAAAAATTATATTATTAAAGTAGTTACGTTGGTTAGCACCAACCAACCTTAGTGTTGAGTGAATGGCTGTACTATAAAAGATAAAGTGAATGATTGAAAAAGAAATTTCTTATTCCCGAAAATTGTGTTTACTACGGAATACTTCAAAAGATACAAAGTATCCTTTTTCCATAGATTCAAAGTGAGAAGGGTGACATCCCTACAAATGGGTTAAGTAACGAGGAAGACACACACTCGGTTTAGCGGAGCTTTCGAAAGGACTTTCTTCTAGAAGTAACAAGCTTCTACTCCTAGAAGGAATTTTTTTCCTTTTCTGAACCGAATTAAGCACAAGGACTGAAACTGGATATACGTGCTGTTTACATCTGGTGCTCCCATTAAAACTTTCAAGACAGTTTACTCTTTGTGTGATGTGCCGTCTAGCAAAATCCCGGGAAACATTTTGAACATCGCCATGGGGTAGGCGACATGCAACGTAGTTACTTCTATCGAAGTTTTTTTTTTTTTTTTCTTTCAAGACACACGCTCAGCACTTTTGAGGAGTTATATAAAGAGCACTTTGCCACCCTGCAAATACGTTTTGGGCTGATAGTGAAGCACTTTAAGGATAGGAAGTCGTTATTTCGGGCGCACTGAGATAAAGTCGTTCCTGCAATTAATTCTTAATAGACCTTTTCCTTTGATTATGTAATACGAAGTTATTTTGTCGTTGGTCGAGTTAATCCAAGTAATCATCATCTTTCTACAGATTAAGAATACTTCTGTGTATAGCACTTCATTTATTATTTTGCTAAACTTTACGTTATCAATTTGGGTTTTAGTAAAGCTATTTTTATAACAATTTATCCTACTCTTTGGATATTTTATTATAAAATAATTGATTGTGCGAAATTTCAGCTATTATTTAGTTTACTGATATGAGTATACTTATATGCACATATATATTATTTAACCAATTTTAATTAATTAGTTTTTTGATTGATTCGGTTGTCATATGAAAAAATATATCACGGCAAATCAAAAAATAATTTGGCATAGAGGTACCACGTATTTAAAACTAAAATCACAGAAATGTTATAAATTGCTAGTTACGCTCTTCCTTACAAGTAGAGAATAATTTATTAATTTATTGAGTTGATGATATATGAAATGAATCCAATGTATTAATTAAAATATGATGCTTAGACTTTTCTAGGCATATGTTGAATACAAAATACCAGCATATTTTAAAAAATTCAGATATTATTACAGTCCCTTATAGAATTCCAGAATTTGTTGGTAATACAGTAATGTTTATTTTATTTTTTAATCAATTTCATTTCATTTCACTCAAAATTGTCTTAAATTAAAAAAAGGGATTTTTGAAAAGTTTGGTACAGAAAGATTGTCTGAGAAAGTTTTTTAATAGACATTAATTTTTGTTTGTTAATCATATCAAGGTTCGAAGACCATTTTCATTTAGAATAAATGCAGCTTCTCTTTTATGAAACTTCGGAAATTTCTAATGGAAGAAAATCTTTACGGTTTTCAAAGAGAAATTCTTTTGTATTTTAGAAACTTCTTTAACCCCCAAATACTTTAAATCGTACTAGTAATGATATTTGATGAAAAAGACCTTTTGTACAAATAGAACCAATAGACACCACAATACTCTTTCTTTATTCGTCTCAAATCCTAAAACTTAGCTCCAATCGTATTGGGACAACAGAAAAGCTTTCGATAAATCTCTAAATCATTTCAACCAATGCAAGAAAATAAGTCTCCTCACGTCCTGTCCTAAACACCAACCGAATTTAATGATCGCCACAAGTGCTACCATCCTTTAAAGGATTTTGGCATCTAAGCACTTATCTAGTGTTCCACCACCGGAAACTGCCCGCACGCCCTCGCAGACCCAGTGTCCGGCAAACTGGGTTTTGTGTATGAATTCGCATTTGTTCCTAAATAGCCGATGTTTTCGGGGAACCCCTGGGGCACTTGTCAAAGGACATACATTTTCTATTGACCCCCCGAAATTGTGGGGCTGATGCTGAAATCAATTCAGACGGATTCTTCTCCAGAAAATGTACTTGTAGAAGACTTGTAACACTTCTGTTTTCTAAAAGTTAATTTGCATATTGTTTGCACACTTTCTGGACATCCCTAACTTCGGCTGCTCTGGCGTTAGGTACAATGTCCAGAAAAGTTTACATCCTTAGGGGGGTAAAGGAAATTAAATAATAGGGATGATTTCATACTGCAAATACTGTACAAATTATTTTATTTTTAATTTGCATATTTATCAATATCAAAAACTGAGCTCTTACGGAATAACATCGGTGTCGTATCTATCTGAGTTTTGTCAGGACTGGTTTATCACATACATCGTTAAATAAATGCTTTTCTTAAAGTTAAATTAAATTGTAAAAAGTTTTTTTTCTAAATTATCTTCTTGGGTATCAACTGAAAACAAATTAAATTATAAAACGGGAATGTTTGTACTTAAATATATATTGAGAGAGATGGTTCAGAAAATCGTTAAAGGATCAGTTTGTTATCCGTCTGTCTGCCAGGACCCTTTTTCTTAGAAACGAAATAAAGGTATCGAGTTGGAATGAATACTAAAGTCTCAAAGCCTCGTAGTTCTGCAAAGTAAATTCAAGTTTCTAACTCAGTGCAATAAAAAGATACCGCCCCTGACTGACACAACAAAACCTATAAAGGTATTTCTCGTTGACTTAGAATCTTGAAATTCGGCACGAAGGAAGGTCTCATAGCACAAGTGAAGAGAAATATTCGAAAATTATTAATTTCTAGTTCGATGTGGAATTTTCCTCTTATATAGGGAAAAAAGGTAGGCAAACTTTTTTGTTTTATACTACTTCAGTACTAAGCTGTAATTCTAATAGTATAGAACTCTTAAGATGCAAGTTCTACTTGTACATGTCCTTTATTTGCAAATTTAACATTCTGTTCTTGTATTGGAATTTAAAATGTGTCAAGGAAAATTTTCTGTGTAATATATAATTCATATAGACACGGTCGGAAGTTCTTAATTATCTGAATTCGATTGAGTTTTCAATAAATTCAAATTAATTTTCTTAACAAATCCTATATAATTAATCGAAAAATAATAATAATTCGTTTAAGAGGGTATTCGGCGTTACTGATTTAAAATCTTCTAAAAAAAGTTATAAATTTCTGTCACCGAAATTTATAAATCATACTTTGTCTAATATTTGTTTACCAAAAATGGGGATTTTAAGTTAAATCTTGATATTGATGTCAAAGTGTGAGCAATTGAAAGACCTGGGCAAGGAAAGAAGCACAAAATGTTAGTTTTAGATTCGCCGGTCACAACGCATATTTTTTATACTCATAGGTTTGTAATTTAACTAAAAGGTACTAAATATAAACTAATATCACAATTTCAGAAAGTGTGGTAGTGTGGGAAAATACAGTGATATTTAAAGTTAAGGCAGCTAGACACATTCTACTCCAAACTAATTTTATTTTACCATTTTCTTGCATATGTAGTATATACATGCATACATTGTTTACGCAAGGCTATGAGATCTTGTTTTACATTTTCTCCAGTTCTTCAAAATATTCTAAGTTAGGAAAAACATTCTTACATATGAATGCGCGGAATATTCGGCGTGCGAATCATATTTTCGTTTGACCGATTTTTTGTTCGATCCATTTTAGGTATATATAGTCTTTAACGTGTCAGATTTAAACTTATAAAAAAATGTATATTCAATATATTGTATAAATTAATATCTACCCCTATCTTTCCGAAATCATCCTTTAACTAGCGAGGGTGATTGTACCTCCTTGCTGCTTTCAGAAGTGCCATGAACCCAAACAAGAAAAAGGAGCTAAGCCACTTTTCGGCCTGGCAAGAGAAAGTTTTTAGTACATCCCCCATTTACCTCAATTTTGTCCGGAGAGCTTTTTGAGTTCTAAAAAAGCTTCCTATGCAACGCACACAGAGACCTGGCGCAAGGATATGCTCCTTAAAATTTGTGCGTTCGGCTGGACGCGAAAGGGAGCGATAGTGTTTCCTCACAGATTGCCCGAGTCAGTCGTTTTTCGCCCTCGTTCGCAGAAGTTTTTCTGTCTGTTTACCACCAGCTCAGAAAGTCCTTGATCCCAAGATTTTCCACTCTGGTAAAATCTTTAAATTTTTAAGGATGCATGATTAAGGGTCAGTGGATCCATAATCAGCTTCCGTCAAACCTTCTGAGCCGGATCGGTGTATAGTGCTCAGGAAGAGACCTTCGACCCTAGTGCCATCCCTCCTCCTTAGCCGTCCACCGATGGGGAAAGGGATTTCGGTCTAATCCCGAAAGTTACCAGAACTCTGGGAAGTGCCTGCTTCATAAATATGTGATTCTTCCTGTGGTGGGCGTGTGTGTGTGCGAGAGAAGTGTACCAGGTGAACTACTTGCGTGGATTAACGGAGCTGAATTAATTAATCCGCATGTGGGGGTGGGATTCTCACGTTCCAGCTGATATGTAATGCGTGCAGTTCTCATTTTTATGGCATCATCGGTACGGAACTTTGATTAATTCATTTTTTGTTGGGTGCCGAGGGGCCCCAAAAGTAATCTCTCCCCGAAGAGTCCCAGCTTAGGAAGTGCTAAGACCTCGCCAGTGTGATGAATGGACTGCGAAAACCATTTCTCTTCCGAAAACGCTAGCTCATTTTCTTTCGCCGCATTTTCTCTACCGGAGTCCCAATAGGTTCCCGCATTGGGCCCTATTTGGATTTATTGTTTTTATCGACTGTACAAGTACTGCTTGTGTGGAATTTTGTGCGTACGTGTGTTTGTGTTGGGGTCTCTATATTTTGTGCTCTGGACCTAGTGGTTCACGTAAAACTCGCTTAAAGAGAAATTAAAAAAAATAAAAATAAATAACTTCGCGTATTCACCCGTCGTCCCACTCCTTTCGTAGTAAATGACTGCTCTAATTGGCAACTTGCTCCCGATGAGAACTTAGCTGCAGCAGATCCTTCTGCACCCCCACCACCGCACCTTGAAATGTACCGTTGCCTTTATGAAAAATAAAGGGCACAATAAGAACAACAACACGAATAAATTCAGTGCAGTTTCCTTTTGTGTGTGCTCTCAATTAAAAAGTTTGTAGTGGCTTGCCCGAAGGCGGAAGGGAAGTTTCCTTCGAGGATATACTACGCACAAGAAAAATTAAAGGGGTGAAAAAAGGGAACAAATATTTATATTATTTTTGTGCCTGGATTAAAGTTCGGGAACGACTGCGGTGGGGTCCTGGCCGGTGTTGCGTTGTGTTGCGGCATTCGGAACCGGATCTAAGTATCTGATACGACAAACGTATTGGCAGGAAATCAACGACAGGGAGGCCCCGTTAAGATTTCGGTCGTCGGCGGTGGCCAGAGGGGCTCCAAGGTTTGGCGTCGGGAACGTATCGAAATGACAACCGAGCCTGATTTGGATGACGTCGCATTCTTATCAGGTAAAAATTACATTCAATCATTATATTCTCCTATAAATTGCTGAATTTTTTGGCAAAATTTCAAATTTTTTATCAAATTATCCAACGTCTATATGTCCTTTTTGAATTTTCATCTATCTGTAATTCATTACAGTTTCTGAAGTACAGGAATTCATTTCATTTTTTTCTCCCCTATTCAGTTTCTGCAGTCGACTGTTCAATTCAGTTTAAAAAAAAGCAAGAACTGAATTGACGTTTTGCAACCGACTTGTAAATTCAGGATTCAATTCAAGGATTCAAATTTACTTGAACTCATTGAAATTTTAAGGATGCTTTTAAGGTATACAAATAATAAAAGAAATATGAGATTATTCTGAACCTATTTTAAACTAAAAGTTTTTATAAAAAAAAATTTAAAATTTTTAATTAATCAGTTTTGAAATTTTTATTATTTATAATTTATATGTATTATAATGCTTTTGTTAAAAATTATTGTTTATTGACTGGTTTTTAAACATCAATGATCTCTAAATAACATGCCATTTTTATTTTATCTTACGGTCAACTTGGTATATCATAAAAACAAATCATCAGGAAATATTTTATTCTCATTGAATTCAAGTTTATAGTTACTCCTCAGCGCAGAAGTGAGCTATAGTTGAGTGATTGAATTGAATTTGCATAGTCATATTAATTTAATTGAAAATAATATCTATTGTTAACTTTTACTTATCGTAATACTAAATTTGTTTTTTAGGTTTAAGGATATACATAGGTGAAAATTTGCTAGAAATGACTGTTTCCCTCCTGTTCTTATAGGTTTCTAAAGCTAGAATCTAAATTTTAATAGGATTAGTAGATATTGAGTCAAAGACTACCAGAAAATTGTTGGTTCTTTCGACAATCTGATAGTTGATAAAAAACAATATATTTTAATTTATTTTTATTAATTTTTATCAAATAAAAAACCTTAGTAAGTTGAATAATATAATATAGTTCAGATCAAATTTATCCTTTACATCGTCATTTAGTTCCTATATCATCAGGAGCTAAGACAAGTTTATTTTTATTTAGTTAAAATGATGATTAGAATTATTTGTTCAGTACATTTTTTTTTCATAATTGACAATATAAGATGACTTACTAAGCTTTGCGGTGAGACAGAACCCTCAGGGGGTGAGTTTTTATTCTTTCTTGTCCATTACTATATATTCTTAATTTCCAATTGTTTATATAATAACATACCGGGTTATCAATTTTCTTAAAAGAAATAGTAGAAAAATGATGCAACTGCTTTTTGTGATTCACATTCTTAGATATGTATCTAGATATAAATAAGAATTATTATGGACGCCTCCGTGACGAGGAGATTTACATTCCGAACTGCAAATTAAAGCTGAAAAGATTTGGTTGGGTTTTGCACGGTAACTAGCATTGAATTTTAAGAAATTGCTAGTTACTAGAGCTATTTTTTCTCCAGTACGCACGCAAACTTTTGTGCTACTTTTTCCGCGAATGTAATTACCGGCTTCTTGAAGGGAAGTCGGTGGGCATCTTATCGGAGATCGCAATAACACAGGATAGTAGAAAAACGGCTGACCTTTCGATTTCAATGTCGTAACAGCTCAGGATAGGTGTATTATACAATACGTCTTTAACGAACCTGGTGGTAATTGCGTCTCCTCTCCTAAACTGCCTCTGATGTTTTTAATGCGGAGCTATAATCCTGGCAGCAAGGAATATAAACAGTTCGTTAAGTGTCCTCTAGAAGGGACAAACTGGTGGGCCATTATCAAAGCCCTCATTTGAATATCGATTGTGGACCCTCGTTTCCTCTTTAAGTATTATAAGTCTGAACTTTCTCCCGGCCTCCTGGCAACCGGTGTTTCTTGCGCAGAATTGGTGTAATTCTTCCCCGTTCCTGGAGTAGCGTCTTCGAATCCAGACCAGAAGCAAAAATCAACTCTAATTTGACCATTAAAACATCGTCCATACGACAGCCCATTTCATCGTCTGTCCGCGCTTCGATGAACTTTCAAAGTAATTTCCTGATTTTTGCGCTATTGAAGAATTATTGATGGGCCCCGCCTAAGGAGTGGTGTGCCAACCCCAAAATATTCCACCGAATAAAACAATAACAAATGGAAAAGTCTGGGTTATGAATGTCCTCTCAGGGAAAATTTGCCTAGAGGGTGGATGTGCCAGATCCCAAGGGTGGTATTTTTCGGCAGTCGCTCATGGTTTCTACGGGTTGCGGCCGTGGTATACTGGCGTTTGTTTGCACACAATAAATGGTCGCTTGTGTGGACAAATTGGACCACTTTTATTATCGTTGCTCCTGTGAAAAATCAGGGAAAAATACATTCGGGAGAAAAACATAATTCCAGCAGTAGCGAGGATTTAAAACGTAATCAAATGTGACTTTTGCGAGCTGGAAATCAAGAGGGAATAATTCAAGCATGCAAAATTTAATAGATACTAAGCCTGGGGCGGATACGGCTCAACACAAACTCTGCCTGAGCTCTATTGATTCGTGGTTTTGGATTGAGGCCATTTTTTTTCGTGTGGACTTAAATCTCAATGTGCTTTCCAGGTGTTACTTTAATGTTGCCAAAATTTCAGCAATACATTTGTACCTATGTTATTGTATTTAAATTTTGGCATTTAACCTTCAAAGATCCTTGGAAAAAAAATGGGAAAATATAAAATATGTATCTGAAGCTGTTTATGTGCATTTAAAATTTCAAGATTATGTAACTAACATTACTTCCACTTTTATAGGCCCAAGATTATGGCTTTGGGTGCATTAATAAATATTTTGTAGAAACTTACCTGTTGAATGCGGAGCAGATTGTTTAAAAACGTTAGGTACATAATAATTTTTATTTTAAATTATTTGTAGAAAAAATGCAAAAAAAAGGAAGAATAAATAAATTAAATATCGGGTTTATTGTATGCAAACTACTGGGATTGTTTTTGTTGCTGTATCAGCTGTGAAACTGTCTATTTTGCAATTGGTCCTTCAGATTGCCTTACCAATTTACTTTCATTATACATATATTTTTAATATTTCTGCAGAACATAAAAGCCGACTTAAGAACATTAGGTAAAACCTCTGTGAATTTAAATATCATCATAAACCGTAGCATCAAAGTACCCACTTAATGGTTCAACAAATTTCTCAGCTCTTTGTTAAATCATTTCAAAATCAAAATGAATTTTTGAGTGTTTTCGTCGCAAAAGATATTATTTTCCTAAAGTACGAGATATGAGAGTTATAAGTTAGAAGATGAAAGTTTTAAGCAAAGTTTTCAGGTAAACGGCTGTATACGTTACCTCCACTAACATAAGAAATCTGCACAAAAGTGAAAAGTTTCTTAAGCTCACCTGCAGCGAACACATGATTTCACAAAATGAAAAAAACATAAACAAATCCTGCAAAGCTCATTTCACCTGTGTTTTCTTGTTAGAGAATTTTTCGCCCATTTACCTTATTATAATAGATGCTATGGACCGTGAAACGTGGGAGGTACAAGGAATTTCCCGGTGCAATTGAGTTGAGCGATTTTGTGCATGTGGATATTGCAGCGAATGTTTGTAGCTTGCTTTAAAGGAATCAATAAATAAAAAATAAATTTTATAAGGTAAAATACAATATATTTGTAAAAGGATAGAATGCAATAAAATTATGTTTAATAAAATTCACGTTACTAAATAAAATCAATGGTAAATATCACTTCCTAATTTACTTAGTGATTGTCAAACAAAAATGATTCTTAAATGGTCTTCCTTTAAGTTTACTTATTGTAAATAATTTAATTCACACAATTAGCAATTTAAAAAAAATATCACAATATAAAACTGATAATTGTAAGCTTAGACACTTAATTAACTTCTAAATTGTAAAAGGTTAGAAACCTATGTATAGTAAGCTGAAATAGAAAAATTTAAACTGCATTTGGCAAAGATAGTTTTACGCGAATTAATAAATTGATATTGATGATATACAGTATACAGCCTATAAACAAATTTTACAAATTGGCAATAATACTAATAAGGTCCATTATTTAAAATTATTTTTTTAATTCTTTGAAAAATTACCGATTTATTATGAGAGCTTCTAACGTGCCTTAAACATACAACAACTAGTACACTTTTATCATTATACCAATGCATAAAGCGCAATTTGCAACTTTTTCGAAATATTTCTTAAAATTACAACTGGTGTTCATGAAAAAATTATTTTTCAGGACGCCTAAACTTTTCATATTTAACTTATAATATTCATTAGTCATGTTGTTCGATGTATTTTTTTCACAAGAATTTTGTAAAACTTATTCCCTTTGTGGTAGTATACAGGGTGTAGAACCAATCCGATTTACAATTTTAATTTGTTTAAATAAGTGAATCAAAAATGCTTACTTTATAGATATACCATTAATCCGTCTGGCTTCGCACGGGAAGCAAATCATATACTTACTTGGAATATTTTACAGCATTTTTTTTCTAATTCTGCAAATATTTGCAAAAGTATAGAATATACACATAAACATACTAAAATATTTATAACGCTAATTTAATTGGAAATTGTAGTCGTTTGAATTGAAGACGCTATTCTAAGGATATCACCGAAATTCTTGGTATAAAAATAGTCTCAGCAGTTCCGCAGCATAGTTAATATGATATATTAGATTGAAAAATTACTTAAATTAACTATTTTTAGTCTTCTGCCATTGCACGGTTTAGGTAGGTTTAAATTTCTTAGTAATAGATTAGGGTAACCTACTTTTAAAATTAATTTGTACGACGGAATTCCGGGAGGCTTTAAATAATACAAAAATTCAGTTGGAAAATGTACTGTCTCCTCCCTATCCACGAATATGTCAACTGAGAAGTAAATTTGAGTTGATACTTCAAATTGTGAAAGAATGAAATCATTTATTTTATTAACTTGCTCATTAGTGGGAGATAGTAAGAATGTACTTTCCCAATGAGTACCTATCGTCGCCTAACACATCCATTGTTTTGTAAGTTCCTTGGAATGTTTCATAAGTTTTACCTTGAACAGTACTTAGGATTGTAATTTGTAGTTTTACTTTTGCTCCTTTCAGGGATGTTATGATGATTTTTTTTTTATGAACCAGGAGAATATAAGTATAGTATATAGGAAATTTAACTTTTCTTTGTTTTTATCAATTTACACAAAACATTAATGAATTATACTCATAAACCTTTTTGATTTTTGAATCACTCCATTCATAAAAACGGTATGAAACTCCGTTCAGTAGTGTGTGAATTTCTCGCGTTGAGATAGACACACAGACATGGCGGGGGACTTTGTTTTATAATATATAGTGATATGTACAAATGTGTCTTTCCACGTAATATAAATTCTAAAATGTCAAATCTCAAAACAATGTAAGTGTCTTTAAGAGGTGCTGTAAATCTCGAGAGCGATGTGCTACGCCTGTGCCGGACAAGGGTAGCAATCGGGCTCATATATTTTTAAGGGCAAATTATTATAACACGATATTCAGCGCGTATAAGAACCGTAGGAATAAAAAAAATCCTTTGAAATAACCCTTTTTATTTGAAAGCCGTCGGTGATGAAGTTAACAAGGTATATGGAATAACGGCTAATTTCCTCGGATTAAATAACAAGCACTCTTCAGGGAATTGTAAAGTACTTAATGTCACGCCCCTTTTCAACCCCCAGTTTGTGCATGGTGCCGACACTTTCTGAGCCCTCCAGAAGCCAAGTGAACAATGCATGCCCTTGAAAAGACAGAAAGGAACGGAGTTGCTCGACACAACTCAGCTCGAGAGTTTTCAATTAACTCATTTGTGTACTAGATATTCGCAATTATTCCCATTAATTGACTTCCGCTTCGTCATTGTACTATGTCCAGGGGGGCAGCATGCACATGTAATGGAATCCTTTCACTACTTCCTGCAAAAACAGGAAATATAATTAACCTTGCGTCCCTGCACACCATTATTTCAATGCCTTCGAGAACAGCTCCACTTTAAAAGGGGGACTAATTAAATTTCCTTGATTGGTTACTTCTCTCCAATAGTACAGCCCAATTGAGCGCTTTATTGTAATATTTTTATTGATTTTGTATTTATTATTATTTTATTCTTCTCCAGGTGGTGGCGATAGCAGCGGAGGACGACAGACGAGGAATGGTGTCGCCGTATGTTCCCAAAAACGTGCGTTGTGTGTCACAGGACTTGTGGTCGGCTCGCTCCTAGCGACCGCCCTAATTATCGCCTACGCTGGACCACAGAACGGTGAGATATTGATGACTATTTCTTCCACAAGATTTATCCGTGTCGTTTGTCAACTTTTATCTACCAACTTGTGAAGGTCCTTAATTGCGAAAAACTCACAGCTTAAGTGGGCTGAGATATAAGATACAATGGGTACCCAGGTTGATGAATAGACTCCTGCCAAAATGAATGATTGCCAACGTGTTTCTTAGGACTGAGGGTTTCTAAGCGCTCCTTTTGTTGAAAAAAATATCTACCGCTTACACCTGTGTATAGATTGCCCACTGAAATTTTAATCACGAGTAAATGAATTCAAAAAATCTTTCAATTACTGCATTGCGTCTTCTGGCGTATTGTCGGGAGGTATCTTTTATGCAAACTTTTCGCTGATTTAGGAACTAGACTAAATTTTATGGAGGAATATTCAGACCACTTTTTGAAATATAAATTAAACATCTCGGAAATTACCAGCGACTAGCAAAATTTACCTGAAATTAATGATCCTACAAAATTTCATTAAAATTTGTGAGAAGACCTTAAACTTAATTTAAGCTTTTAGAGCAAAAAGGGTTGGTTGCTTTCACCGTGTCGTAATCATAATTCATTAATGATAAATTTTTAATTGATTATAATTAGTGTTTAATGCAATTTATTTATTTCCACTGTGTCTATTTACTTCCTGTTTTTCGTTTAAAAATGGACAAATTTAAAATTTCTGTTCGAGCAACTGAAACACACCGAATTAATCGAACCGTTTTCGGATAGTCAATATAATGAGTTTTCAAAATTTAATTTTACGGGAATTTTTAAAATAATTAAAAACAAATTAAATTATACTACTTTTTAATAATTCTAGTATTAAATAAATATGCGCCGGCGATTTTAACAAAATTTTTAGTATGTTGCGCGATTTCGTTTGAATAGGGCGTATTCGCGTAAGTGGCCATTTTGTTGTTTTCGTGCGATTGTTAATGTTTTTTTTTTGATTTCGTATTATTTTCGTAGTATAATAAATATTGCTATATAATAATAATGAGTCGGGTGCTAAACAAATTATGACATAGAATAATTATTGTTCGAGGATGAGCGAAGAAGAAAATTATGAACATGTCTAAAAAATCATCATCAGCTGTTATTAAATATTTGAAGTAAAATACGTTAATTATTGTATTTAAATTATGCATTATATAAATAGAATATATAACTAGTATTGTTATATTCATTTATATTAATATTATTTTCGTGATCTTTTAAATAAGCCAACAAATTTACTATTTTATTTCCGGGCCTCCGGAACCCCACGAAGCTTTGTCGTAATTTTATTCACCAGGCTTACGGAAGGCTAAAAAGAATATGTGTACATACTATTTATTTTTACATTTTTGGAACTGCGTACATACATATATTGCAAAAAACTACAAAGTTTTAATTTGAAAACTTCAGAAAATTAGTTTATAGTTTCTCATTTTAGTTTTTGAAATGTCTTCTTAAACAAAAGTTGAATTACCTTCTCCTCTTAATCCTTCAAAAAATTATATTTAATATACTTCTTTGGAAGGTGGATGTCAATTATGATGAGAAAGTTTCGTAAAATATACAGTTTGCGAGAAAAACTCCTGCCAATTTTTTTAAGGGTGTTTAATAAAGTCGGGAGAAATTCTTTCTAACACGAAACTTCTTAGCTTATGACGGAGTCTCGCACTTGCTCAATGCGTGCAAAGGTTGGTAAAGTTCCCGAAATTTGCGCAGAAAAATTACTAAAACGAAATTAGTTTTGGGGTGCCGTTTCGAATTAAATTAAACTTTTCCCTCTCGGCATGAAAACTTATTCGGGCATCTATTTTCTGCGCTCCTATGGGATAATTTCATTTTCCCACTTAACTTTGGCCGGCAAGACGTTAACGGCCGCCCTCGCTTAAAAGGTTTGCTTCACCACAACCGTACCGGAATCCCCGAAACGCGATGATATTGCACTTTCGTAAGAAAACCTTCTGAAACCCCCAAAGGTGGTGTGCCTTTTGTTTGACCACTTACTTAAAATCCTTTTTCTTCCTAGGGCTCCTTACCACCAAAAATAAGTTCCATTCCATCCGTATTTAAAGCACTGAAGATCTTCAGTCGTATGTTGTGCATGGCTTGGCTGGTAGTCGAATTCGGAGAAAAGGAAAAAAAGGAGATCAAATTTGATAAAGCAAACAATTTCTACTTTCTTCCATCCCTTTCGACGCTTTGTCCTTGTGGTTGTCCTTAATGAATTTTTTCCCTCCTGTCCGTTTCACTCTTTGAATTCGCAGAAAAGGTGAATCAACAGAAAACCCTTTCTGCTATTTGTGCGGTTGTTGAGTTCTAAATTGAAGATTTGTGGCTCCTTCTGCAATTTATGGGGTGACTTTAAAAGCGAATTAAACGAGGGTTGCTTCCCGCATGCTTGCAATTTAATGGGCGTCAATGAAGTCTTCTTCATTCGGCACTTGCCACACCATTTTCATGAAAGACTTAATCTCTGCAGTATGCATGCAGGCTTTCCTCTGTCACAAAATCGAGAATTTGCACTGAGATGATGGTCCTTGCGACTATTTTAGTCCGTAAAAACTGATATAGTTGCTAACTACTGGAATACTTCAGAATAGTATGTTTTTCTATGGACCAAAGACAAATAATAGATATACATATATATAACATATAGGTATGCTATAATACTAACGCTCTTACCTAGAGCTTTAGCTATAGTTAAATGTAGTCGCAAGTACTTCTACTAACTTCTAGTAAAAGTAACATAATTTTTATTCTTTTATTATTTTTTAAAGCTGATTAAGTAATATCGTGCCATGTGTGATGCTTATTCATGAAAGATTCGAGAATCATCGGGTGTCATAGTTGGCTGAGCAATTCGGGTGAGAGTATGTCATTCTGGGGTTATGGGTCGGTTTCGAATTACTTCAAGCAACATCACTTCAATGAATTTGTAATTTGTTGATGATAGTTCAACAACTCGTAATAATAAATATAATTTCCCCATTCATTTCGGTATCTTAAGATTTTAAAAATGTCTCTTATCTTGTGTTCGTTGCTAATGTATATTTTATTGTAAATCATCCTTTTTAGAATTAAAATTTAGAATATTACTTTAATTTTCTCTTGATCTTCAATTGGTCACGGATATGAACGCATCGTAAATTTCTGTTAGTTTTAGTGTCCAACAAATTTCCACAGAAATTTGACGTCCCTAAGTTTATCTATAGGTATGATCTTTTTTTCT
Organism: Tolmerus cingulatus; assembly: GCA_959613345.1. NCBI lineage: Eukaryota > Metazoa > Arthropoda > Insecta > Diptera > Asilidae > Tolmerus > Tolmerus cingulatus. Next base: position 22,727,073 of record OY390711.1, read on the forward strand.
AATTACAAATTAAATAAAGCCGCCTATTTGCGCCGAAATTTACTGAAAATATTTCATTATCTTTTATTTTAGTTAATGACGATATATGCGACGTTCATTCTGCCCTTTCTGACAAATGTCCTCTGCAGCAAATTCTAGAAATTAGGGATGAAAAGTTCTGAAAAAAATAATATCTCTTGACAAACTCATTTTAACTTTTAGCTTTAAGCCACTTTTCATCACCTGCCGTGAACATAATGCGGTGATAAAAATCCTTAATTTCTTCTGAAAAACTTTCAACGTAGATGTCTTTTATTTTTTAAATTTTTTCTCATCGAAATAGTCTTCCAGGTAACTTAACTGGAATTTAATAAAAGGAAGCTACTCGTAAAGCTTCCATCACTTTAAGGGTGCTAGATTTAGGTAGGAGGAAGTATGCTTACTCCCAAAACGTTGAAAACTTTTTCTTTTCGCAAAGAAAAATAAATGTAGAAGAGTCAGTCCCTCAACAAATAAGAAGAAAAAAAAGAAGCAAAATCTCGTGACAATCTCCCTCATGAAGGTCGGAAAACAACCCAAGGAAACTGTCTTAAATTAGCATCAGCCCCCCCAGACGCTCTTACATCCCCCAAATCTCGGAGGGTAAGTTGGTTGTTACTGCTGCAAGGCAATGAAACTATATGTAGATTTTGCAATTTCCTCTATCTTAGGGGTCTTGATATTGCTGTCTGGGTGGATCCTGGTGCCTATTTGGGGACCATCAGATTTCACTGGCTGTGTGCCTAACAAGAAGTTAAAGACACCAAAAATCGATCAATTGACGGTTACATTTCTATCGATCAGGGTTGGGGGTGCGTGTTTGTTGAACTTTTAGCGGGAACTGGGATCAATGTTCCTGAAGGAGCGCTACAGGTATCCCCACTATTTATGTATGTTGCCCCCATTTGACGCAACCTGTAGAGCGAAAAGTGTCGCAATTACGACAGGGTGTAGAAATCCGTCGCAGGTAGTTAAAGTTAGAACGATGAGAACCCGGTGGAGGAAACACTGCAAAAATTACACGTGAATGCGAATGTGTGAAAATTTTGCGGGTGAAAGAAGACAATGCGAACATTAAATTACAAATGGGTCTCCGTTTGTTGTCTCCAGGAGGAGGACGTGCACGTCCCGCCATCCTGTGACTTCCTGTCTCCGGTGAGGTCTTCCTTCCGCCAGAGTCCTGCGTTCGCATCGAATTGCGTGGCGCGTGCTGAATTATTTTTACTTCGCCACTTCATTGCGCCTGAGATTTAGTTGGTGTGCAAAGATACCCTGGCTCACAGGCAAACACCACGATCTCATTTTAAGGTTAAGATTTCAACATCGCAACATTTTTGAAAGTTGATGGTCCCCAGCAGGCAGAGAAAGTCCTGGCTGTGGCATATTGGGGCGTGGTGCGGGGGCTCCTTTTCTGAGCCTTTTTGTATTACTCTACGGAGGACTGTCTCTGACAGCATGGGGGAGGAGAAGATATGAACATTGTCAACATATATGCAGTTGAAGTCGGAATTTCTTGTCTCTGCCGTAGATCGACGTCGTTATTCATACGACGCGACGTTATCGTAAGTCATCAAAGCGTCCTCCACCCTAAGCTACCTTGGAAAAAACAAAGTGAATGCGGGGTGCTGGCTTATGATGACCTCATTTCTCAAGAAAGTACTTAGCCACTACCATCCTCGGGCTGCGATGGAAATAGTCACATTCAATTAATGGTCTGTTTTTTAATTTGCAATTCTACACCGTCTATTTGGTATTCAATAAAAGAAAGCCACTGGGGCGGCTGTGCAATTGCATTCAATTAGATTTTGATTTCTCGTTGCTTACCTCTGCTTTTTCAACCTTTGACGATTGTATGTTTTAAAGTTTTTTATGGTAAAGTGCAAGAGTGTCGTAAATGCGATTGAGATTTATGCAACGAATTTGCTCCAAAATGTATAGCTGCTTAGGCTTTAAAATAATGTGCCTAATGTAATATACATACTTATTTTTCGAAGTAAAATCAAAATTCCTAACTTTGCTTTTATAGGTAAAGGAGAATGTTCACTAGCCAATTTTTCATTACTTTTAAAATCAACTTTTATTTTAAACCATAGTACTTTACAAAATCGTGGAATGTTGCTAAAATAACTTCTATTTCAAATCCTGAAATATTTACTCACGATGCAGGCTAATTATTCGATTGAGTAATATTGTTATAACATTAGAAAAGGTGATGGGAATAAGGATAGAAATCAAGATAGCAAACATTACTGAATAATATAATCTACTAACGAAAAAATTGGTTTTTAATCGGAGTATTTATGTAGCTCCCTGTTAACCATTTCTAAGAATAACAAGACATATTAAGGAAATTATTAGAAAAAATCCAATGGACTTGCGCTCCTCGATATTCAGTAAACCTTAAAACAGCGAACTTATGGGTATTTTTGGAATATTTTTAAAATTTATCATCACATTTAAATAAACTAATTCTGCTCAAAAATTATTCTGTAAAACCGAAACTAAGTTCCATTTTCTAGTTCAGACGAATAAATAATAAGATTAACTATATTTTATGCTAGAAGTAAATTCTACATTTATCTATGATATTTACATATGGGGTAAGGTAGCAAAGATGTATATTTATTTTAATATACGATTTTGAGAAAAGTGGTTTTAATTCCTTTTAAATTCCAGTAATAATTATGATTTATAAAGTAAACTTTATAAACTGGCATTGTAACATTGTAAAAAATCTAAATGTTTACTTTAGATTGATTGGATATGATTTTAAAATTATTTACCTGTGAGTGTAGGAATATGGATTTTCGAATTGCTCTATATATATGTATGTAACTCATTTTTATAAAGCGGGCATGTGTTTTGAAATTTAAAAGTCCTTAAATTTAGTACAAAGTTTAATGCAATTGTTTAACAAAATCAAATATGGGTATTTATAAGAAAACATTTTATAACAGAAACTCTCATTAAAAATGAGTATTTTTTTCGTATGCCGAAAATGTAATGGCGGATATATTGAGTCTATATGATCTAAATCTGTATATAACATAGAAATTATTCCGCAGAAAGTTTCGGGATGAAAGATTTGCAATGAAAAAGCTTTGTGGTTTGTTATTGGATAAATTGCTGAATGCAAAAAATTTATATGCAGATATGTAATATCCAATAACCTTAAAAAGTTTTCAATTTCTGTGCGCGCAATTCAAAACGTTTATAATATTGATTAATCTCTTTTTTATGCAATCGAATTTATTTAAATAAAGCCAAATGATGAAATGGGGAACTGAATATGATCGAGTATCCAATAAAGTAAGAGGATAATAAAAACTCGATATTACCTGATTTTCTCCCTTGATTATTCTGTTGTAACTACGCATGTCTCTCGAAGCTTCGTATAATCTGGTAATCAGTATGCGTGTCACGGAAGCATAAACCTTACCATTTTATCCTAAATTGAATGACAAACAATTTCCAGATAATTTAGAATTCTTTCACCTTCCTACCAAATAACAATTTTCAACCAAGTCAAATTGGATGGGAAATTAGTGCCTTTAGGAATTATTGCAACTTAACAATTGAGGAGAAAACAGAGTCTCTCCAAATGCAAGGGTTATTAAATAAAAGTAATTAAGGAAATCAAAACTCAGCAACTTACAAAGAATTCGATTTTACCACCGTCTTAAAAACATATCCGGATTTTCTGCAAAATAATTTTGTTTTTTATAAAAATTGTATTCAGACTTACAAAAACAACAATTTTAATAAAAGAATAATATGCTTCCCTGGATATCGAAATAAATACAAATACAATAAAGATTAAATGATACATAACATTTCTATAGATTTCGGTTTTTAAAAGTTAGAGTCTTCTAATTTGGTATTAAAACTATTAGTTTAAAGATGTTTCAGGGCTTTAGGAAAATCAATCCTTAAAAATTTTGTTGGTTTTAAGTTTAAAAATGGCGGAACTCACATACAGACTTTCATCCCTTATTCGGATGATTTTTCAAAATCGTTGAACGAGTTCACTCTTAATTTCCAATCAAAACCAAACATCCGTACTAACTTTCATCCCCCATTTTACCTTAAGGGAAAAATTTCGGAAACTTCTGAAATAAGTTTTAAATACCAATTTACATCCCCTGTTTTACCCTCTTATGGACAGAATTTTGTAAAATCCTTCAAGCAGAAAAATCAGGCGTACTAACCAGATAAATTGCTGAGTGTTGCTGGACTAAATTTTATTAAATTAACTCTTAACATTATTTTATTAAGTAACTTTTATGCTTAAAACAACCAAACTGTTCTAAGTTTTAAGAATTTCTTGCTTAATTTTAATACGTAAATATATAAAGAATGTCATTTTAAGCTGAAAATCATGTTTAATGTTTCTTGGCGCCCCATTTGTGCTTATAACAAGTATTTATTTTTTTTGAGTGTTCCCTAGTGGGTGCTTACGTCACAAAAACGAAACTGCTGTGAAAGTTTCAGCCCTTTAGGTTGAAGATAGATAGAAGGTAGATAAAAAATTATATTTCACATACAAGCATTTTGCAAACATTTATTTCATTTATCGGAATTAAAATAGAAAAGTAACAAATTTCCTTTTTCACTTCAAAAAATGTATAATAAAGATCTAATTTTGAATAACTTCAAAAATTTTGTGATATTTAGAACATACAATGACTTAAATTGAGATTAAGAAGGCTTTTTCAAATTTTTAAATAGCATGTAGAAGAGGATTATATGTAATCTCCGTTTTTCTTTTGCTTCTTTTCTAGTCTATGGGAACAAAATAATAGTACCTGCAATTTTACATTTCGAATTTTTGTCATACTCATTCAACTAGTTGATTGATTTACATACTTAAATACTGGTGGATTAAATTAAACGCCAGGTAAGCTAGTTATATGGCAGAGTCAGAAGACATTCGATATTCAAAACATCCCATAACTAGCAGGCCCGTAAATTCCAATCCTTACTAAATTTTCCCTTTGATTAGTGCTTACAAATGCAAATATTACCCCCAGTGCGCATTGAAACAAGACCCTCATAGGGTAAATTTTGCATCAGCACATGTCTCGTCTAATTAAAACCCGAATCAGCCACTTCCACCCTCACAGAGTGGTCACTCCAGATTAGGGTCAAGGGAGCAATTCTTTGAGTTGAGTTGGGGCCCTTTTCTTTACCAACAATTTCTACTGATTGTAACCAACTTAGCAAACTGACCCAATCTTGTTATTTTATCTAAACGTTACAATCACACTCATTTTCGGTACGTTTATAGACCCTGTCCCTGATCCAGACAATCGTGGCAGCACGCTATCGGGGAACAGCACAGGAATTAAATTCAGCACGCAACAGTCTGAGGTTTCACAAATTCTGCGTCTAGTTTTGAATTTGTAACAATGAAAGGATAAAGTGTGTTGTTTCGAAAAGTTCTCTGTTTCATGAAAATTGAATTAATAAAATATCGAGAGCAGTGGCATAACGATGATTTGTTACTATGGAAGGACATTATGTATCCTAGGACAACAAATCCTGTAATTTGGTTTGAATTAATTCAAGCAAGCTTTGCTTGACCTTTTATTAACATGTCATTGATCTCATCAGTGGTTTATTCGAAAGACAACTGTGTGGGAAAGGAAACAAAGCAAGCAAAGTAAGAAGCTATTAGTTAGATTGTTTGGGTTTTATTAATTTACTTGAATTAGTAATTTAATTGTTTAGTTACATATGCCATAGCGAACAACCATTTTGAGAAATACTTGCTACACTTAATTTTCCTTTTTATGAGCTTATAAAATATCTATACAAAACAATGTCAGTAAGTATTACACGTTGAAACGCACGTGATTCTTATCGATTTATTATTTATTCCTGTACAATATATACGAGTACTAATTCTAGTAATTGTGCCGATACCTGTTTTGCTTATCATGAGAATTTGAGTTATTCACTATAAGACATAAATCTCATTGGTAGATGAAATTTATTTTTCAGAATCGAAATTCGATATTTTGGTAATACTAAATAAGTTGTAAATTGAAGTTTCGCATCCTTATCCACATTATCATCATAATATGTTTATTTATATACATATTTACAGAACATTTATTATTCTTACGCTTATTTAATGAGTTCAGATTTGCTATTCCACTGATCTCTACATAAACAATTATAATTAAGGAGGAGAGTATTTATAATAATAATTTGTATAAAACCTCTCAAAAATTTACAAATATAGAAGTAATTCAAATTATTGCAAAGAACTTATAAGGCTAGCTAAGTTAGTTTAAATAATCATGCAAGATAAGTTTTATATTAAACAAGAAATAGACACTGTATGTTTTAATAGTATCATTTAAAAAACTATAAAATAAAAACGAAAAATCATCCATCACTACAAGTGATGTTATAGCAAAAAACCCAAGAAATTGTTAATCAATTTTGTTCTTATATACTATATAAATATGTATACCTTTTTCTTGGTAGTTACCGTGTTGCGTGAGTAAAAAGTGTATGATTTTTATAAGATACTCAGCATAGTAATTTTTCGTTTTTAAGCTTTAATAATTAATGTTCATAATGTCTTTTAAGCTCGTTGGGTAAGTTATTTAAAGTTCTTAAAAGGTAATCCTTTAAAATTTTAATTAATAATCGCTCATAAAATTCCATTTACGTTAGTTACGTTACATTACCCGAGAGCAAATTAAAAGCCGTCTGCTTTGTATCTCAGGTTATAAAATTTCCTGAGCTCCGTTGATTAAAGCCAGTTCTACTTCTTCCACAATGCGGACTAAGAGGATTTTGCTACTTAATTTTTGCACATTCATTCTACATCTGAAATGGCCCATTTGTACTATATGTACATACATTTCAATTACTTATAGGTCTTATATTAGACATAAAATTATGTGGTTACGTGCTCGGTCGACGTAATGTGAGCAATACTGCACGAGCGCACTTCGTCAATTTCCCCAGAGCAAAAGTTTGCAAATCGGTGTCGAAAAAGCAAAAAAATTCTGGAATAATGTTTTCCCCCTCTTACCAGGAAACATTTCCGACGAAAAATCTCCCATTAATTTTATCGATTAATGTCATAAGTTTAGTGGCACTCGTAGTTTGGTCCCTTATCCTCGTACAGGTCCACTCACACAATAATTTTAAGGGATAATTCAATATGAGGGACGATTATGGCTCCTATGCTATCACCCTTGGCACTAAGAATACGTTGGTCCACGTATCACGTTTCGGGCAGCTTCCAGCAATACACGTCCTCCCGATCTAGAGATAATCTCTGAAAGGGGATGACCATATAAAATAATCACAAGGACTCCAGAGTTCCATTCATCTGCGAAATAGTTGTCGTGCGCAACAAACGCGCTCGTAGCCACTCATTTCGGATAACGAAAGGGACTTGACTGTCTCTTGTTTATGAGGCGTTGTTGTTAGGTATTTATAAAAAATAATTCGCTATCCCCGAGCTCCCTGGAGCACCTAAATCAGCTTTACAAGATGTTCGCATCCGCTCATCTATAAAACACTCCGAGCCAATGATGAGCACCCTTAAATGATTTCCGCAAACGCGAGTTTTTATAATGAAGGGATTTATCCATATTTACCAGTAATTTACCCCTGAAATGAGCTCGAAGGCTCCCTTAGGACGAGGCATTCTTTGTGTTTGTGTACGTTAGCGATTAATTTGATTTTGTTTTTTTTTCAAAACTGTAGGCAGAATTTTTCATATTTATCGTCATTGAATGCGCCGCAAACAGCCCTCCGGGCGAATTTATTCGCATCTTCCACCCTCATCACAGAGTAGCGCACACGGCACGTAAAATGTACGGCAGAGCAGGTCGCTCGCATCTTCTTTTATTCAGCGCTTTGGGTGCCCAGGGGACGTTTGCAGACTCTCTAACACTGCAAAGTGGACCACAACCCACCCTTATCGCTGCATCGAAATTGTTCTTTATTCGAATGGGGCACCCGAGGCCCATACAATTCTCAGTCTGGCCGGCAAAACGGCACAAACTTGCTTATGAGAGGACTCTCAACCAAACTTTGTCAGATTTCGTGCATTTCCTCAATATATCCCTGCAACCCTTCGGTGAGTTCATTTGAAGGGAAGGAACAACGGAGCTAGCAATACATAGATTGCATAGATCCGTCTCTTCGCCTTTCAAATCTTTGTTGGTACTAATTCTTTTATATTTATAGTACTGTACCTTACGCTATTCTCCATTTAAAGATATTCTGAAAATATATAATACATAGTATGTACCTGAGAGATTTGTTATATACAATAGAATATTGAACTCTTTAGAAATTGTTCTCCATTCATGTTAAAGGATCTGCATATAATACTAATGTACTATACATATAACAACACTAAGGGGCCGGTATCATTTATGTGGTTTAAATTTTACTGATTTTTAAGAATCTGTTTTGAGAAAAATATTCGCACATTGACTTAACCTAAAAGAAGATATCAATTTGATCCTTTGGCAAATGAGTTTAAACTACATTAGTATATTTAATCCATTTGCAAATAAATTTAATTAAAACGAACATTTATTTAACCTATGCTGAAATCTATTTAAACAGTTCATATACAGATTTAACCAAATCACAAATAAATTTAACTATTTCACTATTTTGTTTAATAAAATAAACACTTCATTTTAAAATTAGAATTGCAGTTTGCAATCATTTTTTAATGCATAATTAATATATAACTAATATATTTCAATATATAAAAAGGAAATTTTTTTTAAAATAATGACTTTTGAAAAAATGGTAAAAATGAACTAAAAAGTAAATCAAAATATTATAAGAAATAATGTTTTTACAATAAAAATTCAATAATTAATTGTGCTATATCCTTTGAAATGTCAATCAGTTCAGTTCGAAAACAACCAAAAATTAACTATAATTTAAATTAATATTAAACATCTTTAATATTGTATTTGACTAAATATAAAAGCGTAGACTACCTTATGTCCCTTCAAAAACTGTACAATTTTTACATTATGTAGGTACATTCGAGAATGGATAGAAAATATTAAATTATTACTAAAATGAATCGATAGCTCCAACGAAAATTTCATTTTTGTGGATATACCTCTGGTCTTGTACCTACTTGTTGATATCCTTTTAGATAATTGTGTTATCATCGAGACTTCTAGTAGCATCTATTCGCTGGTTCTGTGCTTTGATCTTGAAAATTTTAGTATTTTTATTCTTGTATTTTGTACCAATTTATCTAATGAAAATAATCTTCACAGATGTGTTGCTGAAGTCAGGGAATAGGGCTGTTGCAAAGTTTGCTTCCCTGTAACTCCAGGTAGTCGAATCAAATTGCGAAACACTAACAAGGGCAACATCAAAGTTGGGAATAACGCTATCCTTTAATATTAATACTATGTATATATTTTATAGAGTAGCCTCCCCTCAATACTATAGGGTTAAATAACAAGAGGCGCTTTACTTTGCCTTAGTTTTCGAGAGAAATCAATTTAAAGTTTTAAAAGTAATTGAGATAGAAGCAATTTTCAAATTCGCATATGAAAGTTCTGCTAAAGCAAAGTATTTATTTGGTTAAACTGTCCCTAAGGTAAAACTGAGTACTGTGGAAGTGACCCCAAATCAGCCAGTTTCGGTTCCAGACAAGCATTATTAAATGTTTTTACAATAAACATATTCATACTGCAGAACATCACTGTCGTAGAATTTAATTTTAAGCAGTTCTACCATGCTTAAGCACATAACGAACGACTAAGTATCTGTCCTAGTATCGGTGTTCCGTTTAAAAGGAAGATCATTTAATGAATACTTATTTTTTGTAAATAAAAGGAAAGAATTCCTAAACAGGTTGCTGTTTATAATACAGAACAATAACATTTCTGGAAGGAATCGTAAATGAATAAATCAAATTTCTCGAATCCAAATACTTCTTTGTTTCTAGTTAATGATTGTCTTCACCACTCCCAAACATAATATTTTATACAAATTTTAATGAAGAATCTTTAAATATTGAGAATATGTACAATTTCGGTTCCATAACTCTTGTACTTTAATTTGTTCCTAATGAATTTTTAATAACAAAGTTATTTATTAAATCCTGGGCCCCGGGGGAAAGAAATTATTTTTAATCGTCTACACAAATTCTCTAAAATTTGAATGTGATTATATTCTTGGCCTTCATTCTTAGCAGGGTGGTTAAATTATTTTTCCTATAAATTCGCAAAAGATTTAGTAAAATATATAATATCTCCACGAATTTTAATTCACTATGTATTATTGATTGAAATTTTGTCCCACATCTACAATAATAGAAAAAAATGTTTGAATTATCTGTATCCCACTTGTTCAAATATTATTGGAATGATTGAAGTAAGAATTGGCTTATGATCGCGGTGAGCTTATTCTGTAAACAAATTTGGCTTGGAAGGCTTACTGGTAATTAAAAATTTTAGCTGCGTCTGGAACTTTAATTTTTATGTTTTTAAATGTCTATTGAACCTTTTAATATCTCCTCATTTTTAGGATTCTGTTTCTCATAGTAAAAAAACTCAATCCTAATAGGATTATTTCGTTGCCCACCTGTCTGTCCGTCTGTGTATTTTTTTATAAATGGGTTGAGGTATCAAGTTGAAATTAATATAAAATACTATGGTCCATAGACTCACAATGCTGTAAAAACTCTAGTTTAATGCAATAAAGAAATACGGCCTTTCGCGTAATTTCATACTTAAACACCTACTACTTACCTACTGCTCATCGAAACCTATAGGGTACTTCCCGGTGATCTGTAACTTGAAATTTGGCACAAAGGTAATTGTTTTTGCACAAATGAAAGAATAAATCAATGCGAAATTTTCGTTTTATTTGAATTACATGATAAATTTAATTGCTTTCCTATAATTTAAATTTAATAGATAATTATAAAGTAAGTTTTTACTAAGCTGTACGGAACCGTCAAGGCACAAATTCTACTCGCACTTACTTTTTTATAATAAGCTTACATTTAAAACAAAAACCCATAAAAATCACGAGTGGTTCGATTTAAAACATTTTATTTTGAAACATACTGTACTTTATCTAATTTATTTTGCTCATTTTGTTATATATATATATATATATATTAAAAACCCTATTTAACTTCCTTTTACTGCAATATTTGTAACCAATTTGCATGCTTGCCTGAAATAACTCAATCTTGTGAGCAATTAAATGACTAAAGAAAAGTTGTTACAAAATGCCTTCAAATTGCACGACATTGAGAGTGTAACGAATTTACAATCTATTGACCGGTAACCTTCTGCTCATGAATATTCCAATTTGATACAATTCAGCCAAGAGGCAAACGCACGTTATGAAGTGACGTGTTGTGACACAATTTCCGGAATAGACTCACCTCCACACTCAAAATCGACGACACAATCTGCAAAATGAAAACAGCTCGAAAGCAAAATCAAATTAGTTTCCATTTCCGAGCAAACTCCGAGGCTAATTAAATCACTTCTCCGTTTTAGACTGTTCCTGTGCCGGTAAAATTCCTCCAGGATATATACCAGAGCACTACAACAGCTCCCAGCCATTCAACCCTATAGCAACAAATGGAGAGCCGTTCCCCTGGCTGGAGCCAGAACTGCCCAGTTTTATTAGACCGAATCGGTATGTGCTAACAATACACCCGAACCTCACCACCCTTGACGTCAAAGGTAAGGCGAAGAGTTCTCCTGATGGACACACCTATTTCAATCCAACCTTTTTTAGGTCAGGTCACCATAGAGCTAACCGTAGAGAAGGAAACAAATTTCGTAGTTTTACACATTCAAGAACTCAACGTCACAGAAAAGGTACATATCTGAAATTTCAACTGACTAATGAATCGGCTAACCTTTCCTGTATTTAAGGCAATCGTTGGGCCCAAGGGATATTCCCTTAAAATCGTTAGACTGCTCGAATACCCACCGAGACAGCAGTTATACATTGAAGTAAAGGACAAGTTGAAAAAGAAGGCTAACTATACGTTGAACCTTAGGTGGTATTCAAAACTGAATCCGGAGCCGGAAGGTTTCTACGTGGATCAATACGAGAGCTCAAATGGCATTCAAAGGTGAGTTTCACTATCCTTCCGCTCGAAGGACACTAAATACTACTACATACCGCTTCGATAGGTTATTAGCCGCCACAGTGTTCAAACCAAGCGGCGCTAGAAAAGCATTTCCTTGCTTTGATGAACCTCACCTACGGGCACCCTTTCGGGTGTCTGTCTTCAGAGATCGTTTCCATATCGGCCTTTCAAACTCTATCGTGCATGCCACGGACGACGTGGGATTTTACATGGGAACCGGCTTGGTAAGTACTTGTCTAATTGCCATTAATAGTAAGTACTCTTGTAGCCATTAACGCGATAACATCTGCATTAACACAATAAAGTAGTGGTCTGGATAGACATCGCATCGCAAGAATGCTCTCTTAGAAATTAAATAATGGAAAGATTAAAAAAAGACACTCGGCAAATGCATACATATGCTTGCTTTTACTCAAATTTACACACATTCTGTTTTTGATTTATTTCTACTCAGTTAATGAAAAAAGCTTTCCTATTGTTAGTATTAAATGAAATCGAGATCAAATCGCACACATACATATTTTATCTCTACGCAGAGTAATACATAAATATAAATATGAAGTTTCATCCGTATTATTTAATTAAACAATCCTTATGTTTAAATTTAACATTGCTTTTCCCAAATTTATTTTCTAAAAATAATTTTTCTTATAATTAATTATATATTATAATTAATTAATTAAAGCGAAAATAAGAAAATAAATCATACTTAGAATCATCGTTTCGAAATCCAAGTATAATTTTCCATTAAATTGTGTTTCAATTTGAAAAAATGGTAGGTCTGCTCGTTAAGCTCGTTACCTCCATGTTATAACTGCCATTTTGAATTTTAAAATTTTGATAATAAATTTGAAATTGGAAAAACAGGAATTTCAAGTGTACCAATTTATATTGAAACTCCTTTTATTTTAAAAATTGTGCCCTTTAAAGGATAGAAATAAATTTTAAATCAAGGCATAAACCACAATTCAAAATTTCTTTGAACACCACTTAGTTGTTTTTGGGTGATAAATTCGCAAACAGACAAAAATCCAGCCGGATTATTAAGATTCTAAAATCGAACAAAAATTAAGTACATTTTTAAAAGTTTTAAAATATGGTCATTCGACCACAATGGCATAGAAAATTTTCGGCCTCATGAATTTAAGAGCAAATTATCTGAACATTTTTCAGAAAAAACCAAAAAAAAATGAATATGTTGTTTGATCCTTTACTCTTGAAATAATTTTGTAGGGTGACCTATTTGTTTGTTGTAATTCTTATTAGTTTAAGGAGAGGAAACACTTGAACGTAGAATTAAATACGGTGAGAGAAAAGCACCCCAAGAAAATAATCCTTGCTGTGCCTATGTTAATTGGCACATACATGACGTACTCTTGTAACAATTAACGCGATAACACTTCAACATGCCCCCTTGTCGTAATGATAGGAAAGGGCCCCTTCCACCCCGTTTTTAATTTTTCTATGTATCAACAGTTGCGAGATGATTTCATAGAAACTCCACCGCTTCCTGCTGACGCTGTTGCATGGGTGGTGAGTGATTTCCAGAGGGAGTCATTGGAGCCATCATCGACATATCAAGTGGTGACGACCACTGCACCCTCGCTTTCAGCGCGTGCATCACACGCGAAATCGACTCTCGGGGACAATCTTACGTTTCGGTCGGATAAGAAGCCGGTTAAGAACATCACCGCCCTGACCCACTCCCTCAACCTCCACCCGATCCCGAAAAACGCCTCGGGCAATGGGACCACCAACACCAGGAACCTGACCGCGATGAGCCAGTCGATGAGCAATGGACCAATTAAGCGGGCACCCTCGTACACCTTCTACGCCCCCAGGGATCTCCTGTCGCGGACCGGGTTCATCCTGCGAACGGCTCGAAGTGTCCTGGAGTACTTGCAGAGGTGGCTCGAAGTGGCGTACCCTCTTACAAAAGTCGATTTTGTCGCGTTGCCGTCACTCGACCGAAACCTCATATCATCCCTCGGACTGGTGACACTCAGATCCTCGTTCCTTACAGACCCCGGATCAGTCACCACCAAGGAGTACCACTCGTCAGCCCTTAAAGTTTCGGAAGCTATTGTTAAACAATTTTTTGGGGGTATTACATCCCCTAAAATTTGGAAGGATATTTGGCTCTGGGAGGGTCTCATTAAGTATTTGGGAATGCTAACGCTGTCCCCCCTGCAACCGAATTGGCCCATCGAGGAGAAGTACCTCCTGCACATGATGTCGGCGGCCCTAGATATCGACGCTATGCAGGGATGGGAGAGCATTATAAATGGTACCAGTGAAGACGGCATAAATGAAGATTTTTACATTGATAAGGTATTTTAACAGGAAATTATATTATGACTCTTTAATGCTTAATGTTATTACTAGACTGCCGCTATTTTTGCTATGCTCCACACTGCTGTCGGAGATGATAACTTCAGGACTTGCCTCGGAGCCTTTTTAAAAACTAATCGATACAGGACGGCCGAACCAATCGACTTGTGGAGCATTTGCACAAGGAAAGCAAATGGTTCGAAGAATATCAAGGTAAGTGCCTTCAGATAGCCTGTACTCGTACTTATATTCTATTAATACCTATTGGAGCTGTTGCGCATTTCATTTTTTGATTATATCAAAGAAAATGCCGCAGGCACACCCTTTAATTAATCTTTTAGATAAATAGTAAGTTTGTTGAGTATCGGACTCGAAAGCTTCAATTCAAAAGATACCTTTCAGATTCACTTGTCTATTTGTTTTAGTTTTCAATATTACTCGGATTAGAAAATTCCTAAAATATACATAATTAACAATTCTGCAAAGTTGAATTTTTGAAAGATAAGTTAAACAATTTGTGAAATATATTTGCAAAATTCTTCTAGGAAAAACATATATTTGAAAAACAGTCAGTAAAAAACCTATCATTGCGGTTCACTAAATGAAAATTAAATGTTTAGACAAGAAAAAATTAAGTTAATTTCGAAATATGCAACTGAATGTTAAAGTTTTCTATTATTAAAATCAGTATATTGTTACATTCTCGATAATTACATGTGTTTTAGATGTGAACGTTTTATTTTGTATTATTGGTACTAAAAACAAATAGCTAAATTTTATCGTTTAGACATTTTCTTAATTTTAATTGTTAGTTATTATACCTAATCAAGAGGAATAACACCCATTCACCAACCATTTTGAATAAGAGTAGTGAAAGGGCCACAGGGCCAATGTTTCCTGGTACTGCGGAGGGGCACAAAACTGTTATATAAATTTATACTGTATCCTTACAAAAAAAAATTTTATTGGGACGACTTTGTCATCCATTTGCCCAAATCTGACCATTTCAGATAAGAATGAAATTTTAGAGAAAATTCACTCATTTTCACAATTTCTATCAAATAAAATTACTAAGTGTAATTTTTTTAAATATTTACTACTGAAAAGAAATCCCAAAATTCCCGTGAGTCTCCGCATTTTTGCAGCTAGGCATAAAACAATTCTCATGCATTTTTCCTATAAAATAACCTGCAATGGATGTAATTAGCACGTTACACACATTAAAACAATATTAAAACATAATGGAAATAAAATACAAATAATGGAAATAAAATACAAAACAAGAAAGAAATTATCTCTTTGCTCGCTATTCTTTGCACTTGAGAAATTTAAATTTCCCGCTCGTTTCTTCCTCCAAGATTATTTGACAGTCAATTTGGCTTTGCCTCGGAGGAAGGAATGAATTTGCCATTAAATGTGTGTTATAAGGTGCAATTTTAATGATTTAAAATTGTTTTAATGTGTAAACCATGTTAATTATATCTATTGTGTGTTATTTTTATAGATAAAACTAAAAATGCTTAAGAATTGTTTTGTGCCTGACTACAAAAATGCGTAACATTCCTAGGAATTATTGGATTTCTTTTCAAAGGTAAGCGTTTAAGAAAATTATACTTAGTAATTTTATTTGATAACAATTGTGAAAATGAAAATGTTGCGTAAAAAGTCATTTTTAACTGAAATGGGTTTCCCTCCAGAAGAATTGTCAGATTTCATTCGTTCCTCTGAAAGTTTCACTCACGTACAGGGATTTCATACGGTTCTCCCACTCCGTATTCATACATTCCTCCCGGTAACAACTCCTCCATCGCAACTACAGGTAACGGTTTATACTTTGTAGGAATTCGGGAAATTCAACACTTCTATTGATTGGTTGGGACAAAGGAGAACGAGTTTTTCAATTAAATTATCTCATTATTCGGAAATATTTGACCAAGTGTTATATTGTTAGTAAGATTAGTGTTAAATGTTCACAAATTGGCAACATTATCTCATTATTTTGTGTTATTTTGCTGCTAAATTAAAGAATTAAAATAAAATGTTTCACACTGTTATTTTATTTTCAGGAAATGATGACTTTGTGGACCAGTCAACGAGGGTTTCCTCTGCTTACAGTTACAAAAGTTGGATCAAGCGTTTCCATATCACAAAAACCCTTCGAACCAGCACCATTTATCGCAATTTTAGACGAAACATACGAAGGCTACAATTTTACCACAACATCAACGATGCAGCCGACAACAACATCCGCCAAACCAAAAGAGAAACCCATTCGATGGGTCTTCCCCGTCAAGTATATTACAGACGTCGACAACATCTCAGACACCATGTGGCTGCAGAACATGGAGAGTAATTATTTTTATTTAAACTAAATCATGCAAGTTATAAAATTAAATGTTTTCAGTTACTTTCCAATTGCCTGCGGATGTGAAATGGATCAAGGTAAATGCCGATCAAAATGGATATTATCGCGTTTTATATAACGATGATAATTGGGCGAGTATAATTGAAGAATTAGTTAAAGATCATGAACTATTTTCGACAAAGGTAGGATAGCTTGTTAGTAAAATTGTTTATATTAAAAATGAGACATATTTTTTTTTTTATACAGGACCGAATCGGTTTGTTATCTGATGCGTTTACCCTATGCCATGCTAATCTTCTGCCGTGCGAGGTAACTATGAATTTAATCACATATCTTCCGAAAGAGAAAAATTGGGGACCTATGACGACAGCACTTGGCCACCTGGAAAGATGGCGAAGGATACTGAAGTATTCAGAGTGCTTTTTAATGCTATCTGAGTTTATAAACATTTTGTTGACAAAACCCATTCAACAGCTTGGATGGGAAGACCAAGGAACTGATGAGTTGAAGTCTGAATATAAATTAAATATATAAAGGAAAATTTTAAATTATCGTTTATTTCAGGCTGTTGAGATCAGAAATACTTTTAGCGTCAATTCTTTGGGAAGATACTGATAGTATTTCGAAGGCGAGGAATATATTGCACGAAATTCTCAGTAATGGAACTTTAATTCCTCCTAATTTAAAAGAGGTACTTCATAACTTTATGGAATTTATGATTAATGTCTTTTTATGTATCTATTCATATTTTAAGGTTGTTTACACAGGAGCTGTACTATCAGGAGAGTATGTTTACTGGCAATATTGCTGGGATCGTTTCACACAGCTGAGAGGATCCCCTGAAAGTGTTGTAGAAAGAATGCAACTATTACGTGCCCTCGGTAAAACAAAAGATGCTTGGCTGCAGAATCGTCTTCTGTCGCATGTTACAATGCTTCCAACAGCCGAAGTTGTTCAAGTGCTCCAAGCCATTTCAGGGACACCAACAGGAGGAGCGATGGCCTGTAGATTTCTTCAAGCAAAATGGTTTGATCTGCAATCCAAATTGGGTCAAGGCAGTGTAAATTTTGCAAAAGTAATATCTGCTATTACACAATATGGAGCGACCAAATTTGACTACGATGAGGTAAATTTTATTTATTTTAGAACAATTTAAAAAAACTTAAAACGTTTTAAATTTTTACCGAAAAGCTAAAATCATTAGTGCATCGATTTGGACACGGCCCAGGTATGGAAGTGTTGAACATGACATTGAGCAGTGTAGCGGCAAATGTTGAATGGGTGGCGAGATCACAAACATCACTATATACATGGGTTGAGAGCAGCGGCCACATACATTGACTGTATACTTCACCATAAGGACTGCTTAATACTAAAGAGTTGAGTTTTTATTTAAAATTTTTATTTTCGTTCTCTTTTTATATGAATAGATCTAAATAGTACTCGTAAACAATGATCATATCCGCAGTAACTATAAGCGGGAGTGGATTCAGTGGCTTACTGTGTCCATTCACGGCAATCCAAGTGACCCAATGTTAGATACTAACAATTGTATTATATACACATTATACATACACATGACTATATATACATATTTTACGCGAAACTCTAAGATAAATGAAGAAAAATAAAAGGTAAAGACATATTTTTCCAGGTACATCAATTTAGTTAAGGAAACTAAGTAAACATTAGTAAAGTAATGTGAGGAAGAAGTATAAAAAAGATATTTGTATAAATCTTTGTTAGGTCGTGTTCACAATTTTAGGCGTTAAAAAAAAATTTATCTGGCATATGCATTTCTATTTTAATTAATTTCGTTGTGTAGGAAATTGTGGTTACATTATTAGAATTACCATTTATAAGGCTGGAGCAACTACACTATTTATGAACATGAATAAAATGTAGATATAAGAGTTATTTTGATGTAACTTAGCATTTTGCATTTTTTACACAACTGAATACTGTTTAGTTTAGTTTTCGTCCCTTTCTTTAATTTTATTTATTTAATGCATTTTATTTATGTTTTGTGTTTATTTTAGCCCTTTGAACTTATGTTTCCTTTTTTATTTATTTTTATTTCAGTTTGTAAACAGTGAAGGTTATTATTATTTATCGCAATTCGTTGAAGTTTTTATTGGATATATCATCTTTGAGGCATCCTTGACAATTTCCTGCTACGTGGTCATGACTTATGATTCGGCACGCTTTAACGAAATGGGAATTCTACTAAAAAGTTTGGGTATGTACGCTGTTAATGTTTTACATCTTTGCATATCTTTATAATTAACTTTCCAAACTACCTACTTGAATTGCAACAGATATTCAGTGAAGATGAAACTGCCCAAATACTGCGCAGTTTTGATTAATTTTACTTGCTGCAATGCATACTTTAATAAAAACTCTCCATATACAATTGAGATTTGTTCTCCCAACGGTTACTTAATCCTACTCTTAACTTCAATTATCCCTCAGAAAGAGGGGTTTGGGGTACTTCGTAGGTTGCGTAGTTTGTCTTTTAATGTAATCACAATAAATTGTCTATGTTTATACATATGTATTCTCTATGTTCATGTGCAATTTCTATGCAGGCTATTTGACATTATGTTTTGAATCACTTTTGTGTTGAAAGATTATTTTCGGAGTAGGAAAATTTCTTGCAAAGTCAATGGGAAAATCTTCCTTAAGAATTGCTAAATACGATTCTTTCCGCATTATTCCTTTTATTCTTGTAAAAAGTATATACGCCAAAACCATGACAGCTTAAGCTTCAAAGTAGCAGAAGTTACTTTAATTTGGCCAAAAAATAAATCGTGATTTTAATCAGTACTTGTCCTACATTCATTTCTTAAGTGGTGAAATCACATTCGGTTCAAAAGATCGATGTGTTGTTACTATAGGTAACGCTTCGTAGGAGCATTCGATCAAGTAATCAGAAATTGTTCAAATTTTATTTTCGAAACGATATTTTCAATACACGGAAATCATAGCTCAAAAGACAATTGATCAAATATGATTTTAAAAACGTTCACACTTCTACTTTATGCGAGAGATTTAGCATTATCTTTTTATATAATTTTTCTAACACCCTGTATTATATGAATGTTTTTAAGAAATTTAGAAAACATAGATTTTGGCTACCAAGAAATTGATTTAATTATGTAGCCTTCCTCTCAGGAGAAATTCGTTTAGTTACATTAATGTCAAGTAAAGCTAAAATGCCTAAAACGACTTGAATCAACCACAAGTCAGATTTGAGATGGACCAACTTCAGGAAGGCTCGTGCTATACTTAAATAGGGTTTGAACCAAAATTATTCATAGTTTTTAATTCTCTTGTAATTTTAAATTTTTCTTAATTTCTTCCACATTTACTTTACTATCCTATAATGCCAAAAATTGCTTCATGTTATTTTATGTTATTACATCTTTGTGTAATAAAAAGTAACAGCAGCACAAATAATATTGCTAAATATAAAAGCAGCACAAAGTCCAAATAATTTAGTTTAACGCCAACTCTAATTTATAAAAAAAGTAATATACTCGTATAAAAAAAGGTAAATTTCTTGCATACCCTCCTATTTTAGAATCATTAAGAAATGCATTTGCCAGATTAAGAAAATTTTCTATCAGATCACGGAAAGCTGAGGATATTTAACAAAGAGTCATTATATTTTATTTCCCCACGGTGTGGAAATGTGAAATATTTCAATGTGATACTAGCTTTCAAATAACAGACAAATTTGTATGTAAAAAACATTCTAAAAGTGTAAAAGGGTGAAGAAAAAAATATAATAAATCACTGAGACTATATTAGAACCATTCATTGATGTACTCTCATTCTATCAGAAAAAATAGTAGTTTGCGAATGCAAGCGATACATGTTAATTTGTTAATTTGCAGCAAACTATCGTGTTTTTCTTCTCATACTCATCACTTGTTATCATAACTTTCAGCAATACCGCACACAGTTATAAGAGCCCATTTCTCATCGTAACCTTGTAAATTTAAGGTAAAATTAAAGATCTAGCGAAATAAATATTTGTACATAAAAAAAATGTAGAGATAGGAAATTCTTATGGAACTTGCATTTGTTATTTGCGTTTATGTTGTGGAGATATTTGTTTTTACGGTTTAGTTCCGTTACTATGCATATGTTTTATATCTACCTCAAAATCGTCAACGTTCTCATTGTGTTCAGATCGATTTACTTTCCAATCGTGTGCTAATGTAATACCCTGAATATAATGTGAGTTTTTCAAAATTTGCTATAAAGAAAATCATTTGAAATTTTAAACTTAATACGCACAATAAATAGGGTTAAATTTTACGTCAGTTTCGTTTTTACTATGTCACTATTATTAAAATTTCTTGCCATTTTGTACACAATTCTTACAAAAGTTCGGACCAATAGCTTCTACTATAACAAACGTAAATAATTTTTCCAAGACGGTCTTCATATAACTTTAATTTCTGTAAACTCAAATTTTTAGTAGGGCAAATTCTATCAGGATTACACTATCAGAAAAGTTTTGTGGTTACTATTTATAATTTTTTTATTCATAAATGTCCAAATATATGTTACTTGCATTTAATTTAACGTGCACCAAGTTTAAAATTTCGGTAATGTTTTCTTTAAGGAAAAGATGATTTATTTATTGTGTGGCTGAGATTATTAAAAATTCTTCAAATAAATCAGTTAAAATTTATTACATTTGGAGCATAGAGAAAATATATTATGGTATACATAAAAAAACAAAAACAAATCATTCTAATTTTCTCATTGTGCTTTCATCGTTTGCGTAAACATTTGAGCCTCCGTCCAAAAGAGACAATTTCAAATAAACTGAACTGAGCAAAAAGAACAATCTAGATCAAAATTTTTACTCTAGGAATGCAGGAATTCATTAACAAATGTTTTTATTAAAAGCAACAAAAAAATAATAATTAAATATAAATCAAAATTCATTATTCGATCACCCGTGTACCTACATACATATATGAAATCAAATTGACGTCTCTTGCCACACAAAACTGAAAGTTATGCAAGAAAATCCAATGCATTTAAGGATAGTAACAAAACTCTTGCGTTTCTAAATTAGTTTATCTGCTCTTTGTGTAAAGATTATCAATAAATCTTTGTCATAAAAATATTAAAAGATGTTTTTCCTCTCCTCCAATATTGAACTATGTACAGTACCCTAGGGGTTTTAATGCCAAATAATTAAATCTTTGAAAAGTTATGGGAAATTGTTAAAAGTGATTTATTTCCTTAAAAATTATTTAGAACGTTTTTAAATTTATGCACATTTTTTCCCAAAAACTGCGGTCTCGGCTTAAATTTAGATTGCTTTTGAAAGGTAAGATTTGTCTTTTTGGAAGGTAATAAATTAGACCTATAAAATATTAACGTATATTGTATAAGATTGGGTCTTAATTATTTTCAATTTGTAAATATTATTTAATGCTTTCCAATTACTTCGGATAAAAACGAAAAACATTTTTTTTCATTATCTGAAAATTTATAGGCACTTTTATAATTTTGTTCAAAAATTTTGTATTCTACGAAGAGTAAAAACCGAGTCGATAAGTCACGAAAGAAGTCTAACTTATACGCACTTATCTAAAAACTTATTTTGTAAATCTAGCATTGAAGATTAAAAAAAAAAACTATTAATTTTTTTTACATAATCGAATTCCCTATAGATTTAATTTAATGCATTAAAGAACATAATGGTTATAGGAAAATTCGGACACTGTATCAAATTCCACGCATTAATACCCTCTCATTATATGTACCTACATGTGTGTGAAATTTGAAATTGATCAATTGATTCGATTATTTCGTCTCCAGGTTTTGTACCCCTTACCACATGGTGTGAAATTTAATCCAATTTTAACTATGTTTGTTTTTAAACAGAACTAGCGATATAAGCGATTCATGCATGCATCACGTATTTATTATAATTTCTCAAAAAGTGTATTAAAATTGTGTATTTCAACCAATAGAATAGAATCTCTTTGAATATCATTTGGAAAGCGTAACAAAGAACACTTATGAATAGTGTTTATCGACACACCCTGGTAAATAAACAATCTGCCACAAAATGTTGTAAATGTCTTTATAGTTTCAGCTGGGCACATGCTACGAGAAGAATTACCAATTTTGAAAACAACAATTCAACTGTTTTTCTTTTTATGTTGTGTCGAACCGGCTAAATGCTGGCAAAATTCGTGTTTGAATTGCAAAATTTAACCGACTACTTCCAGAAATGTGCCAAAGTAAAACTAAACTTGTATAAAACATCCAGTTGTAATTTTCATTTGGTATGTCATATATGATAAAGGATCAAAAATAAGTTATATACCAAAATCTACAAAATAGAAAAAGCGTTAACTAGCTTCAAAATTTACTAAATGGAATTGTAGTGGAATTATCTAGCACTCTGACGGTTTGGTAAACAGCCTTATTGTGTATACATCTTGCGACACTTGTTTTCAAAGTAGATCTTATGTAATAACTAATAGCATAGTATTTACGTAGCCCGGCCTATAAAAGGTAGTATTTTTCGAAGTGAACAGTAGTAGTACAAAAAAGTATAGTGAGTTAGGTAGAATTAAAAAATGACTTTAATCCAGTGGATATTTAGTGTTTCTGATCCTAGTAAAATGATCAGTTGTCTTTTAATTTGTATACTTGTTCCGATTTTATGTGATTGTAAGCCCCAACAAGAATCTCCTAATGGTGCGAATGTGATCGCAGAACAGGCTAGTCATATGAAGAGCTACATGGATGATCTTGCAAAGCCTTGTGATGATTTCTATCAATATGCTTGCGGCAAATGGGAAACGATTCACAAAGTACCTGAAGATAAGGTACAATTTAGCACCCTCGATTTAACAGCGTCGCAGGCAAAGGATGATATAGAAAAACTTCTAAAAAGTCCTGATATGCCTGCTAATGTAGGCGAATTAGAGGACACAATTAAAAAGGTTAGGCAGTTTTATGCTTCTTGCATTAATACAGAAAATATTGCAAAACTAGGAAAAGAACCATTGAAAAAGTTGCTCGAAAATATGGGAGGTTGGCCTGCTATAAATAGTTCTTCGAATGCGGATAAAGATTGGCTCAATGTTTTGGTAGAAACAAGAAAATTGGGAGAGCAATTACTTTTCTTTTCTGAAGTATCACAAGATCTTTATAATGCTTCACGAAATACACTGTACGCCTATCATCCTCTTCTTGGACTGCAAACTCGTCATTATTTCGAAGTAAAAGATGGTAAGAAAACGCAACAATTGGAAGCGTATGAAAAACTAATCGCAGGGATACTTAAGCATTTTGGAATTGATGACGACCACATTAAAGTAGAAGTACAGGACATTGTGAAGTTTGAGACGGACTTAGGTGCAATTTCATCAGACTCGTCAGAGATTACAAGCTTAGTAGAGTCTTACAATCCTGCTATTCTTGAAGATCTTATAGGAAGTTACTCTGAGATCGACTGGTTAAAATACTATTCGACGTTACATAATAAGCCTGTTGCAAAATCTGAAATAATAATTGCATCGAAAAACTACTTAAAAGATTTGGTCGTTTTAATAAAAAACACTAAACCGAAAACAATTGTTAACTACCTTGTATGGCGTGTTGTACAGAAACTCGCTCCGTTTGCTGGCACTACTTTCGAACGCGAATTCGAAGCATTTAATAAAGACACCATTGGTATAACAAAAACTCCTCCAAGGAAGGACGAATGTTTAAAATTTGTAATTGAATATATGAGCCCAGCTGTTGGTTTTCTTTACGTCGAAACATATTTCAACAAAGAAGCAAAACAAGCTGCAACCAATATGCTTGAGCGCTTGAAAAAATCCTTCCGTAATATACTGAACAAAAATGAATGGCTTGATACAGAGACTAAAAATATTGCTCTGAAGAAACTAGACAAAATGGGTCTTAAAATAGGTTATCCCGGTAAAATTTTGGAGCCGTCGTATATAAAAGAATTATATAAGGATATTTCTATACAAGAGGACGACTTTTTCAGTAATATTGTAGCTCTTATCAAACTCAAAAATTCTCAGGAGTCGAAGAAAATTGGAACGCTTATCGACAGAGATCACTGGGATTTAGACTTTTTATCTGCGAATGCTCAATACCACAACCCTGCTCAATCAATATTTATTGCAGCCCTTATGTTCCGTCCACCCTTATACCACAAAGATTTTCCAAATTTTTTGAATTACGGGCTATTGGGTGCAATAACTGCCCACGAAATGAGCCATGCCTTTGATAGCACAGGAATAGGGTTTGATCCAGACGGAAATATGCAACCATGGTTTAGCAATTCATCCTTAGCAGAACACGGTAAGCGTTCGAAATGTTTCGTAAATAAATATAGTAACGTTCGACGAGGAGATATACCACTTAAAGGAGAGACTCTTCTCAATGAAGCAATTGCTGACGATGTTGGAACAAAAACAGCTTTTATTGCATATAAGGAGTGGATTGACGAAAACAAGAATAGCCCAGATTTCAGTAAGGAAGTATTACCGGGATTCGATCTATCAAAGGAGAAGATGTTCTTCCTCAGTTTTGCTCAACTATACTGCAATTCGATTCAAGAGAAATCATGGTCCGCACTTTGGCAAACCGAAAATCATGCGTTGGCAAATTATCGCGTTAACACAGTTTTATCCAATATAAAATACTTCGCAGAAACATTTGGATGTTCTTCAGACACCGCAATGAATAATTCGACGGAAACGTGTGAAGTATGGTAGAAAAAATATATATTATAAGTAAAATTCACTTTCTTGTCTATTGTTGTCGTTTGGAAGAAATAATAATTGTAACTAGTGTTGACGTACGAATAAATAGAAAGTTCATAACACTTTGACTACAATCATTTAATGTTAATTTGTATTTCTAGAACTTTAAAACCAAAGAAAATTCACGTGCAAAAGAATTACATAAAGTTATAAAATGTTATGAAATTGCAACGAGAACTAAATGTAATAATAATAACTACATTGATTGTAAGTTATTTTATTCAATTGTTTTTGTTGCAAATTTTTACATTGCAATGGGTAAATAGATTATTATTATTAAAATCCCAAGGGGAGGCGACAGTTTCGAGCGCTCAGGCCACGGTCCATTGCACTCGCCCCTACCCTATCCGAATTGTTTAGTCATCTTGATGAAACTAAATATTTAATTGGCATTCCGGACAACGCCGGTTCGTACAAGCTAGTACATACACATACCTATCTGTATATAGGGGTTGTTTTGCTAGTAGTGTTCGATCGATTCTACATGGTCTCGTAATAAACATTTGTTCGGAAAAGCTTCCCCTAAGATTGATCCTGCACCCTTAAAGCGGCGGTGAACCTAGAAAATGTTTAAAAAGTTCTTTTAGAGATATCATAGGATTTTAGCCCTACATTGTACAGATTTTTTTTGTGGGAAGCCCGAAATTTTTTCTGACAAATATTTTTCTACTTATGGTTCTTCTAAAAAAAATCCGCATTCGGACCCGAGGTCGTGTTCTGAAGTTATTTTTGCTATATATAGTATAGGCGTAAAAAATTTCATTAACAAAATTTACAATAAAAATTAGAAATTTGTGTTTATTATCTGCCTAGTTCATCCAAATTAAGGTAGGTCCATCCTCCAACGCTCCCAAGAATTTCTTGATCTATAGTACTGAGCCACTTTAACACAAATTAGTTCGGAAGACGACGTTGCATTTGAGGACATTTTTGTAAAAGAAATGACGAGGAAGTTTTATTCCTATACAACAAATGAAGGACCAACGTTAAATTTGGGGTTTTGAAATTATCGTTTTCGAAGTTTGACGCGGCCAGACCAATTTAGGGGTTGATCAGGTGATCATGTACCTAGTCTCAATTGGCATACCCCTGTTCAGACTCTAGCAAAACACCCTGGAAACACCTACAAGTATCGATCTACATACATTATGTTCTTTTGAAATCAATATCAAGATTTCAAAATAATAACAATTAATTCATTTGAAAATCATTTATTTTAATTTAATTCTCCGTAATTTAGTGTTTAGCTCACCATATAGCACACTTTTGAGGTGGATTCATAGCGCTTCCTGAGGGACATTCAAAGACCTCGGAGAAACTTTTAAAGTTGGACATAAATCCATTAACACGAAAGTGTCTCAATGCATGTGGACTTCTTTTTAAGAGTTGAGGCCATGCTTCTGGCCGAATTGCCGTGCAAAGGAGCTGGGCCGCACTAATGAAAAACATTTTCTCCGGAGTCAAATGGTGTTTACTAACTCTTTCATCCTCCAAGATAATTTCATCTGTATTTTCCTGAAGCCATCTTTTGTAAGCAAGGAAGGATGCTTTTATTCCCCCATCATCAGCTATAACTTCTCTTAGAATTTTCTTTCCATTTAAATTAGTCCCATTCCAAGTATAATTGCCATATTTTTCAATAAAGCAAGTTTCCCTCAGCTCATACAACTTCCTGGACTCATTTCCAAACCAATTCTTTACAACTCCATCTGAATCAAACGTCATGCCGACTGGATCAAATCCGTGGTTAATTTCGTGGGAAATAATTGTAGCAATTCCTCCAAAATTCATAAATTTAGGAAAATCTTTGTGATACACTGGTGGTTGAAACATTGGTGCATTGGCGAAAATTGTCTGTTTTGGATAATATTGGTATGCATTCATTATTAAGAAGCTTGTCGGAAACATTCCATTATCGACTTCTTTTCCAATAAGCATAGTTTGTAAGTGATTTTGTAGTCGTTGTGTGTTTAAAAAATTTTCGAAATACGTTGTTTTATTTATATGAACAGTTTCGTAAAATTCATCTACTTTGACGGGATCCAATACAAAGTCAGGATAACCAATTGCAAATTTTATTTTCTTAAGTTTTAATAATGCAGCATTTTTACTGGTTTCATCTATCCATTGGGCCTTTTCAAAAAATGTTTGGAACGAATCTTTCATCAGCGAGAGCAAGTGTTTAGCGTCTTCTCTTGCGGTTTCGTTAAAACGCGCTTTAACGTAAGCAAATCCAACTGCGTTTGGAAAATTTTCTAACGTACTCTTTACGCATTTTTCCCGATGGGGTGTAAGATTTTGTACTCCATTCACTTCTACATTAAATTTTAAGAAAACTTTCTCAAATTCTTCCCCGATTGATTCTCTCACAGAGTAAACAATTTTCCACATAAGATAGTTAAATATTGCTCTGGTCGGTGTGCGCTTAATTAAATCAGTTAATTTAGCCAAATAGTCCCAAGTCATCACTAGGACTTGTTCGGATGTGCTCAAATTTTTCTTGTGCACATGAGTAAAGTATTTCATCCAGTCGATAGCAGTAAAATTGTTCTGAAGTTCACCTATAGTTGTAATGTTTTGACCTTCTGTAAGTAACTTTCCTAATTCATTTCCATCAAGTACAATCTTTGCCAACTCTGTTTCGAAATCCACAATTTCCCCGACTGATGTCGAATGATTACCAGTTTTAAAAAAGTTTAGCACATCATTTATGAGAGTTTTGTAGGCATTTAATTCTTTTCCACGATTTAAAAAACTATGGCGGGTGCTAAGTCCCATGTATGAAAATTGTATGAACAAACTATTTCGGCTTTTATTGAAAATATCGTTAAAGACAAACGAGTCAAAAATAAGCCGCTGATCTAATCGGCGTGTTTCGGCCAGTAAAATTATCCAATCTTTACCATCTTCAGTCCATTTCTCATCAATCGCAGGCCAGCCTCCTAGTTTTATCAAAAATTCAAGAAGAGGTCTAGTTCCCCGTTCTTTTATTTTGTTGGTATTAATGCAGGATGCGTAGAAGTCTTTAGCTTTTTGAATGGCATGTCCAGAGTCCATTTCATCGAAAGGACTTTCCACTATTTTTTGTATTCCATCCGCTTCTCTTTTCGCAACTGATGCAGTAGTACTCCAGAGCTTCTCATGTTCTGGGATAGGATTCAATTTATCCCAATTTCCACACACATATTCATAAAAATCATCACAAGGATTCACAGAAAAATTCATATAACTAAGCAAAGTGGCAATTTGATTCACTTGCAATTCCTTTGCGCTAGGAGTTAGTTGACTGCAAACCCCCATATGAACTCCAACCACTCCAAAAATGAAAGAGTAATATAATCGTAACATTTTATAGACAACACAATTGATTAAAATATTTTTGCTAATTATTTCATAACGCCAATTTTTCCTTTCTTATATACTTACTTGTGCAATAATTCTTTCATTAACTGTGTTTTTGTTTTTAATTTCAAATACTTACCACTTGCGTAAATTTACCAAGTTTTCGCAAACATTATGAAAATAAGACAATAGGTAAAAGAACTTATACAATGGGAGCAGAAAAAGGAGACAGCTTAAGTAAAAATTTTCAGCTTAAAATACTCATAAGCATTCGAAAAGTAGTTTTGAATATTATAAGATATAATGTTTGTATTTGTTTCGTAAAACTAGAAAACTATATTGCATTTTTCGTCTCATCAAATAGAAATCACTACATACATATTTATTTTTAAAATACATAATGTGATGGGCGCAAATGGTAGATTAACAAAAGTAATTCAGCTGAAAAAACAGGCATATTGACGCAAATGAATGTTCAAACAAATGTACAATGTAGCGAAGTTGTTCATCACTTCGAAGACATTTTAAGAAATAATCTAGTATTACACTATGACGCCATTTTGGTCTTCATTTCATATAAGATATACGTATTTAGACTATCAATACGTATTTGGAAATTTAAAATTCCGTTTATTCGATTCATTTAAGCTTTCGTGCGTGCATATGGCATTACGAGTAAAACAACTACTTTCGAACTTATTTTACCCGAAATTAATTTGTTACAAAGTGTTAATATTCAGATACTTCAGGGTCTTTCTTATTCCCTTGAAAAGAGTTTTGGTTTTCCGACTATTCGAGAGAACAATTTTCTTCGAGTATTATTCGAATATTCAAGTCTGCGAGTATATAAGAATTTGGCATAGAATCCCAACTTACGTAAAAATTTGATATTTTTCATTCATACAATTATGCAAGTCTAAAAATGAGGAAAATGTCGTGTATTCTTAGTTATTTTAGACGTTAGTGTTAATGGAATGTTTTTGGAGCACTTTTTGGAAAACCAGCTAGGAATTTTTCTAGTTTTAAATATCGTCCTCGCGTCGTATCTTCACTTCTTCGTAAGGGCCCAGAAATGTTGGGTATAACTTCAGACCTAGGCCGAACTGGGTCCGCTTTATATGTAGTTACTAAATCGTGAATGGCATACTGAATTGTTGACTTTTACCTGCTGTTAAAGGTCCGCCGATTTTCTTGTTGCAGGTTCTGAATTTCGAGGTTTGCTTAGTATATATGTAAATGTATTGTAGATATAGATAATTCGATACGTTTTTTATTAATTAATCCAAACACTTTTATTCAAACTCGATCCAAACCAAGACAAGTACTTACATATTCCAATTTGAAATACTCAAATACCTAAATATCGGATCCATTACATATTTCTTGTATTTAACTCTGAAATACAATTTTTGCCTAAAAAAACATTAACACCACCCAAATTTACGTTTGAAAAGCAAGCCGAGAAAAAATTATTTAATTGACATATTGTCACATAGTTTCATAACTCTCTGCTTCAAAATTTATATTGTATTAATTGCATTTAAGGTGAAATATAAATTAAAATTTGACTGCCGCAAAATGCAGGGTGCAATCAATACTGTAGATTGGGATAGAGGACCACCAAGAAATCTGTATTGGATTATTGTGTTCCTTTTTATGTTGTTCTACGAGATTTTTAAGCATGGTTGGAGAGTAAGTTGAATTGTTTGAATTTGAATAAATTTCGGATGTACATATGTATATACAATAAATTTCCTTTTTTCAGAGAACTCGGTGTGTAAGACGTGCAAAAAAAGTTAATTTATTGAAATTGTAACCATTTATGGATAAATTCGTTTTTATTGTGCAAAATGTTTTAAGTAACAATAAATTGTGTATTTATTATACAAACTTATA
The DNA here is from genome assembly GCA_959613345.1 of Tolmerus cingulatus. NCBI lineage: Eukaryota > Metazoa > Arthropoda > Insecta > Diptera > Asilidae > Tolmerus > Tolmerus cingulatus. The sequence continues at coordinate 22,757,998 of OY390711.1, forward strand.
AAATTGCCTTGGACTTTTTAAACGTACAAAAATAATGTGCAATTAAACTGCATTTTATACATATAAGAAAATAAGTATAAATTGAACTAAGAGTGTGAAGTTTCGGAAGAATTAGTATTGGATTTAGTGCTAAAACATTAGGTACTTTCAAAATGAACACATGCATATGCACCTACATACACATGCGTTCCTACATATAAATATGTGGTTGCACAGAAATTTGTTATATTCACAGATTAGAGGCTCTTTTATGGAAAATTTTCGTTTTCACTATTACACTATTATTTAAATTTTTCAGTACTTACCTTGCGACCTTTTGATTGCTTGTAAGCCCGACCCTTCGAAAAATTGCAGTGTGTCTGTGACCAGGGAAAGTGCAATCTTTTCGGAACGTCGGCCTTATAAGAAATCAAAAGGTTACGAGATCAGTTGCGGAAAGTCTAAATAATAAAAATTTATAATATCGCTGTAGTTATGAGTTTTATACTAAAAGAAACTTTGAATCTTCATAAAAAATCAAAAATTTGATAAAATATTTATAAAAATGCTATGTTATTGCTACATTGCTAATATTTATAGCATACTGGAAACTAAATCGTGGGAACCTCAAAAGTTTAAAAGGGGTTCCGAACCGTGTACTTGTTTTATGATTTTTGGCTATTTTAAGCGGAAGGCATGTTTTCCGACATACCATACCCATATTAGAAAATAAATTTTTGATTTACATATTATATCCGTTCTACTGGTTGCCGGCAAAATGGGAAATGAAGCAATCGTCACCAAGTAGACTTAATTAACTTGCAATGAAGGGAGCTGCCTCCAAAGTGACCTCTACCCCTAAGAGCCCACTTGCCGAAAGAGAGCGCATCTAATTAAAATCTGGTTCCGAAGCCAGTTTAAGCGCGGAGTCCAGATTGCATACCGCGTTTCACCTATTAAATCTGGCACCCACGATGGTGATTAATCAAAAAGATTAACACAATCTCTTATGCGTATTAAAGTATCTAATTATTATATCATTATTACCTTTTTTATTTGAAGAAAAGTTCTCCAGCGTCTGAAGTAGGTGTGGACAGTCGGGTGGTCAAGATACCGATGTCGTCAAAGTGGACGACACCGACGGACTCTATTCAAAAAAGCTTCACGTGGACGTTGGATTTTTTTATCAGCGGACCGGCGACGAACGAGCGCGAGAGACTTATCGCGAGTTGGCGCTGATTAGTTCGCGTTGAAACGCGCAGTCAATAATTCCCCTGCGGCTGAGATAGTTGCGAAATTCGTGTTTTCCCGCTCGATATTCACCCTTGAGTTCTGGACTATTGAATATTTTAATTTTGTGATTTTAGGGAGCAGGAAGTGCACCCAGTGCCAATCCAGTTTGACAATCTACGTTTTAGACGCAACAAAGATCCACTTCCGATCCGCTTCCGATCTGCATACTTTCGAAGCTTTCGACAGTGTTTCTAGGGTGCTTTAGTTCCTACTGAGGAGTTAATTATAGGTGAGCGCTGATCTTTATCACAAGTGACTTTTTAGAAAGCTCCCCTGGTTGAGCAATTGGGCAAATATTTGCTCTGGGTCCGGACCCCCATCGAAAAGGGGATCAATCGGGGACAAATGGGAAGAGTGCGTATTTGTTTTTTGTTTGGGGAATAACAAATGCATCATCCATGCTGAGATTCCAAGCTTTCATTTGTTTACTCTTGACAATAGTACTGCCACATTCGAAAGCTTTCCAAACACATTCAGCTTAATAATATTTTAAACAGTTGTTTAGTTAACCAATACTTAAAGTCTTAAGCAATGATATTAACTCTCCTTCCCTCATAAACATTACTTAAGCAGTAGTTAGTTAAACAGAAAGGGCAAAAAACCGTATTCTGATATGACAACACTATTTCTAAGAGTACTAAAATTATTTAAGTATGCCGGAAATATTCAAAAATTGAAAGCATAAATGGCAAATTGGCATTTCTTTGAGTTTGACAACTGTTTAAATGCATTGGTCAACATTTCGTTAACGTTAAACGTTTAATAAGTAAGAACTTTTCTTGAACAGTTGTTTAAAAATTAATTAAATTTAATTCTCGTTTGTAAGCCTGTTTATGTTCTTTGCACAGTGGATAGTGACCGCGAATCATTGGTGTGACATCACTTACACAATCAGCTGGGTTGTAACTACATTACTTCAATGTCTCAGTTCATTCCCGCCACGTTTTTGAATATTAAATTACTAAGAAAATAGAACTTAAATTCCACTTAGAAGAAGAAACTTGTTTTACTTTTTTAATTTACGATATTTCTATGATAATCGTGAGGCATAGCACAGTTCGCATTCTTGTTTCTTAGATTAGAAGATTGCTTCACATTTTCTACTCAAGTTAATGATACAGTCAACCTCTCCTCTGCTAGTCTGTAATTTATTCTGACGCAATTTGTGATTTGTAGTTGTCACAACTATAAACAGTAAAGTAAGTGAAGAAATATATTATCAGCTATTGTAAAACTTCCATTTAACAATTTTTGTTTATAAATTATATCATATTCTGTGGAATTAAAAATCATAATCGCTTCACAAATTATTATCGCAAGTCTACTGTTGAATTATTTATGAAAAGTGAAATTACTTTTCAATGTTTGAGATTCTCACATATAGTCCTATTTATTCACTATTGAATGAAAGGCGAATTTATAAAATTTAGAACCATACAAGGGATTATATCAGCGAAATTGTGCAATTAAAAAAAAAAGTAATTATTGATTGACCTTCTCTGTAGCTCAGTAATCAATTATATACCAGTCTATAGATTTCTACAATACTTTATGCGAAAATTACATAATATTTAGTGTAGTAGCTCTAGTAAAACCGGTTCAGTGGTACTGACTATAATCAGATATAATTTGAGTCAATTATACATACTTTCAATATTTGTTATATAATGGCGTTTTTTCGAAATCTTTTATTATGATCTCAAATATTTAATTTTGACATTAATTAAATATCGCAAGGAGAAATTACCTCGAGTAAAAATTCAACGGGCCCAAACGTATCTCAAAAGAGGCACGGCATGTCCGTTCTGTGCCTAAATTAAGTTGTTAAAATGTAGCCTTTCATAGATACAAAAAAGGGCTTTCCAATAGGAACATAATAATTTTATATTTCAATTTTATAACTCCTAACACACCTAAACCAGTCCGAATGAGGCACAATGCGCATTGCATCTAGAACAAACATTAAGTTAAATTTTAATTTAACAATCCAGAACAGTCCGAATGAAGCAAGATGCGTAAGATGCTTGCCTCGAAAATACCATTACCAGGTACATATAATATACATATATTTGAACTGATTTATTTTTGTATAAAATCTTTAAAGTTTTTTAAATTTTTCTTTTCACAAGAAGTTGAATGGAAGCAATATAAAAAAATACGTTTAATGTAAAAATTTATAAAATCCTGTAGGCGCTCCAAAAACATTTTTTGAGCTACACTACTAATTGAGCTCTGAAATAGGAAGGACATTCGGTTCCGATTTTCTTGTAGTAAAAATGTTCCCCCTCGCATTTGAAGAAGAAAAAAATTGGCCGCTCACGTACAGATCTTTTACACGTACTGCTGCATTATTTATTCTATTATCTAAAGTATCTGCTATGGATATGTTCGTACTCTTTACGGGCGTATTTTTTCGCTATATGGGCTAAGTTTGGTCGTGTTTATATCTCCGAGTCTCTACCTCATTTGGGCGCGTATGTCTCAACGGAAAAGTTTTATCCGGAGTATATCAATTATATAGCCCATAACTCATTGGCTAATTTATATGAGATATAAGGGAATGTGAATTTCTATAAAGTCTCATTGAACAGTAGAAAACAATGTGAAAATTTTCTTAGATCTCCTTTTTTGTTTTACTTAATAAATAAGCAATTTGATTTGAAGAAAAAGAGATTTAAATGACTTTTAATCCACAAATGTTCTAATATTTCAAGTCACGTAATTCTCATTCCGTATGTACCAAAAAGGAGATAAGATTTTAATGTGAATTAAATTTCAACATTGTGTTCAAAATACTCTCTATACAATTTTTTTGTAAATAATAAAAACATTTCTATGTCAACTAAATGAAAAATGAGAGCCCATGTGCAATAGCTCTGTAATTGGTATAAAAATTTCTCCTTGCAGGAGTATTTTTTGATGCCAAAATTAAGCATTTTAGAACATCATAAAGAAAATTTGAAAAAGCACACTACAATTCCTAACCCTAAAAAGCAACGAAAACAAAACAAAGAGATAATTAAACTTTGAATCTAATCTTAATTGTTTTTAATTTGAGTATTTTAAAAATACACTATTTGGTTTGCAATTTATTAGTTTTTTAACGCTTCTATTGGACGACCACCCTCTTCTGCATCTTTTATATGAGAATTTTTCATTAGTTTCAAAGTGTATGAAAAGTGTTTTGTAAGATTTAACTACAATGTTATAGGTCAAGGTATTAAAAGCATCTTCATAAAGGACAGTAAATTTGGTTTTTTTTTTGAGAGATTTTGCTACAAAGTGGATATAAACCCTGGCAATTTGATTTTATTCTTACGAAATAAAACTTTTTTGATATGGGTAACTATTTATAAATTTCAATTCAGTACAAAACTTTCTGCAACCGGGCTTAATTTGAAAAAAACACAACAGCTTTGTGTATTTTACATATCAAATACTTCTTTTTTCTAAAATAGATAGTAGTGTTAAAATTTAATAATTGTTTACAGACATATCTCAGTTTTATTGCAGGGATCACGGGAGCATTTTTTAACTAAACTTATAACCGAAACGGTTAGCTATGAAGAAGATAACAACTTTTTATCTGAAACCTTCTTTATATCTTTGTCTCCACGTGCATTTTAAGATAATAGCACATGGAAAAATTAAGACAATTTTCTGGTGAAGCTTATAAAAATAATCCAATAGAAACATCGTTACTATTAAAAAATGACTATACAGAATAATTTCAAAATATTATAAAGTTTTCTAAGCGAAAACAAAAAGTGTTAACTAACCAAAATTCAGTTCTAAATTTCTTAAACTCAGTAATTGGTAGGCAGCAAAACTGTCTCTCTAGTGCGTAATAAAGTATTTTCCCCTTAAATATGATTCTACAATGCTATAGTAAAATTGCTATGTTGTTACATAGAGTTTCTAAAATTAAAGTTATAATGCCAAAAAAAGAACTATAATTACGTTCATCACACATTGAAGAATCAAAAACTCTATAATTCTTGGAACTGAAGCTTTAACTATCATTAGATATCTTTTGTAAACTGAATAAATCGTGAAAAACAAGTTTTTAAACAATATATTACGCTTTGCTTTGACTCACTTTGCTATGTTTGTTTGTATGTATGCATAACGCAATGAAGCCAGCATATTGAATTAAATTAAGCGCCTCGCGAAAGCTCCATTAATCTTAAAGAAATTGCTAGAAAGAAGCGGGTAATAAAAAAATTGAAGCTTTGCAAATTGCAACTATGTGTCATGAAATCACTCCCTATTTCGGTTTAGAAGCTACTTACACGGACTTTTATGTAGATCTTACGTGTATAGCATAAGTCTACTAAACTACTATATCATCTTTTAACTGTTTTGATTTAATTTTCCTTTTAAAAGAATAATAAGAAGTTTGTAAACCTGAAAATGTTTTATTTAGATTTTCGGCAGTTTAGTACTTATTGATTTAAATTGATCCTTACTATTAAAATATTTAAAGAGTTATGTTTTAAAACATGAATATTGAACAAACTTAGTAATAATAATTAAAAAACAGTTATGGTCAAATTTTCAAAAAATAACCTTTTTTACCATTTTTGTGAAATAATTCTATCATTCTATTTCGAAAAGTAATTGTAAGGATGCAAAAATACTAATACTTTGTTGACCGGCCAGTTAAGTCGTGTTTTTATGCCCAAACGTTGTAAGTAAACTGGTGTTTGCACTTGTATTATCTATTTTAATTTATGAAGCCCCCTCTTTTTCTTTTGTTATTTTTATTAAAATGGATTAGTTAGGAAAGTATTATTACCAAACTTAAATGAGTTATAAGCAGACCAATAAATTCTCGTTCATACTTTTTATTCAAATGATTTTTACCAAACCCAACTTTGAAAATAGTAAATTTGAGATTCTAAATAACGACCACGAGTAGTGCAGCTTCTTATTTAATGTAAATTGTTCGTCTACGATAATTTTAGATATAAAACACCTTGATTTTGTTTTCTCAGTATTTATTTCAATCCTAAAGCCAAGTTTTAGTGTCTAAACAAAATAAGTAATGTGGTAGCTGGGCTTATCTTTTGTAGAGTCATCTTCCCCCAGTAAAGGAGATTATTTAATTGTAAAATGTCCCCCACTGATAGGGGAAAATATTTTTAAGATTGCCAGAGCTCGTTCCAAAAAGCAAATTCCTCATTCACAATAGTCTTTTTTTCACATTCAAAATAATTAATAAAAAACAGACTGAATTCAATTGTATCACTAGATTTGTTAATATGAGAAATATTATTGAGACGGTATCAACATTTATAAAAACCATACCATTATTTTCATATTATCTTAAAAATTAATAGCTTTTACATTTTCAAGTTAACTAACTTCTGTATCTAAATTAGAAGCAATTATTTTAAGGATACTTGATTTTTTTCAAAATTTCAAAGTATAATAAAATGACCGCTTAAATAATAAATAATCTTTATAATAGGCTAAACTTGTTGGTTCATAAAATATACATGTAGGTCATATACATTACTTCTCAAAACCAGACGATAAACGAAACGAGGCGTAATATGTAGTCAGACTAAACGATAGCAAAGTCCTTACTCTTGAAAACGATTATCAGTTGACTGTAGTGCTATCATAAAGAATCATAAATTAAGTCAGAACAGTGCATAGCTGGAGGTCCTTGAGCACTGCAATTCAGTGTTATCCTCGCGATTCTCCGCATGTCTCACTATAACCTCACACTGCCTAGAATTTGTTATTTGCGACCTAAATATTAGTAAATTATTTTAATACATAATACAATTTACATATATTTTGATAATTTAAACTTACTTTTTCTTCTTAAAGCTGATAATAAAAGTTATTTGCCTAAAATAAAGTTTGAAATGCTAAATTATTTTAATTGGACGTTTCAAATAACATCCAGCCATTTGTATAGGTACATAAAACAATTACCAAAATTTTCAAAATAAACTTTAATTGTGGTTTTTAATTTTGTTATTATTTTTTATTACTTCAGACAGACCTAAGCGTGAAATGCAACAAAATGATTGACATGGAAGATTTACCACAAATGAAATCTTTATCACCACTTCGAGAGCCTAGTTCTCCTTTATCAGGGTCCTGTCGATACATATCTCAGGTAAGTGACACGATAAGAAATTATCTTACTTATTAAATGGAGCGCACACTAAAATTATCGGATAATTTAAGAAAATTTTAAAAGAATGACGAACATTTGAGATATGGCTTCTATAATTTTGATCATCAGATTGATCTTAATGCACCAAACTGAGCTATGAGTGCACCCACACACTGATCCTCCGAGTCATTGATCATTTGTCCTTCCAAAAGAAATTGCGACCACTGAACTTCCCCGATGGCTGGGAGAAAACTGATCGTTGCTGCGATGCCAAAAAATGTGCGTTTTATTTATTCTTTGTTTATTTCGCGGTTGCTTCATTCGCGATCGCGACTGAAAATACGCGTGATGGTAGGTGTGGCTGAATCACACGGGTCCCATGAGTTCAGAAAACTCAGCCAACTGCTTCCAGATTGTGTTCGCCCCATGACCCTGATCAGAATAGGGAACAAAAATTTAATCCTTATCTTGAGTAACGTAAGCCTGCGCATCTTCAGTTAATCCAGTCAAAGTCGTTAGTTTAAACTCTATTTTTGCCCGAAAGTGTGCACTTTGATTTTGTTTAGTCGCCTATTGCTGCGCCTTATTCGAAACAGTCTCAGATTTTCTACTAAAAGTAGCCAGCCATTAAATAATTTGTTGATTATTTGTGCGATCTTTACACGCGCGATTTACGCATCCATTTAATTATCTGGACGCAGAAGCGTTTTTGAACAGGTGTAAATCACCCCGATTCCAAAACATCGCTTAACCTACATAAAGAGTGTCTCTCATGTCTTACAACTGACCGAAGAAAATTTGCTCAAGGCGAAATGTTCAAAATTGCCGCCGCCGTCTGGCAAATGAGGTCAGTGCAATTTTGCACCGCGTCGAGGATCGCAAAGGATAATACATTTTCCTGACATGGTTCATTTTCCGAGGAAAATATTAATAGTCTGACTAAAATTAACCACAAAGACCGCACTGTTTGCGATTTGAAATATGTATTTTTAAATGGCTTTCATCGATGAGGAAATGTTAATGAGTTTTCTTCATCGTTGACCTTAAAACCTTTTTGCTATACTCTCGATGTTGTAGAGGTCAAAGAAGAATATTTTTATTTTTATATCATGTGACTCGGATGTCTTGTTTATTATCTGTTTTGGCTTTCAATCGCGAATAGCGGAACTTGAATAATAGACATACATATTATAAAGAATTAGAGTCTCAAATAGCGGTATAAATATTTTAGAATTAAAACGATATCGAAAAATCCACTTCAAAGTTATATTTTGCCTTTTGTTGATCGTTTTACAAGTTTTTTTTTCTTTGAAATTGAAGTGTTGGTTTTATTTTTGCAACTTTTATATTACAATATCAACTTTCTATTTTAATTAATTATTAATAAAAATTTAATATTACTGGCCTCGCGGAGAAATGTACCGAACTCGAAATATGTATGTTATTGCGTAATGTATTGTATATACCTATATTTTATACACCAGTCACACTTATTTAGAAAGTTGAAATGTTTGTTGTTATGTGTTTGCATAACTTTTTTTTGGGTTTGAATTGATTGATTACTTTTGATATTGTTTAACCATTGTGGAGCTTATCAAGCTTGCGGTGAAAAAAATGAAGACTAAAAATACTTGGAGAAATCCTGACAGAATTAGAATTGAAGGTCTTTGAATTGGGGCCACCAAAAGGTTCACTCATTGAATTTTCCAACTGAACCAACAATTAATATTCATGGTAAAATAAAATCCAACAACAGTACATAGTAGTATACTATTTTATTATATATATAAAAATTTGAAAAATTTGTTATAACATAAAGCGCTTGTAAAAATATGTGCGTCATTTCCAGCCCAGTACTAAAAATAAAATTTAATAGTTTTTTTCGCTAAAAAATAGGTAACAATTCTTTCATATTAAATATGAAAATCGGTACTTTTATTTTGTCCTAACTCGTCATAATATATGGCATAAGAACTAGCTATCGGCAAGGAATACAAGAGTCGAGTATACATATTTGAAATAGTTGGAACGTTCCCGAATGGTTTACAACAGGATGTATCAGGATGCGCATAGAACAAATTTGTCTATAAGAGCAGTGTTATATATGTACATTTGTTCGACGTCCTCAACATGACACATGCGGCAAAATGTGATCCAGCGAATGTTTGTACTGCTTAATGGACATGTCCTGGATCCTTTTTTCATCTATATATGTGATTAAACTATAGAATTGGGTTCCATTTATCGCGATGGGTGGGTGGGGTGAGAGACTTAAAGGACTCGGATCGAGGAGCCCTCTTCTCGTGCAATTCATAGAATTATAGGACTGGAAAAATCGATCCTTTGCTTATTGTTTCAGATTGAATTCTTCTAGGCAAAGTTTGGTCATATACATACATAAGTATGTTTATTTGCAATTTGCATATGATAATATAAAAGCATTACTTTCATTTTGAATTTATGAGGACAAAATTAGCATTCGGGAATGTTTACTTTTTATACTTATGGTCACAAACCATTTGGAATGTTTACGAAGCAAAACTAAAATGGCAAAATCTAAAATTAATTTCTGGTATTCATTAACAAGTACCTTCTGAATTAAAATATTCATTGTAAAGTTCATGATGGTTTATAACTCGAATACATTCACATACAATATTGTTTTGAATATGAGCAATTTTTATATGATTATAATACATTATATCAAAAACAATAAAGTGAATACTGCATATTTTGAGATGGGTTTACGCAAATTCATTTTTTCGTAATAATTTCGAGCAAAAATAAGTGATTCAGTAGTACAAGTTAATATTTCGTTCCTTTTTTTTTCTAAGTATGTCAGAATCAGAACAATTTAATTTTGGTAACATTTTATATTGTAAATAGACATTAAAATATTTCATCATATTGACTTCGTTATCGAAGATGTATTTTGTAATTAATACTTTGTATAGTCTTCCATATTTTCGCAACGCGAGGATTACAGCTTTATAGCAATATATGTTTTTGATTTGGGTTGCATTTATTTTAAATAATATCCAGTATAATTCAGAACTACGCCGTTACTATGTTATCCTATACTTAGTATACTCGAGCAAAATATCGATAATTTTTATTCGATACCTCTCATGAGTAAATTGTAAGTACTACTCGTGAGTAAAATATCCATTATTTTTGATTTTTGATGCTATTGAAGTCAAGATCCTTTTTTCTATGCTAGTTAATCTTTTGAGTTAAAAATACCCATGTTGCACAGACATTTTGTATCGAACAAAATTGGGGTATTTTTAAACGCTTTTCTTTAGCTTCACTTCGGAGCATCAAATCCTGTAACGTTAATTTAGGTGATTTCCCTTTGATGAAAATTGCTGAAATTTGGCATACACGTGTATTTCCGATGACAATACATGAAAATGATAGTTTAAACTAATTTGCATTATTTATTTGTTGTTAAATTAAAAAAAAAAACGATTTTCAGACTTTAGACGCATAGTTCTCTTTGTTCTATTTTACTTAGAGACTTGAAATTTCCACAACTTGTAGCTAATTTTATAAACTAAACAAATGTTTATAATTTCAATTACGATAAAACTGTTAAATTTTTGTTGTTGTTTCAATCTTTTTTTTTAAAATAAAATAAAATTTTTATCGGCAATAATTTTAAATTTGATCAAGTAGTCTTCGAAAAACTACGTACTGTAACGAAGCTTCGTGCAACAAATATCGCGCTTAAATCGATTCGGAATTTAAGTTAAGAAAAATATTTTTTAAAAAATTTTTTTTCACTCTTGTTATTAATAAAAATTTAATATTCGGTTTCAACACTTGATGAACCTGTCATACGATGCCAGCGCAATCGAATATATTTCTAACAATTACTAATTATGTTGCCAATTATTTTATTTATTTATTTATTTAAATAAGAAGGATCAGAAAAAAGTGTATGAGCGCGCAGCTATTTCAATATTTCGAGAATCAATAAATGTCCCACTATGCGCTATTACGCATCAAAAGATGGGACTTTTTTAGCACCACCATGCGCCAAAGGATTAAGTTTTCGTTTCTGATTATTCGCTAGGGGAATTTTTCATTGAGTTCGACGTGTTTTCTTTCGAGTGTCTGTTAAGTGCAAAACAAAACAAATCGTGGATTCTGAAGCGTCTGGCGTAATAAGTTGAAATTTTCTTTGTCTTAAAAAATCGAGAAATTGTTTTCAAATCGCGCCACAGGTGAGTTCAGCCCCAAACGAAAGGTGCGTCGACAGGGCATGCGGGCGGGAAGAAGAAGAAGAGGAAAGTGGCGCGCAGGAGAAAGCAGCGCCTGCCCCAATGCCACCACCGCCTTGAGATGTTCACTCGCGGCCCGCGGGCATTTTTTTTAGCGGGGGAAAACAAAGAACACGCAAAGTTCTCAGGAATTGTTACTAAAAATAGCGGTACTCAGATCGCCCACCCCCGCCCTGCTCCATTGATTTTCATTCTGGCAAAGAGGAAATTCGTCGCAGCGAGCTTTTCTCGGCGCTCCCCGCACAAATATCGCACGATACCGGCGAAATTGTCGGCGAGTTCTCCATTAAACGCGTCTGTCACGACAGAAACTCCCTCTCCGCCGGGGCTGCCAGAGCTGGCGATTGTCACGCTGGAGAGATATTAGCGACATGCGGCGACTGCCAGTGATTCATACGGTCCCAGCAGCTGTGGTGGATTGACGCATCGCGACAGATTTTCTTTACAAAGCAGGTGCCGATCGCCGACTTGGTGAAACAAAGAGTGAATTGAGTGCGCGAAAGATCTGTTAATCGCGGATTAATTTATGGAAAATATTCGACGTGGTCACGACTTATTCGCGTGGTGAAATTCAGTTTATCGTGAGGGGGGCAGAGGACGAAAGTTCTGCGGGAGACACCTCCACCACAGAAGAGTGGCGTGTGCGCTAGTGTGCAGATTGACCCCGACCAAAGTACTTCTGCTGTTCGCTCCAGGCGGACGTACAGATTAAAGAAATTTCATCATTTTAACGTTTCGCGGAGACTGTGCTGGACCAGCAGGTGATTCTCCTCCGTGGGTTATTTTTGTTTTCGCCCAAGAAATTGTGAAATTCACCAATGACGCGGTGTAAGTTAAGAAAAGTTGTTTGGTGAATCTGACAGTCATTTTGCACGCAAACACCCGAAGGGCCTTCTCTCCGCCTCTGTAGGAATAGGGGTGCTGCAACTGTATTAGAGGGCTCTCTTATCAAAAAAAAAAGTGTCAAGTAGGATTGTGGTGGTGTCTCAGTGGTGAAAATTAACCGAACGGTTCTTTGTGGTGTGTTAACTGGAGATCTGTCAGAGGGCGGCTTTATATTTCAAAACAAAACCGAAAACATATTTCGGCAATATTATATTATTACTTGTGATAATGTTGCTGAGTAGTGAACGGTGATGAAAAGGGGCCACGCAGATTGTAAAATGCGTTGCCCATAAAAGTTGAAGTTTGCGAAGAAATTTGGTCTCAAAACAAAATAAAAATAAAAACGCAAAACTACTTCAAATTGGCTCAGTGCGTGGTTGGGAGCCCACTTGAAATTAATTAAGTTTAATATATATATATATATATATTTTTTTTATTATTATTTTTTTGATTACCTGCCAAGGCGACCGCCGATAATCAAGTTCAAGGTCGTCGCAAGATTATTTTCGGCTTCTTGGCCGTTTTGCTACAGCTGTGATTGTTTACGCTCCTTCTACGCTAATTGTTATTTTAAGCCACGCATTTTGTTGGACCGACTGATTAGGAATAGGATTTTGCCACCTCATGATGATTTCCTTCAAGAAATCATACGCTGAGCAGCTGCTCCAGCTGGCACTGGCCTTGAGCCTGCTGCACGTCGACCCCGAGAGCTATTTGGGGCGCGGATGGGAATCTCAATTGGAACTTCGGAATGGGGACGGATGGCAGTTGGAAATGCTTCGTGCTGTCCCGATCTCCGACTACCCTTACGCGAACAGGAAGGCGATGATGCCACTCATCGAAGACCTTATAAGATTTGATCGACAGACGAACCTCAACGACGTGACGGCGTATCTACTTAATGTACAGGACGGGGGCACCAATCAAACTGTTCCCAGTCAAGAGCTCGACAGCAGCGGGGGCGGGGGTGGGGCAGTATCTGTTGAACCACCTCCAGTTAACAACAGCGGCACTATCAATCTACCGGAAATTGATCTGTTTCTGAACTCTGAAAACTTCCTGGAACATGAATCGATAGTCGATCTGAATTTGGCTGATTTGAGCGAGTACGGTGACATTCCTCTTGCGTATTTCCCTTACTATGGATTGCCCCTCAAAGACGAGCCCCCCGAAGCCTTTCCCCCCATTGACTTTAATGTGGAAATGAATGAGGCCAGCACCAGCTCCATTGCAGGGCTCAGGTCGAGGTCCAATGGCACCGGAACTGTCGTCACCTGGAGTGAAATTTCCAACACCACACGGGAAATAAAGAGGGAAGAAGACGATAAAACGAATAGAGTTTTTGTTAAGCAAGAGCCCGACTTCTTCAAGTCCACTGACGTCATTAATGAGAAGAACCAGGCGAGCACTAGTGCTAATGAGGGTCAGGCGGAAACTAAAATTAGCGTGAAAAAGGAGCCAGGGACGGAGGGTGGAGAAGAAGAATTTGAAAGCAATGTTGAGCTTACTAAGGAGGTAATTTCTTGATTTATTCATTTTCAAATTTCAGTAATTTAAAAGTTAATGTCTGCAAACTACGTATCTGAGATTGTTTTAATTTTTATTTATGCAACCAAATAGTCTCAGATCATTTGTTTTTCTCTGAAATTGTCCTCTTTGGCGGAAGATTAGAGAAACAAATTGAAACAAACCAATTAATTTGTATTTTTCCTACTAAAACAGTAGCACAAGAATACGAAAATCTGTTACACAAATTGAGGGAATCAGTACGAGTACTATATTTAAAGAATTGTAAAAATCAACAATAAGATAAACTATCACAATTTGCGACGAACTAAAAAAACTACACCCGTCTTGTACCCTTTTTAGTCTTCACCTACAGGAAATATATGTATATGGTATTGTTAATTTTGCAAAACAAGTTTGGAATTGACAATCCACGCTGAAGAGAAACATTGTTGTTCAAAGTTCCCTAAATTTGCGAAAACAGCTTTTAAACATCCCATAAAAAATACATTTGCTAAAATGTTTCCTATTAGTCAACCACATGCATGAATGAATGGATTATTTTTATGCCAGGCAAGTGGCAATTCACGGGAAAATATGAAAAGCATGAAAACTCTGTGGTATCTAAATTCTTTTTGACAAAAATTTTGCTTTTATCTTGTTTCATAGCAAATTTAATTGTTTTTTTTTTTTTTTTTTTGGAAAACTTGTAAAGGTGGAAATTCATTCCTACGAGCTACAAAGATGAGAGCGCCCTAAATATGATTCTTTTTAAAAAGGGATTAAAATTGTTTTTTACTTCATTTTGTTGATATTCAAGAAATAAGAGAATATTAAATATAATGAGCTATTCTAAAGATTTTATAAGTAATCAAACATCTTCTTTATTTTTTTTGTATAAATGATACAACTTCTAACCAAGCAAACAATACTATTACTTAAAATTTAGTATTCGGGTGTTTTAATGGTACGCACTGTAAAGCATATTGCATCTGCCATTTTGATTTTGATCAGCGACCCAAAAATTTATAAAAAAATATTCGAAGAGAATTGTTAATTTTAATTTTTAACAAATACTTTAGGTACTTACAAATAACACCGGGTAATCAACTAAATAAATTCGAAACAATTACAAATAAATTAAAATCTCTGTAGTATAACATCCAAGAAGCCAAAAATCTTAGTTGTGTTTGACTATATTTTCTTGGTAGTAAAATAAGCCGGTCTTATGATTTGCGTCTGCGTTCAGTACCTCAAGGTCTAAAGATGGATAACGCACAAGGTAACCTTCCTCTACTTTTTCGCTGTAATTAACGGTCTGGGTCAGCTTAGCGGGCTTTTTTAACTGGAGTCTTCAAAAAAATTCCCTCATAACTCATATTTTGCGCACAAAATCCACTAAAAGAAGAACCCAATTAACATATTGGGTCAGTCAACTCAATTTATATGTGAATTAATGCAGAAGGGAAAAATATTTAACCTGGCGGCCATTCATTTGCACGTTATATGGAACCATGCGAGCGGAAAAAATATTTCTTTTCGAATAAAGATTTACCTCAAACGGATAGAAAGTTGTCTGGACTGTGTTCTCTCTTTCTCTCTTAACTTAAACTTAACTGGAGTGTTATCAAACAAAAGAGTACGGTGAAGCAGTCAATTTAAATATGTATATAACTATATAAAAGAATACAAAAAAACAAAACGTGAACGCGATGAACTTCTACAAGGCTAGAGGGGACTATTTCTTAAATATATTCTGCATCATTAGCATTCGTACATGTCATTTGGAGCCATACAGTTCCTCCACTAAACTCAGCTTAAAGCAGTAGCTAAACCGCCTTTCATTTTAGATCCGATAAAAAATATGATGCAACGCTCTTAATGCCTAGTAAATTCAGCTTGGAGTCCTAAATCCGTAAATTTGGCAATATCGCAGAATCTTTTCTCAATACAAGTAACTTACGGGGAAAGAAAACATGTACGTTACTACTAAATTATTATTATAATTATTTAAAAAAAATCGCATATGATCAGAACTTTCACTCAGTTCTTCTTCAACTATCAAGTTGCAATTGAAATCTCTGCGGGTACTTTTTCTAATTTTTAAAATCCGGCACGTCATGAAGTCTTTGGTTGGTTTTTACACCACCAGTTAAATATTCAAAACCACATCGAATATGTGATGCAAAAGAGACTGGCAGGTTTAATAGGCTAATTACCTTCGGCTCCTTACTTTCAATGGATAAAATGTCGTTTCAAAAAATTACATCTATCGGTATTAATTTATTTATTGCTATTATTTTCTGTACAAGAATTAATATTTTATATAGTACATTGACTACAATGATCTTATATATTGTAATAAATTAGTTTGGATATTGTAAACGACATAAGTCAGTAATTGCTTATTTTCACCAGATTCCAATTCCATTTGTGTTGGTAATAGCTGAATATTTGGCTGAATATGCTATTGGCAGTGAATGGGTTAATTTTACCAAGTTTGATTTTTATTTTTTTTTGTCCACAAAGAAATGCTGTGGTAGTCTTATGTTTATATTAAATTCCACATCCTTTAGTAAAATTATTAATAAATATGAGAAGCTCTTTAATTTTTCATATGTGAATTTTACGTTAACTTAAATTTTCTATGACACATTCTATCAGTATCGCACGTTCAATATATAAATGAAACTGTCGTTTTCTGAAATTCCCTTTTCTTTTAATTTATTAACTCTCGTTCTGATTGGCTTAGAATATCAATTACATTAGGATGAGGTGTAGTATCAGTTTTCTCTAGTTGAAAAAGAGTTTGGAACTTGGAAGGTATTTGTACTATCGACTTATATGAGAAAGTACAAACATTTTGTTCTTTTCTTTAAAATTAAATTATTTTGTTTAATGTATTGCGGACAAAACATTGAGGAAGTTAACTTGATCGTTGTATTTCAACGCAAACCTTTAATTGTTTCTTGTCATTTTCTCGGGATATTTCGCTGATTCAGCGGAAATCGATACATGAAAAGGGCATTGACACGCTGGGCTGAAATTCTATTTCTAGAGCTCCAGAATAAAAATTATTTTTGTTTATTTCGAGTACTTCTGTTCTCTGCCACGCCAACCTTTTCTGAAATAACAATTATTAAGCTGCTGTGTTTGTTTGCCTTTTAGTCTGCCTTTACGCCTTTTGTTATATTTATGTCTATTCTATTTATTTTGTAATTATTTGCACAAGTGTTATTGAACCGTCGAAACATTTATCGACTACTATTTAGCTGAAAAAATTAATTTTTTGGGGTATAAGTAATATCTATTACATTAAAAATTTTAAGAAGGATATTGAAACAAGGTCCTACAGTATTAAAACATCAACTTCCGTGAAAAAAGATAGAATGAAATATGATAACAGTTGTTTACTGATTACATCATGCATTTTTTTCATATTGTTTTTGGAGGTAATACTCATATGGAGGATTTGATAACATATGAGATTATAATATCAGTCGCACTCTGTAGAATTCACCCACTTCCTCCAGAGAAAAGGTTTGTAGATAAAGTTCACTTAAAGGTTAAATATATCGAATACTTATATTCATTTTTTCTAATAAGATAGGCACTCAGAATAATTAAAAATTAACAGAAAATTTCACAAATCACCCCTCGCGAATAAAAAATTTTTAACTATTTTGTTTTTCTTTTATTTTTATTGTACTGTTTGATGTTACTTAAAAATAAAAAAGATAGCAATAAAACTTTACAAATGTATAAAGGCCCGTGATAATAAGTCAGATGAACTAATTTTAAGAAAGAATCTTATTTAAGAGTCCAAGCGGAAAATGTTTCTGTACTTAAATCATGATCTATATGTTGATTTATTTTTATTTATTTGTTTGAAGTTGTTTAAAAGTTAGAGTAAATTCTATATAATAACAAAAAAAAATATAAATGAAAAGTTATACACATTATATTATAGTCTTACGAACTTATTGCAAATATCGTCTTTTCTGTGACAAAATGAATTTACGAAAGTTCGTTTTGTGTAAAAATTCCTTAATAAAGATTCAACATTCTTATAAATTCACTGACTTCAATTAGCTTTTCATTCAAAATGTTAAAATAATTCGATTAGAAAAATCCAATACTAATCAAGTTTAGAATTATATTAATATATTTTCTTTCTATAAAATTAAATGGCTCAAATAATTTTCGGTTCAATAGTTTTTTAATTAAAATTTCCGCAAATGGAATCTATTCAGCCGTATTGTATATGTATAGTTTAATATTCACTACTTGCAGAATATTTTAAATAATATTTAAATAGTGAATTAAATATAGGTCAAAGTTTGAGAATACAATTTCTGACGTAGACCACTCAATTGAACAAATTAAGCTGTATTGAAGAGAGTGAAATAAAATTGACATGATTTTGAAGCATGCCAATGTCGTGTAAAAATTGTCTTAATAATAAAGAAAACAATATCATTGTCTTTTAGTGCATTCATATCAAATTCTCTGAAGAGCAATTAGAAGTGAAGTATTCATTATTGTAGTAGTTTTCTTGCATAAAAATGTTAAATGAATAGTGACACTTTATTCTTTAAGACATAACTTGGAATGCAAAAACTAGACTCTGCTCACGTTTATTATTAATTGATGAACGTATCTATTTCAGATATTTATTAAACAGCAGGGTTATGTAGCAATTAGGAAATATCATGCCTTCCAAATCTAAGTAAGATCTAATAATTAGTTTTATTTAGCTTTTTCGATTGAACTCTGGGGTCTCTGAGACGGAACGTCTTCTTTTCCACGAGTCTCAAATGTCCATTACCCCTAACAATATTAGGAAATCATTTCCAGCAGAAAAATGATACTGTCCAAACATAGTGGCAAATAAAAGTCAAATATGACGCAAAAAGTCGCTGGCATAAAACGATTCGCGCTGTTGCGCCACTGCTGCCAGGCGGGGCCAGGGCAGGTGAGATGAAGAGTGGAATAAAAAATATATGAAAATCGCGAGGAGAGAATAAATCAACAACTGGGCAACTTTGAGCCCAGAAATCGTCTGTCGAACGTCGGCGATTGCTAATTACGTTCGCACTTGAAAGTCTCAGGAAAGTACCCGGGCTCGGTTCGACTTTTTCCGTCAGCGCTGTCCCCGCAGAAATAAAGAATACCGGCGACAGTAAGATCCAAAGCCAATGAACTCCGAAGAAACTCACTAAAGTCGCTGCTCACACCACCTGAAGCCGAAATGTGCTTACGACTCGTTTTTTGCGATTTTAAAAATGTTTTCGGCATTTTTTATATATGTTGTCTTATCTAAATGAACTCAGAAGAAAAAGTCAAAAGCACAGCGCGCTCTTGGACTATTTAAAATGTTTTGTTAAATTGCAAATTTTCTTTCAAGTTCAAAGGGTGTGAACCAATGAGCGCTGATTATTTTTAGAGAAATTTCTTATTTATAGCAGAACTCAATTTTTAGCACATTATAAATCTCGGGTAAAAGGCGAGAAATTTATTTCTGAAAATATATCTGATTTTTCGCCCGACTCAGACAAAGACTATTTTTTCTTATTAAATCAATTCAGTCGGTCAAGAGACATTGTCACTCCTACCTACGATAAAAATGACGCGAAAATGACACAATCTATTTTGTGGCAGTTGCAGTCACCCATTGAAAACTGGGGTCAGTTAATTCTCTATTGAATGAAAGAAAAATCTATATATATTTTTCACAACATAGCATGCTAAAAGTAATTGTGAACTTACGGTTCAAAAATAATCGTCATTACTATTTTTAGAAAATTGTGCAATTTATATTCTTCCTATTATGACGCAAACAATACTATTGTTGTCAAAATTTTGATTAATTTATTTTCATTAAGATTATTATGCTTGGAGCCCTTTTTGCTGAAATCCAGATTATTTAAGATTTGAGAAAAATGTAGCATATTAAGTGTTTTAAAATCTATGTTTTTAGTTTACTACTGCATAGAGAAAGTAAAATATTAAAATTGAAAAATTATAACTAAAATTATAAAATCGGAAAAAAATGTAACTTATTAAAAAAGTTGAAGATTTTGACATTTTTTTCTACGTTATGTAGGTACATTCACCCGGTGTTAAGTCGCCGTATTGGGCTCTCTATTTTGATTTTCCATAATTTTATAGTAAATTCGAAATTACCACAAAATATCCATAGTACCTACTAATTTACGTTTAAATACGTTTAAGTTCAAAAATTGTTTTACGCCATATTGGATCCGCCATTTTGAATTTCTAAGTTTCGAACGTAGATTTGCAGTAAGGGCCTCCAAAAATCTTCAAATAACAATTTTCGTGGCAGTGTTTTTATATTTAAATTTTTGGCCGCCATTTTGTTTTCGCGATAAAAAGCAGCCTATGTCTTTTTTAAGGTCCCATTTATCTATACATGAAAATTCATAAAAATTGGTTCAGTGGTTTAGGCGTGAAAAGGTAGCAGACCGAGTTCCTTTCGCATTTATAATATTAGCTTAGATGTAATGCATTTTCAAAAAATGCAAATTAATTTGTTTGTAACGATATCCGAAATTTTAGGATTCAAAAAAATATAAAATTTCAAAAATTGAATAATTTCAATTAATTCATGCGATATAAAAATAATCTATTTTTTCATCGTAAATTTGTGGACAAAACCTAACTATTAATAACAATTTAAAATCACCTGTAAAATCGAAAACATAAAAGTAGTTATTTTAAAGAAGTAAAAACTTCGATAATTAATATGTAGAGCAATTTAGAACAATTACTTAACTTTAGCATTTTATAATTCTGTCTTGAGAGGCATTTTGAATTCCAAAATTTTGAAATTAAATTTGGAATCAACGATTTCTAAATCCCCTTGATAACTACACTATATTTGATTGAAATCGTCTTGTTTATGTCGGTTTTACGTTATATTTCCTAAACTTTTGCTGAACTAAGAATGATGACCTCAGATTACGAGGGAAATTTATTCGACACAGAAGCTGTTGATCTCCGCGAAACAGACCATTTACGGGACAATCGCGGTTCAGATTAAGCCAGAAATGGTCAGATGGAACCGACAATTCAACCCGATCTCCTCCAGCTGACGTCATCGGAGCGCCAACGAGTCCTTCTCGCGGGAAAAATTGTGTCCGCCAAAAGTCGAGGACTCCGCCCCAGCAATTTTAATTCGAGCGATTTCTTGAAATCAGGCCGCTCGCTGCACACGGTGCAGATTTCTCAACTAATTTGGGTGCGTGCACTTTTTCAATTTTACCGTGTGACGTTCTTTTCAACTTCACAGTTGACCGTGCGTCCGCCAGGGGACGCTGGATTGCGACGCAAAAATATTGCGTCGAGTGCATTGTTTAATCGGTTAATATCGTTTTATTTGGTCGCCTCACTTTAAAGTCCTTGGTCTAATTCTCAGGTGAATTAATACACTAAACGCTCCCTCGCTGTTTACTATTTTTTGTATTCTACTTTAGTTTTATTCGATTTATAATATCCACGCGGCGAGGATATACGCGTAAAAATTTTCTTATTTCGCCTGTTTTACGCTGTTCTTGGACTATTTTAATTTTTTGTTGTTGTTTTTCACCATTTTATAGTGGAAATAGTAAATAAATTTCACCGTTACTGTCGCGTTTTCTATTTTTGTAAATACTAGTCTGAATAAAATTCAAGATTTTGCTCAAGCGTAGTAAGATGACGTTTTTTTTAAGTTCAAGTTTGTAAACAACTCAATGAGCTGTGGCCGTATTTTTAAAGTGTTGCTTTGCGTGCACAGAGATTTCATTGATTAATGCATTTAGCACGATTAAATTTTGCTGGACATTGTGCAATTTCTTCAAATGATTTTCATCGTCATTTAGAGTCGCTTTGTTTGTTTGAATTGCGAAGATTAACAAAAGATTTTTGCTAGTTTTGTTTCCATGTTCCAAATAAAATAAAAGTATGATATAAGGTCAATCGACTGTACCGTGGGGTTTATATGAAACATTTTTACTAATTATTAAAAGATTTTCTTTTGTTTAAACAATTTTTATTTCCGATACGCGTATTTTGGCTTATGAAGAGCGTTGGACACCAGCTTCTTGAAAATGGTCTCATGAGCCAAAATACGCATATAGGAAATAAAAATTGTTGAAACAAGTAAAAGAAAATCTTTTAATAATGTAGTACAAGAGATAGAAAAGCGGGTCCTATCTGTCGAATTCGCTTTTCTTTTAGCAAACTTCTGTATTTTTAAAATTTTTCTTCTTTCGAAAATTACCTTATTAGTAACTTTCATGAAAATAAATACTCAGAAAATGTTGAAATCGTCCATTTCAAATTTATTATCAAAATTAATCAATTTAAAACGACCCACTACTAATTCGAAACTTAGTACGATTGTCATGCAAAACCACTATTAGGAGATATCATTGTGAAACAGAGGGTTCAATATATTTTATAGGTCCATTTTGTCGAAATAGTGCAATAGATGAAATTTAAATTTAATATTAACAAATTCGTTGGATTTCATTATAAGATCGCTATATATTATTTCTCAAGACTATTTTTTTTTCGGTACGCCATATGTATCTCCCTTAATACTCCTTCTAAACCAATAATTGAGCCATCATTGTGGAGGGTACCTTCATCGCTAAAAAAGCCTATTAAAAATTAACATTTCTCTGAAAATTCGACAAAACTATTTTTGCAAAGGCAGTAGAGCACTATTCGGCTCCACAATTCGCTCTGGCTTTTTTTTTGAAAGTTGTTAGGGCACTCTGGAGTTTTTTTCAACAACTTTCTCAACGAACAGACCTAATCTCTCCTGGGAAATTTGGTGAAACTTAAAAGTTTTTGTGCGAAATATTTGTACGGGTAAAGTTTTTGTAATTAGTTTTTAATTAATTAAAAAGATCAAAAACAAAGAATTATCTTGTTTTTGAAACTGTAGTTACTTCAACCCTTTTCGGATAATTGAGCTCAAACATAAAATAAATCATAAAATTAAAAAGACAAAATAATTGTAAACTAAATTCGATTTTCGATGTAAAATCATATGATATACAATCATTCTTTTTTTGAGCAATGACGAATATTTTTAGCTTTTCGTTTTTTAACTTTCCGATTTTTTTTGTCTTGTTTTGGATAGTTAATCAAGTAATTTTTATTTTACTTTCAAAAGCTCTATTTGAAATAGAAAATTAGTACTTTTATGATAGTAAAGTTGGTAGTTTCCTCATTATGGGTGCTTAAACTATAAAAACTACATAATTTGGTAGCTTACAGATCCTCAAAGGTACTTTTTGTTGTAGTAGTGATATTACAATCGAAATTATGTAGTAAATTTGGTCAAAAAATGTCCGGCTCAAATTGTATGAATGCTTAAACCTTCCGTCTTTACTTCATTGAAAACGAGGGATCTTAAATCAATAATTTATTTTTGCGCACCTTGGGGTTTATGGAATGGCCATAACAAAAATAATTTGTTATAAAATTCATTTTGCCATCACAGCTTAAAAGAATTTGCTTATGATAATCGTGTTCATTTAAAATTCGAATTCATTTTTCCATGACCCAGCAAACGCCAGCAACGACTTCGTTGGTGGAAGTTTCCGAAAATGTCTTCGATTTTGCATCAGTTTGCATTTTGTAAAAAGATGCCTATATTATTTTTGTACTATCGTTTAAAGCCTTTCACAGCACAAATGTTGGTTTAATCCGCAACTGATTAGATTTTGGTGATTTCTACCGCAGCCCCGCAACCAGAACTTATCTTTTTATTTATTCTATCGCTCCGAATGCGGAATATTTCGCGGTTAGTGGTGGGTGGCATTTTTAATCGCAGGCCAGAGAACTTTAAGAGACTTTTAAGAGGAAATTTAAAAAATTTGTTTATTTTTCACACGCTACATAATTATTTTTAAGATAAAAGTCACCACCTGAGTGAAAGATTTTTTTTCGGGTTTGTAAAAGGTGACAGCAAATGAGGACGTGGAAAGCATGTGTTGGGGGAGTTTCAAAGGATTTATTTTTGCACGTGTTTAGAGCTTGTTATTATTTTGTTTGTATTGTGTCTTGTTAGAATTCCTTTTTATTTAAATCCAAAAAGTCACCAAAATAATACAAAAATTTCGAATGCACTGCGCTTGAATTTTTCTCAACCGCATCTGTAAGGGGCCTCATCTCGAAAAACTGAAAATTATTTGCTTATTGGAAAAAAGACAAATCGTGTAAATTAAAAATTTGTTTACGAATATATACTTTTAAAAAACTTTAATATAAGTATCAATCTTGATGATTGCATTTTTTTTTTTAAACCTCAATAATGAATAATTTTGGACTCAACTATTTGAATTAATATCTTAAAATTTTATTACAATATTTTCATAAAAAAATATTGATTTTTTTTAATCATTGCAGTGAATATTTGACATGCTCTTTTAAAATAAAAATCAGTTTCCGATAATTGACGATATTTTTGAACTATTCTTATCAAATGAGAACAATAAAATCGTAATGTCTAAGTTATTTTAGCACTTAAATGATTAATTATCTAAGTTTTTATAATTCGAAATCGTATTTGATCGTTTATAAAATCGAATAATAATTAATAGATATTTTGTAGATAGCTTCTCAGTTTGATTTACTAATATTAGAATGACAAGCGTTTTACAAAAGATTAACTATAAATTTTAGCTGATTTCGAAAGAGGTAATTTTTGAAAATTAAATTGTTTGAAATTTGCAGCCAAAAAAACAAAAAATATTTTTAATAGTACACTAATGTGGTAATACCAAATGTTGGCAGAATATATCTTTTTAACTATAAACAAACAATTTCTGCGCCTTCGAAAAATAAATATACTGCTTTTAAGTCTTTATAATTTTGTTTTGTTTTGTATTATTCCGAATTTAGGAAGTTGTTTGCGCAAAGGCGAGCAATAATTAAAAGCAGTTTATTTTTAAGTCGTTTCTCATTCAACTTCTTATTTCTGTCCTTTCTGATTCAAACCATAAAAAATTAGTAGTAAATTATAATCTGTCTCTTAGTAATTTAAACGAATCTAAAAATTTCGCCTTAAATTATTAAAAGAAGTCTGGAATCCATATTCTTTTCTATTCAACAGTATCTAAAATAAATTTAACCATAAATTAATATGTAATAAAATTATCAATCTGAATTCTTAGTTCTAATTTATATCATTCAGCGGCACTGCGCACAACAGATAAACTAAATTAGTTATTTTAAAACCTGTTTAGTAATTGGAGCTATTTTAATTTTATCGCAGGTTTTATGGGATTAAAGTAAGATTAACAGTTAAATTATGTATAATAACAATTAAAAAAAATAGCAACTATTAAATTCTTAGTATTGTAAACAAACATTGTCAGAAAGCAACTACAATTCTGATAATTCGCTATGTTTATTTATCATTATTCATTTACATCAATAATTTCATACAGCTTTGTTTGATCGATCTGACTAAATTTTGAAAAGGAAAATAGTTTAAATATTCAAATTAATTTTTCTCGATTTGTTTCTGCTTTCTTTATGCTGCTGCCATTAAACTGCAGATGACGCTGAAGCATAAAAGCTTAAAGTCTAGGCTTGCATAGCCAAGGAAAAGCTTGTTTGAGTTCTTGGTGCGGAAAAGGTTTGCGGTTTGGGTGGAGGAAAGCATGGACAAGAACTAATGTGAGCTTGACTATAGAAAGCTTTTTGCTATTTGGGAAATTTAAATGAAGCCGGATCCAATGTGTTTCATCAGTTTTAAACATTATTTTATTAATTAATTAATATACATATACCTGATTCCAGGAAATGAGTTTTTTTTTTTAGCACATATATATAGTAGTTATTGCGATTTTGGACAGTTTTTAACTTTTTACTTCTTATTCAATATTAGTTGTTTTTTTTTGACAATCGGTTCCGGATTAGGTTTAGCACGAAATTTATGAGCTGTTGTTCCAAATAGTTGTTATATTATGAAAACCAAATCAAATCATATTGTTTTCATTTTTACACACACTTTGCATCAAAAAATTATGCAAGGTTATTCAGCTCAAAGTTTAAAATTTGACTGAATGTTGAAAATTAGCTCTGTTTAACAATAAATTCTGAATTAAAAAAAACCTGAAAAACAATTGTTCGTTATTTGTATGCGCGCTTTTATGTATGAACATGTACCCAATATTTTGAAAACGGTTTAAATTTAAAATACTCGGATTACTTTTATAATGTTTTATTGGGAAAGTTTTTAAGCATTTATTTACTTTAAAACTATTTTCTAAGTGGAAAAGTAGGACGTTTTAAACGATTATGTATTTTTAGTTTTTGAAAAGTCTGGTCTTTTAGAAAGAGAAATTACATTAAGGTTTTGCCATAAATTAAGCAAGCATTATTTTTTATAGTTTTCTAAAGATGAAGTATTTGGTATAAGAAATAATCAATATATTGATAACTTCAGAGGTGTTCTATTGAATGATAGAGTAGTAATCCATAACAGAATACATTCTAAGATTTAAAGTGCGACTCCTGTCTAGTGTCTGTATCGAACTTGTATTTTTCGAAAATTCCGAATATATAGCAAATAAAATACAGAATATTTAATAAAAACTTAGCTAACCAGAAGACTCGTAAACGATTCCTTCTGCAGACCTATTCAACCTTACTTTGAAATTAAATTAGATAAATGAAATCATCTTCTATCCTCGTGAAAATAAATTGGTGTGACGTTGGCAGCCACTTGTATTAAAACTCACCGGCGAATATATAATACTTCTAAGTGTTTGAAAGCGCCGCATAACAAGCTAATTTCATTCATATTTTATTTAGTAAAGTGGTAGTGATAACGAGGTTTGTTGTTTCCGTTTTTAACCTAATGTGTCGCGATCTCACAACATGTAGGCATGAATTATCATCACAGGTATCTAATCTCAAATTCTGCTCAGTTGATTGAAGAAAGCTTTCTAGATGCAGATAACTAACTATTACTACTCAAGTAAAATTGAGATCGCTTCAGTTGATAGTCGTTGAAGAAATTAGCGAGATGTCCTAAAAGTAAAGAGAAGATAAAACACCACCGCAAACATTTCGCACATCTTACTGATAAGAACATTCTCTCATATTTCACTTTCTCTCAAATATCTTAAAAAATTGTGAAATGCGATTTGATAGTGAAACTGGTGTTTCCACTTGCTGGTTTAGCCTTCAGTTGGTCACTGACGCCTTCGTTGTTAGCATTAATCGCGTAAAACTAAAATAAAAGAGTTTCCTAATTTTTGCCGGCCAAAGATCGAGTTCAAAGTAGAATTTTCGGGTCAAAATTTGTAATTTATTTGTATTTGAACTTGCATTTAATATTTTTGATCGGTGATTGTCCACCGAAAGAAGTTTAACAGTGCTACCACTTACCCAACCGATTTTATGTACCTATTATACTAAGCAATATGAAAATGCCTCTGGTTTGCTTAGAGTTAAGCCCCTCTCAGGAGTATCTCACGGTAAATAAAATTTTACATTTGTTTTGAATTAATTTGAATTTTGTTGCTGTGCGCACATTGTGTTTGATGTGACGTTTTTCATGTTAAAGGTTAAGTCAAACAGTCTGGCGTGCCTCAGATAGTGGATTTGTTTACTTGTTAACAATTTTTATGATTGCGAAATTAACTACCAAGCAGAGGCTTTATAGGGAGATCTTAAATTATGACGACGGTTGTATGGAAAAGTATTATTAGACATTGTGAGTCTTTTCCTGTTTGTAATATTAACTTTATTACTTATGGGCCTAGTAAACAATACTATAATGCAATCTGAATGTTGATCAAACTTTATAGTCTTATTAACAGTCGAAGACTTCATGATAAAATAACCAACCACAATTAGGGAAACCTATGCCCTTAGGCCCTTTATTTATAGACAATCTTTTAGACACAAGCTACTATATATATAATAAATTGGATAATTGAAACGTCGTTCACCTTTATGGTTTTAATTACCATTAAATTACTTAATTAGTAATTATTATTATTTTTCATTTAATTTGGTTTTGAAATTTTGTATGTAATAGCCATTTAACTATTTTTTAAATAATATATATACATAATTATTAAATATTTTTAGCGTTCAAAATATCAAGTCGAAACTTTAAAGTGGAGTTTCCGAAAAAACTTTTCATGACCTTAGATTTTTCTTAGTATACATAAGTTCAGTCAATGTGAAGTAGTAATTTTTGAAAATTCTCCAAAATTCAAATTGAATAGATAAATTGCACTTTTCGAGTTATTTTCCCCGTTGTTTTTAAAATAGAATTTTTAGATAAATGATGAAGTTTTTTGGGGTCCTTGTTGACGCTAGAAAGAACACACACTCAGTAATATCGTAATAACTTGAGTTAGATCATGATTTATTTTCATAATATTTGAGGAACGTAATCAATTTAAAAAAGAGAAAAGATTATAATGATAATGTATTTTTCAATAAGATATCAACCTCTCTCTTTACCACATATGTGTGCGTTTAGTATTTTAGAAATTAAAATTAACTGGTAAATAAATTAAAATCTCTTAAATAACTACCATCTAGATTGTATTTCAACAATAAAACCAATTACTTCGTAGAATGGCAGCATAGATAGCATTTTATTTTATCTGAAATAAACGATTTTAAATATATCTCAAAGCAATCCTCGAATTATAGATTTCGTTTTAGTTTAGTAGAAAAATATCGTAAATCTTGGATAAATAAATTATCAAATGTTATGCAGTTTGTTGAGTGTTAATAATTGCTTTATTTTAAAAATAATTTAAATTTCTGCATTTTCCAAATTTTTCTTACTTACTGAGTAATTGTCGGTAAGAAATAAGTAAAGAGATAATCAAATTAAACATTTAACCACTTTTTTCACCTTTAAAAAATTCGTGCCTGAAGAGGTTAATAGATCGAATTTTGCATAAAATAAAATAGGTGTGGTATTTTCATTTCTTTATTTTTTTTTTCATAAGGGGCTGTTTTTTAATGTATGTACTTATATTTTGTACCTACTAAAAAAATAGACAACACTTTCTTCAGTAACGACACCTACTGTAGCATCGCTGATGACAAATGACCCTTCAGTGGGAAACAAACCGCAGCGGACGTTTCCACGTACAAACAAGCCCCTGAACCGAGTGACCATTTGTTGTACCTGTTGTAAGAAGTCGGCACCGCAGCAAAGGGCGGCCTAAGAAAGCCTTTCTCCCGGAAGATCATTAATTAAGCCGCCTAAATGCCAATCGGGCTCCGCATGGAGCCTCAAAAAAGGCCCTATCAAGGGCTCGCCACCAACAAAGCAGGACGGCACCGTCAATCACCTGCAATCGATGCTCGCGGCGAACCCTTACCTTTTTACCTTCGTCCTGTGGTCGTAGGCAAATTAAGGTTCTTCGCCAGGACTAATTGAATTTCTTGGGACGTCTCAAGATGGGACAAAAGGGCCGGACCGATTCTATCGGGTGACCTCTGACCACCGCTCAAGGGTGGTTTGCCCAATGTTTGCAGTTGACAAAAGCGCGCCGCTAATGATCGGCTTCGAGCGCTTCCAAAAACGCCCCCGCAATGATGAGGCCAAGTGCCCGTAACTGACAATAAAATTACGATTAAGTGCGCGCACTTCAAGTGATATGCTATTAAGCGGCGGTCTATGATTAATTAACGCAAAAATTGCAGCTTTTCGACCGCCAGAGGGCCGCAATTTGGAGCTATGGGGAAGATATTGCGTGTCTTCAGCCTTTTTCCGTTTAAAGAAAATGTTAAGGAATTGAATTTTTGATATGAGACATATAATAATGGTCTACGAAAAATAATTGCTCCAATTAAAGGGTAAAGACCTGCTTTTTCTGCAATACGTTCTATCGATTCCGTTTTACAATTTAACAAGTAGGGTGGTTTTGAAAATAATATAAGTCATATATTTGTTTTAACCTCTTTAGGAACGAATTTTTTAAAGGTGCATGGAAAAAGTGATTAAATGATTTATTTGGTTCTTTATTCACTCATTTTTTACCATTAGCTATTCAGTAAATAAGAAAAATTTGGAAAAACCAAATAATATAAAATACGAAACTGAGCTCAAATATTTGACAGCAAAATGCTATAATTAAAAAGAAAATAAACAAAATTATTTTTCAAATAAAGCAATCGTTAAAATTAATGACAATTGTACACATTTGATAATTTATTTATCAAAGAATTTACGATATTTTTGCAAAAAACGATATTCAGCGGCAACTTTGAAATATTTTGAGTAGTTCATTTCACGGACCATACTACAAAATTGTTGGTTTTATTGTTGAAATATAAACTGGTGAGTAGTTCTTTAGGAGATTTTAATTTATTTTCTAGTTAAAATAATTTTAATTTCTACAACACTAAACGTACACATATACGCCTAAGGCCGTGAAGAGGTTAATTTAAAATAAAAGTAAATCGAATCATAATTTCTGGATAACATAATTACATTTTTGTTTATTTTTATATAATTTAATATAATTATTTTTCTATAATATTAAAATAGAAACATTTTTCTTGGCCCACGAAATTTCCCACTGAACCATATAGTGTAAAATTAAAAAGCAATCAAATCACGATCGTCCTCAATCTAAGATAGCTGAGCGGCGGCACGTTGATATACGTGAATAGAAAAGAGCAAAGAATAGGTGAAGTCAAAAAGATAAGACTTCCTAAGGGAGACTAACAAATTGATGAACAAAGATAGTAAGGGGATCAGCCGGCTAATGGTCGGATTAACGAACAGATTATCTACGGATCTGCATGTCTTTTGTCCAGTTTTTGATTTTTCTAAGAAAGCATCCCCGAGGCTTCTTTGTGTAAGCTAGTTAGATTGTGGATTTACCTCTTTGGGACCTGCTTCTTACATCGCCGTTCTGTCGTCAACAAATTTTACTTTGGCTACCTGTTTTGTTTACCTTGCACAGCCTTATTAGTTGCGGTTGACCAAGGTTAGGTTTTTAACAACGATTTTAAAAGATTTATAGTGTATACACATATTATTTTATTTGTTTTTTACAACAGGGGTTGTAATAAACTTATTACATTTTTATTTGTTATATTAAAACTTCTTACAGAACTATAATTTAATTGTACCAAAAAGTAATCAATTAGGACTTATGAGAGAAATCGAAAACATTTCCGTATGTTATATTCAACGCATTATAATCCGATGTAATTTTTGTTAACTATTCATTATTTTATATGATATATTTTTAATTGTTATTAAAAATTATGGGAATCTAATTTGGGATCTTGAAAATTGTGATTATATGTATGTACAAAATCAATTTTCACAATTGCGAGATACCCATGGATATACTTTAAACTGTTTTTATTTCTCTCCCGTTAAAAAACCTAGTTCAGCACATAGTTATAGTGGTCCTTTAAAAATTTGAAAATAATTCGATCCACTGAAGAAAAACGCGTGGAGCAGCTCAAAATTGGACTTTCAAAACCTACATTATTTGGCTTAAGATTTTCTCTTAATTTTTTAAGGATCTCAGTTTAAAATAAACCACAAATAAGTTTCTGCTGCGAAAAATTGAGTTTTTGACGAAATTTTTAAAAATATTCTCCAATTCCCGTACACTGATTGCATTTAATTTTACTGCAGTTTCGAAACTAAATAAAAAGTCTAGAAATTCTAGCTTCTAATAAGAATTTCGAATGTGAATTTGATTAAACTTCGAGTAAAGTATAACTTAAATTAGTATCTTTTCCATGTTTTTTAATGTCAAATATTACTCTACATCAACAGCTGAGCTTAGATACGTGTCGTTGATTTTATAATCCTGAAGGTCAATGAAATTCATAAAACAAAAAAAATAGAAAAGAAAACATTGAATCTTATAATAAAATTTGTAAAACTGTTGTATACCCCAAAATAATCTTAGTGACGCAATTACACCAAAAAATATTAATCTCCATATATTTCGTCTTTGCAATAATGTCGCTCTTAAAGATTTGGAGCGATAAACTCACATATATTTTTTGCTATTTTTAATTTTGCGATGTTTTATACAGCAACGATTGATGTTTATTTCAGTAAATAAATTATTTTAATTTTTGACATTTCGGTTTTTAATAATTTTTTGGAGTATATGGTACTTACTGCACTGTCATATGATATAAGTTTACAGTGTAGTCATTTTAATAATGCGTAACTCTATTTCTCGCACGCACTTAAAATCTCTAAATTGAATGTATTCTTACACTAAAATTGTGCTACCAGATCTCACAACCCTTCCCTGATGTTATGTATGTATGTATGTTAATATATTACAAAAAAAAAAGAGTCAAACTGGAATATTTCCCCTCGCATCTTATGTACACCTACGGAGCTGTTCCCTTTTCAATGGGAACTGTTCCAGGCAAACTCCCTAACCCGGATTGTTGCAGTTCAGTGGATATGTATTGCGCTCTCGGTTCCTCCAGGAACCTCCGGGCATCCTCCATTTTTGCTGAGTAATCCCGTGGGCGTGGCCGAAGTGATTGATTAGTCATGCCGCCGGTACTTTCCTAAATTTCTTTTTCTCCCTTCACGTTCTCTTCTTTAATAGTTTAGAATTGTGTTCCCGGATAAAATTGGATGTCGGGTTCGTTCTAAAATCTTCATGTAGGCTCGAGAGTAAAATGATTTAAAAGAAAATTAATTAGAAACTTTCGATTGGGTGTTTAATTAGTTAAGTATTGGGAAGTATAATTATACAAATGATTTTGAAAACTTCGTTCTGTCCAATTTTCAAAAATTTCAGTCTAAAAGAGAGATTGATTGTATATAAGATTAAAGTAAAAGTTGTTTGCTAATTCGAATTCAAAAAATTTAACTAAAATTATAATTTTTTTATTTTTAAGTTTTTTTTTTTTTTTTTTTTTTTTTTTGCAACTGATTTGACAAAAATAATAAGTAATATTTTCTTCACTTTTTAAGTAAATTATTGGAGCTTTGCTCATGGGATGAACAAAACACTGCACATCTGAGAAAAGGGAGATTATTTGTAAATTAAAAGGGAAAGGCTGGAGAAGTGCAAAATTGAAAATTTGGCAGACTTTTCACTCTAAAGTTCGAATTTTCGACTATTTTTTCGACATATTTGACCCCAAAAAAATTATTTATTTACACGATACCTTTCAAACTTTAGGCATATTCTTCCGATAATATTACTGAGAGTAACCTCCCAAAATTTCATCGAAATCGATCGATAACTTTTTGAGCTACATCACGAGCAGTTTTTGAAAATGTAGTTTCAAAAGATAATCGTGGTTTAAAGTTTCAACATGTGAAAACCATGCTCCGCTCTATATTACTATATATATGCGATAACTCCGCTAATATTCCATATTTCGGGTTTTCCTTTGGTCTGCATATTTTCGAAATACGTGATAAAAAAAACGATGTTTTGAAAATTCTAAAGGGATTTCTGTCCTTAATGGGTGCATTGTCATGAAAGTACTTACCATACGGGTCCCAAAAGAATCTTCGCAGAACATTAGCGTTTGCAAACAGATTCATTAAAAAGTATTCATTCCAGGATTCATTCCAAAAATATATCGTAGAAAAGAAGGTACTAATATGCTTGAAAATCGAGGAAAATTTAAAATAATGCAAATAATAATAGAGAACATATGAATGCATTCCAGTGAAGGTATATTATCTACTTGTCGTGTTATCAGTCTGATTTGCTATCATCTACAACTGCACGACTTTCCTTTACTTGGAAATAATTTAGTAACCCAGTGATCATTTACCAAAAAGGCGCCGACGGTTGTATGGTAGTGTCATTTTCCAACATACATATATTCCGCGTGACAATTTGAAAAAATAATGCTATGAAGCTAATTTACGAGGTGCGATTTGATGGTACTTAATAATGCTCTCCTAGTGCTTTACACCATCTTTTTTTACTGTCGTCGTATCAGTTTTGAAGTGCTAAAGCACATTATCAGGAGACGTGAAAGTCTCTTGTTTATAAAAATTTTTAGTTTAAACAGTTTATCTCGAAAACGTTAATATGTATATGCGATAAGGTGCTCTAATAGGTGAAAACCCTTTGTTTTACAGGAAAGTGAAATTGTTGAAGTTCTCTGGAAGCAAGATGTCGATCTTGGATACTCTCTTTCACCACCAAAATTAGGAAGTAACGATGCTGGAACATCCACTTCTACAAAAAATTCTGACGATGAAGTCGAGAAGTTGAAAGCGTTGCAAGAACTTAAAGAGGATAAGGTAAATAAATAACTAATTATATGTAGTTTTATGATAACAATAATGGTTCTGTAATAAATTACTTAGGCCCAATTTATAGTCGTTACATCTACTAGGTACAATAATTTTCTTTTCTAGTAGTAAAATCTCAAAATAAAAAAAAAGATGCCAAAATAACATTATATATATAACAATTAGGTAACCTTACTAACGTTTCTTGACTAATAAAGCTGCAAAAATAATAACTAAATAGTTAAATGAGTAGGTGGCAAGCATTAGATATGTTGTCGACATTGTGACGATATTTTTCCGACAATTGCATTTAAAAATTCCCAAAGCCAATAATGTCATGATAAGATAAGAAAAAGGCCTGCTTAAGTATATATTTATAGACTTATTTGTCTTTTAGTGAAAATTTGACTAAGTTGATATAGATATCAAATAAATAATAAGTTAATGAACAATAAGAATGAGTACGTTAAACCGCGAAGAGAGAAGTAGAAAGTGAAGAAAAAAGAAAAGTAGAAAGTTATATTTCCCCTTTAACGAAAATATTTTACTATTAGCTCATCTTCTCTTCCTATCCGCAAGATACTTATAACTTAATTGACTCTTGAATAGTTAGAGCTATTAAATATTTCAAATATTATTATTTAATAATGCTAATCAAATATCGCTATGGATAAATTCATATAATTTGGTAGTCACTTTGCTTTGCCCGATATGGAGGATTTGTAAAAATATATTTGTTGATTTGATTTGATCACACTGAATTTTCTTGTAATAGTAAAAAAAAATATAGTATGATCTAACAGTTTAGAAAATTTTAAAAATAAGAAAACCCTACATCAGAATTAAGTGTAAGACTGCAAGACAACTGTCAGTTAAATGATTTTAGAAATATGTCTGGTTTTAGTTGAAATAATGCAATAGAAAATGTTCTAATGGTGGTGTTACGTTAATTAATTATTTAATTTATAGAAATTATTTCCAGTAATTTAAATTCTTTCGTCATATAAAGGTCGGATTCATAATCATTTAAAATCTCTCTACAAAGCCTAAGTATCAGTTTTCATCTTATATTATCTATACATTAATCAATAGTGTTATCCGAAAATGTTTTCTTCTAATAGATAACATTTTTAAATTATAGATTTTAAGAAAATGGTCCCTTTTACCATATTAATTCTTTTTGTATGAGTTGCCCTAATTTTTATTTTTTCGATTTTATTTTGCAACCTTTTATAAAATTTAATAATTTATATTGAATAGTATAGAAAATCGTTACAGGATTAAATGGGGCCTTTTTTTTCAATTAACCTCCTTTTTCTTGGTCTCAGTGAAAGTCGAAAGCCGATCTTGCTCTGCACTAAATTTATTTCATATTTATTTAGAAATAACTAAAATTTAAAAGTTTTTAGGAAAATTCAAAATAGTATTTAAAAAAAAAGTTTTTTTTATTTTTCGAAATAAAATTTATTAAAATAATAATTCAAGCAATAATCTTAAGTTGTTGTTCTGTATTATTAATTATTTTAACTTTTTTTGAATAGCCGAAAGACGATTCAGAGAAACAAGATGAGTTGGATGACGAATGGGCGGGAATTCCTTTCCGGATCGATAATGAAACCGGTAAGTCACACAAAAAATTTACTTATACCATTTACACTTAAATCTTTCGTATTACTTTAAAAAATATCGAAAATGTGCCATGACTTCAATATTATAATTTAAGAGCACAACAAAAAATGGAAAATGAAATTGTCCGAGCTAATCTCAAAAAAAAAAAAGAAACTTTCGATTAAAGTGAACCCAGCGGGTGATTTTAGCCGAACTAAGCCATGGATTATTACCCCACTGAGCTCCCAAAACCGACTCCGATATGTTTGCCGCTGTGTGCTCGTTAAAACGTATCCAAACCCCAGCCCCAGGTATCCAAACACTCGGCCATCGATATCTTTTGTATCCATGGAAAAAGATGGAAATCAAGAAAAAGCCTAAGCCGCTCGCAGAGCATAACAAATGCGGCCAATATTGAACCTATCAGAGGATCATATCTCTGGGTCGGGCTCTTTCCCTTTTTTCTTTTCCCAATTATGTAGAATGTTTTATATAAGAAAGTCGGTCTCCCGTATCAAGTTAATTCCCGGGGATATTTTCAACTATATACCCGGATGCAAAGTTATAGCCCGCCTTTGTAGGTTCCCCGAAAGTGCGTCAATATCTACTCGTCTCGCACTGCGGTACAAGGCCCATAGGGGTGCCTTATGCCCGAAATTTTCTCGTATAGTAAGTACGCACACATTCAGGGACCACCTAATGCGGATCAATCCGAACATTTTGGAATTGGATAGGGCTGCGAAGGGCTCGGAGGAAATACTCGTAACATGCCGCCGCCACCATGAAAAATGATTCCGGCGTTACAATGCAATTTCTATTGGCATATACTATATAGAAGAAGGGGATTCTGTTTTCACTTCGTAGGGCTTTTCTCTCCCCCTCCCCTGAACGCACCCTAATCCGCGGGCTGGGTCTTTATCCAGAGATTTTCCCCGAATTATACTGTACCCTCGTCCTTGTCGATGTGATAACTGAAAGCGCACATAATACGCAATTTCCAGCTAATTGTTCCGGAGTATCCTGGGTCTATTGACTGGGATCGGTGTCAACCAATCCAATTAAGCCATAATCAAGGTAGCGCAAATCTTTCAGTACGTTGAGTTTATTTCTCAGTCGTCTATCTTATACATTAAGAAAATTGAGGCGCTAATAGTAGACCCCACCGGCAAAAGGGTTCCTCTATCGTTTCTATTCAGGAAACTCCTTCCTCTATATGTATGTCGTTCTCGGCTATATGACTTGACATCTGCATTATCTTGCCAAAGTCGGTGTCATAAATCAAGAAGGCACCAGTCCTCCTCTCGCTGGTGACATGCTGTTGAAATGTTGCGATTATCTCGGGTGTGGCTATGAATGTACCTTTGATGAAAACATATCCGCTCGATCATGACCAGGAAGAAATTGCCATTGTTGCCAATTGAGGTGCTCATGCCGGCACGGCACGCCGCTGGTGCACCGCCAAGAGAAAGCTAATTTACTCGCAACGTCTTAATGAAGAGACTCATTTTGATTGGGACGATTAAGACGATATCGGTTTAGAGTATTAAATTGAAGGAACTCTTAAGATTCGCAATGATTTTATATCGTTTTTGAATAAACAATGAAAAAAATCTTAGGTAAATTGCAAAATATTACAAATTTTATCGAAAAATACCAGTGGTTGACCAATATATGTTATATGTATGTTATCTACCCCAAAAGTAACTGTCTCAATATTTAGACTTAAAGTATCATTCTGGTTTATAATTTTCAAAAAATCCATTTTTTTGTTTTGCATTTTTCGAAATTATATATTAGGTCTGTATGGTAACTTTTGCGTAAAATGTTCTTGGGTAAAAATCTAGTAAAAACTTGCATATGATAGTGAGGATAAACATGAAAAGTTACCGAACGACCTCTGATAAAAATTGGGTAAATTTTGAAAGTCTTGTTTGTGTACGTAAACTCTCAAAAGTGCCACATAATATCCAGAAAAAATTTTGTATTGAAATTCTCATCATTTTAACGTCCAATAGACCATGTTTGAGCAATATATGAAATAAAACTATAGAATTTCACTTTTTTAAATATCTTTATTCCAAATTTGCAAAAATAGAACAATACTTTGGTATGATTAAGAACTGAGCAAAAGTTTAGTCTCAATTTTTATTTAGAAAATCCGGAAAATTGGGATTGAGTCTGTACTAAAAGCAATTAGTCTCAGTTTGAGTAGGTTAGGTATAAGAGTCAATATCTCAACTTAGTGATAGTGATGCAATATTTCAATTCCTTAATTTAGAAGCGTATTTGAGATACGTTCGTAAATCACTTATCAGAATAGAAATTGATGGAGAAATAATTTGGAAATTCATATTCTGTTTATTCATTTAGAAAAATTCTATTTGTTATTATGAATTCGTACAAAATCTTGTCATCTAATATCTCGTACTTGCCGAGACCTGACAATCCTTGGGTTTAACCAACATTCCGAATTAATACCTACTTTCAATACAATTTCCAATAAAAATCCAAAATCAGCAAAAATGATACTTCCGTAATTCTTGATTGGCCTTTATCATTAAATTACGTTTCAAATACAAGGAAAAGTTCCAATGTACTTTTGCTTTACGTGAATAATATTTTAATTTATTTAAACAAATGCTATTAAATTGCGAAAACTATTACTTATTGCACAATTATGGAGATGATTTATTTGCCAACTCCTCCTCCTACAAGACTAATGAGCACAGCGTTGTCCAGTGCCATCAGCGGGGTTGCAACAAAGGTTAGAACCAAGAAAATGCAAATTGCTTTGAACATCTCAAAACTAAAAATGTTCTTGCACTGGTTGAATACGGAATAAAATCGTTTAGTAAAAGTTAAGATTGTTTTGATGAAAAGTTATTTAGACAACTGCATTTTATAGCAGCATTCAACAAAAGAAGGACGCCTGGAGTTTAAACGAACGCTGAACCCATTTTATTCGCTACCATTTACTTTTGTCTACATATTAAAGGTACAATTGAATTTATCCAACTGATTAAATAATGCAATAAATTAAATATTGTGATTATGATTCTTTGAAAGTCACGCTAAAGGGTATGATAATTTCAATCATTTTAATAATAAATAAATATTTGATTGCACATTTTCAAAGTCAAAATGGCTGTTTGAATTACGACTTATATGGAAATAATGAAGTTCATCAATTAATAATTTAACAGAACTGTAGCGCTAAAATTTGGTACATAATAATATACATATATGTAGATCATTAATTCCGCTAAAGCATATACGAATTAAGATTTTGGAAATGAAATTAAGGCTGTCTCCACTACATATGAAAAGTGTAGATGACAAAAAAGGTACATACTATTTACATACTTTTGTCCTATCTTGTATAACAGAAATCAAAGTTTCCTAAATATTCGAAATGAAAATATCTTTTAAACTAGAATTTGAAAATATCTCTATATTCAAACATCTTTTTGGAGACCAGTAATAAATAAATGGCTATTTTAGTGCAAATTCATGAGGGCTAAAATTGTAAAGAGAGAATAATAATTCTTAAAATACAATTAAAATGTTTTGATTTGGAATAATCGTCAAAATATCATAAAATTATATAATATTCCCCTTCTATCCAAACGACTATTTATCGACACTCGAATTAAATAAAAAATAATCGAAATTGAGTAAATTTCGAAAATTCATTTACGTCACCTTCGATTACTAATACAAAACAATCATCTACAACACAGTAGAAAAATCTTTCGATTAGAATCTCCGACACAAAGAATTTCGTTGGCTCAAAGGACCTCAGGTCCCCAGCCGCACCAAAAAAAGGACTGCAATGCAATTGTCGACTATTAGGTTTAAATTCAAAGAAAAATATTATTTTGAGCAACTGAAATAAAATAATTAATAATCAAACAATCTTCTGGGAGGAGATTTGAAATAGGTAATTGGGGCTGTGTTCTCCAGTAGTCGTGAATATGAGGCTTCCGGAAATATTAAACATACATATGATGATTAATCGGTGCTGATAAATGACGACATGTTTTATCTGTATAAAATTCCTTTTTCAATTGAACCCTTGCAAAGGATTTAAAGAATTTATAAATATAATGAATTCAAATAAAATCTCATAACACTTAGGTTACAGGGACTTTTCCCAATGTTTTGCGTAAATTATACTCCAATGTTAATTTTGTTTTTAAAATTTTTATTAAACTGCAAACCATATAATTGTAAAAAAAATGATGATTTGTTAGCCGCTTCCTGTTCCAAGGATGGAAATTTGAGCTTTTCTGTCCAGCGCCTCTGTGCTTAGAGCAAGGACCGCCAAAATTAAGAAAATACAAATTGTTTTAAACATTTTGAACAAACTAAAAGCAGGTTTGAATTGATTGAATACGAAATAACACCTCTTAGTAGAAGTTAGATTTGATTCTGATGAAAATACGTTCAGAGAACGACATTTTATAGGAGTTTCAACAAAAGCGTAGAGGGCACCTCTAGCGAATTCTGAACCGATTTTATTTACTCGAATATTGAATGGAAAATTGAATTTCTCCAAATGATTAAATAAAGCAAATTATTTAATACGCATGATGTTGTACAAAGTCAAAATGACAATTTGAAGGACGGGACTTTTAAGCAGATATTTAAATTCATCAATTTAATTGAATTATCTATTATGAATTTTGTTGAAGTTTTTATTGAATTTTTGATTTCGCAGTCGTTGTTCTGCATACCGCACGAAGTTGAAATTGTAGATATTATAAAATCACCCAATTTGATTAATAAATTATATTCGATTTGCATATAATTAATGTAATGTACATATATAGTATAATACTTCAAATCGAAAAAATAAGAGAATGTTACAGGTAATATCCATTGCACATTCAAACAAGAATTTCACAAATTGATTGTATTAAATTTACAATTTTATCTGTGCTTACATTATATTTAATATTAGGTAATAATAATAATAAAATTGCCGTATTCAAATAAAAGCCAAAAACTTAATCTAGCATTTAAAATATCAATTGCGTTTGCTTTGTATCTTGTAATTTTAATCTCCTAATTTTTTGGAAAGACAAGCGTAGGCATTTGTTATGATTGTCATTATTAATTTGGGGTAATTGCAAATATCCATATTTACTATATTTTTACCCAACATTTTCTATTACAATGAGTGTGCGTCTTTATGGATTTTGCTTACTTTTAGAGTTAAAGGAAATATATGGTATGTGTTTAAGACAATACATACATAAGTACATAAGAGGGAAAATCTGCAGTTGCTCGGAATTGTTAAATGCAATATTCATTCAAAATAGTTCCAAATAATATTTTAAAAGCAAAAATATATTAAGGTGTTGTAGGAATGTTCTAAAACTTTCTTTTAATTTATTCAAACATAATAAAATATTTGGAAAATCATTTTAAAAGTTTCGAATCGGAATGTATAAAATTACATAATTTCCCATTTTATTTGAACGAATTTTTGTCGGCACTCGAAAGGAAATAACAAATCACGTCTCGACATAATCAAAACTGAATGAATTTCGATAATCCATTTACGTCACCTTCGATTACCAATACAATCCAATCATTTACAACACAGGAGACAAATCTTTCGATTAGAATCTCCGACACAAAGAATTTCGTTGGCTCAAAGGACCTCAGGTCCCCAGCCCCACCAAAAAAGAGGACTGCAATGCAATTGTCGACCATTAGGTTTAAATTCAAAGAGAAATATTATTTTGAGCAACTGAAATAAAATAATTAATAATAAAACAATCTTTTGGGAGGAAATTTGAAATAATTGGGGCTGTGTTCCTGTAGTCGTGAATAATAGGAGGCTTCCGGAAATATTAAAGATACATATGTTGATTAATCGGTGATTATAAATGACGACAGGTTTTATCTGTATAAAATTCCTTCTTCAATTGAACCCTTGCAAAGGATTTAAAGAATTTATAAATATAATGAATTCAAATAAAATCTCATAACACTTAGGTTACAGGGACTTTTCCCAATGTTTTGCGTAAATTATACTCCAATGTTAATTTTGTTTTTAAAATTTTTATTAAACTGCAAACCATATAATTGTAAAAAAAATGATGATTTGTTAGCCGCTTCCTGTTCCAAGGATGGAAATTTGAGCTTTTCTGTCCAGCGCCTCTGTGCTTAGAGCAAGGACCGCCAAAATTAAGAAAATACAAATTGTTTTAAACATTTTGAACAAACTAAAAGCAGGTTTGAATTGATTGAATACGAAATAACACCTCTTAGTAGAAGTTAGATT
The DNA here is from genome assembly GCA_959613345.1 of Tolmerus cingulatus. Taxonomy (NCBI): domain Eukaryota; kingdom Metazoa; phylum Arthropoda; class Insecta; order Diptera; family Asilidae; genus Tolmerus; species Tolmerus cingulatus. Next base: position 22,800,258 of record OY390711.1, read on the forward strand.
TGATTCTGATGAAAATACGTTCAGAGAACGACATTTTATAGGAGTTTCAACAAAAGCGTAGAGGGCACCTCTAGCGAATTCTGAACCGATTTTATTTACTCGAATATTGAATGGAAAATTGAATTTCTCCAAATGATTAAATAAAGCAAATTATTTAATACGCATGATGTTGTACAAAGTCAAAATGACAATTTGAAGGACGGGACTTTTAAGCAGATATTTAAATTCATCAATTTAATTGAATTATCTATTATGAATTTTGTTGAAGTTTTTATTGAATTTTTGATTTCGCAGTCGTTGTTCTGCATACCGCACGAAGTTGAAATTGTAGATATTATAAAATCACCCAATTTGATTAATAAATTATATTCGATTTGCATATAATTAATGTAATGTACATATATAGTATAATACTTCAAATCGAAAAAATAAGAGAATGTTACAGGTAATATCCATTGCACATTCAAACAAGAATTTCACAAATTGATTGTATTAAATTTACAATTTTATCTGTGCTTACATTATATTTAATATTAGGTAATAATAATAATAAAATTGCCGTATTCAAATAAAAGCCAAAAACTTAATCTAGCATTTAAAATATCAATTGCGTTTGCTTTGTATCTTGTAATTTTAATCTCCTAATTTTTTGGAAAGACAAGCGTAGGCATTTGTTATGATTGTCATTATTAATTTGGGGTAATTGCAAATATCCATATTTACTATATTTTTACCCAACATTTTCTATTACAATGAGTGTGCGTCTTTATGGATTTTGCTTACTTTTAGAGTTAAAGGAAATATATGGTATGTGTTTAAGACAATACATACATAAGTACATAAGAGGGAAAATCTGCAGTTGCTCGGAATTGTTAAATGCAATATTCATTCAAAATAGTTCCAAATAATATTTTAAAAGCAAAAATATATTAAGGTGTTGTAGGAATGTTCTAAAACTTTCTTTTAATTTATTCAAACATAATAAAATATTTGGAAAATCATTTTAAAAGTTTCGAATCGGAATGTATAAAATTACATAATTTCCCATTTTATTTGAACGAATTTTTGTCGGCACTCGAAAGGAAATAACAAATCACGTCTCGACATAATCAAAACTGAATGAATTTCGATAATCCATTTACGTCACCTTCGATTACCAATACAATCCAATCATTTACAACACAGGAGACAAATCTTTCGATTAGAATCTCCGACACAAAGAATTTCGTTGGCTCAAAGGACCTCAGGTCCCCAGCCCCACCAAAAAAGAGGACTGCAATGCAATTGTCGACCATTAGGTTTAAATTCAAAGAGAAATATTATTTTGAGCAACTGAAATAAAATAATTAATAATAAAACAATCTTTTGGGAGGAAATTTGAAATAATTGGGGCTGTGTTCCTGTAGTCGTGAATAATAGGAGGCTTCCGGAAATATTAAAGATACATATGTTGATTAATCGGTGATTATAAATGACGACAGGTTTTATCTGTATAAAATTCCTTCTTCAATTGAACCCTTGCAAAGGATTTAAAGAATTTATAAATATAATGAATTCAAATAAAATCTCATAACACTTAGGTTACAGGGACTTTTCCCAATGTTTTGCGTAAATTATACTCCAATGTTAATTTTGTTTTTAAAATTTTTATTAAACTGCAAACCATATAATTGTAAAAAAAATGATGATTTGTTAGCCGCTTCCTGTTCCAAGGATGGAAATTTGAGCTTTTCTGTCCAGCGCCTCTGTGCTTAGAGCAAGGACCGCCAAAATTAAGAAAATACAAATTGTTTTAAACATTTTGAACAAACTAAAAGCAGGTTTGAATTGATTGAATACGAAATAACACCTCTTAGTAGAAGTTAGATTTGATTCTGATGAAAATACGTTCAGAGAACGACATTTTATAGGAGTTTCAACAAAAGCGTAGAGGGCACCTCTAGCGAATTCTGAACCGATTTTATTTACTCGAATATTGAATGGAAAATTGAATTTCTCCAAATGATTAAATAAAGCAAATTATTTAATACGCATGATGTTGTACAAAGTCAAAATGACAATTTGAAGGACGGGACTTTTAAGCAGATATTTAAATTCATCAATTTAATTGAATTATCTATTATGAATTTTGTTGAAGTTTTTATTGAATTTTTGATTTCGCAGTCGTTGTTCTGCATACCGCACGAAGTTGAAATTGTAGATATTATAAAATCACCCAATTTGATTAATAAATTATATTCGATTTGCATATAATTAATGTAATGTACATATATAGTATAATACTTCAAATCGAAAAAATAAGAGAATGTTACAGGTAATATCCATTGCACATTCAAACAAGAATTTCACAAATTGATTGTATTAAATTTACAATTTTATCTGTGCTTACATTATATTTAATATTAGGTAATAATAATAATAAAATTGCCGTATTCAAATAAAAGCCAAAAACTTAATCTAGCATTTAAAATATCAATTGCGTTTGCTTTGTATCTTGTAATTTTAATCTCCTAATTTTTTGGAAAGACAAGCGTAGGCATTTGTTATGATTGTCATTATTAATTTGGGGTAATTGCAAATATCCATATTTACTATATTTTTACCCAACATTTTCTATTACAATGAGTGTGCGTCTTTATGGATTTTGCTTACTTTTAGAGTTAAAGGAAATATATGGTATGTGTTTAAGACAATACATACATAAGTACATAAGAGGGAAAATCTGCAGTTGCTCGGAATTGTTAAATGCAATATTCATTCAAAATAGTTCCAAATAATATTTTAAAAGCAAAAATATATTAAGGTGTTGTAGGAATGTTCTAAAACTTTCTTTTAATTTATTCAAACATAATAAAATATTTGGAAAATCATTTTAAAAGTTTCGAATCGGAATGTATAAAATTACATAATTTCCCATTTTATTTGAACGAATTTTTGTCGGCACTCGAAAGGAAATAACAAATCACGTCTCGACATAATCAAAACTGAATGAATTTCGATAATCCATTTACGTCACCTTCGATTACCAATACAATCCAATCATTTACAACACAGGAGACAAATCTTTCGATTAGAATCTCCGACACAAAGAATTTCGTTGGCTCAAAGGACCTCAGGTCCCCAGCCCCACCAAAAAAGAGGACTGCAATGCAATTGTCGACCATTAGGTTTAAATTCAAAGAGAAATATTATTTTGAGCAACTGAAATAAAATAATTAATAATAAAACAATCTTTTGGGAGGAAATTTGAAATAATTGGGGCTGTGTTCCTGTAGTCGTGAATAATAGGAGGCTTCCGGAAATATTAAAGATACATATGTTGATTAATCGGTGATTATAAATGACGACAGGTTTTATCTGTATAAAATTCCTTCTTCAATTGAACCCTTGCAAAGGATTTAAAGAATTTATAAATATAATGAATTCAAATAAAATCTCATAACACTTAGGTTACAGGGACTTTTCCCAATGTTTTGCGTAAATTATACTCCAATGTTAATTTTGTTTTTAAAATTTTTATTAAACTGCAAACCATATAATTGTAAAAAAAATGATGATTTGTTAGCCGCTTCCTGTTCCAAGGATGGAAATTTGAGCTTTTCTGTCCAGCGCCTCTGTGCTTAGAGCAAGGACCGCCAAAATTAAGAAAATACAAATTGTTTTAAACATTTTGAACAAACTAAAAGCAGGTTTGAATTGATTGAATACGAAATAACACCTCTTAGTAGAAGTTAGATTTGATTCTGATGAAAATACGTTCAGAGAACGACATTTTATAGGAGTTTCAACAAAAGCGTAGAGGGCACCTCTAGCGAATTCTGAACCGATTTTATTTACTCGAATATTGAATGGAAAATTGAATTTCTCCAAATGATTAAATAAAGCAAATTATTTAATACGCATGATGTTGTACAAAGTCAAAATGACAATTTGAAGGACGGGACTTTTAAGCAGATATTTAAATTCATCAATTTAATTGAATTATCTATTATGAATTTTGTTGAAGTTTTTATTGAATTTTTGATTTCGCAGTCGTTGTTCTGCATCCCGTTCGAAGTTGAAATTGTAGATGTTATAAAATCACCCAATTTGATTAATAAATTATATACGATTTGCACTTAATTAATATAATATGCATATATAATAATTCAAAACGAAAAAACTAAGAGAATGTTACAAGGAATGAAATGCAAATACATTTGCTCATTCAAGCAATAATTTCACAAATTGATCGTATTGAAATTTGCAATTGTATGTATGCTTATAATATATTTAATATTAGGTAATAATAATAATAAAATTGCCTTACGAATTTATATTCAAATAAAAGCCAGAAACCTAATCTAATATTTCAAATATCAATTGCGTTTGCTTTTTATCTTGTAATTTTAACCTAATTTTTTGGAAAGACTTTTTCTTAAGCGTAGTTATTTGTTATATGATTGGCATTATTAATTTGGGGTGTATAATTTACACATTGCCAATATCCATATTTACTATATTATCCCCCACCATTTTTTATTACAATGTGTGTGCGTCTTTATGGATTTTGCTTACTTTTAGAGTTAAAGGAAATATATGTGCTTAAGACAATACATACATAAGTAGATAAGAGGGAAAATCTGCAGTTGCTCGGAATTGTTAAATGCAATATTCATTCAAAATAGTTCCAAATAATATTTTAAAAGCAAAAATATATGAAGGTGTTGTAAGAATGTTCTAAAACTCTTTTTAATTTATTAAAACATAATAAAATATTTGGAAAATCATTTTAAAAGTTTCGAATCGGAATGTATAAAATTATATAATTTCCCATTTTATTTGAACGAATTTTTGTCGGCACTCGAAAGGAAATAACAAATCACGTCTCGACATAATCAAAACTGAATGAATTTCGATAATCCATTTACGTCACCTTCGATTACCAATACAATCCAATCATTTACAACACAGGAGACAAATCTTTCGATTAGAATCTCCGACACAAAGAATGTCATCGGTATCAAAGGGTCTCAAGTCTCCAGCCCCCACGAATTACAAAGTGACTACAATCGCCGGCCATTAGGTTAACATTCAAAGAAAAAAATTACTGTGGGCCACGCGAAGGAAAAAAATACTTATAATAATAAATAGTAAAAAAATCTTCTGGAATAAGGAGGATGTGGGATAAATTGGGCTGTGCTCCAGTCGTCGCGAATAGGAGGCCTCCTCCGGCAGTCCAGAGAAGAAATTTTAATTAAAGATATGTCGATCAGTCGGTGATAAATGACCACCTGTTAAGGGAATTTTTATTGAACGTCATGAGCTAAAGAAGTTTTTCTGGTAAGCCATCGTCTTCGTCTTCTAGTCTTCTTCTTGTTCGAGGAGGAGGACTTGGAAAAGGAGTCCTTTGAGCCCAGGAGCGGCAACCACTTGACTGAAGGTGGCGGGACGGAAAAGTGGATATATCATACATACCTTTTCCGAGGAACCTTCAGGAATACGAAACGACCCCGCTCCTCGTCGTCTTCCGTGCATACTACCGACATTATCCAGAACTGGCCATGTCTGAAATTCACAAAGTTCTCGGGTCAATAATTATTATTAAGTGACTACCGCCGTCATAAGCCACGTCTAGTGACTATCGATAATCGGGGATGATTCAACGGATTTTGATTGCATTCCCCTGGTATGAGGTCTTTTGTCTATTCAAGACGGATATCGGAGCAATCTCAACTTTTTGGGCCGGGGGCATATCAAAAATGGGACTGATCAGATCCTCAATTGACAGGGCCGATGCCCAGCATCCCTGGTGGAGTTTAACGACTCTTTGGCTTGTTCGCATCTCGCAAGCGAATAGAAAGTGAATTGCCGCAATTCACTATTCAGTACAAATCAAGAAAACGTCAACACAATCGTGAGCGACATGTCGAGATGCTTCAGATATTGTCGAATTTCTTTTCGGGAAAAAATCATAGGCATATCGGGGTTTTATGTAATAAGGTATGGTTTGGAAGAATAAACATTTCGATTCCCTTTCTTTTCTATCATATTGCACATACACTTTGATTTCGTTCCACTACTTACTTGCTCCGCCTCCATTTATAAAAAAAAACTGTCGAAGCAGTTTATTGAGCCTTTTGCAATACAGTTTTTTTCATTAAGGGGTAATACCACTCTATGGAGGCATCAAAAAAAGCATTACTTTGATCATTTATTTTGAGAAGAAATCGGTTTAATTTTTTTAGGGACTATTAAGGGCACATAGAAGTATGTAAAACAATTTTTTTATTCAATTTTGGATACAAAATGGCGACTTTAGAACCATTCTTACAGAACGCATTTTTTTTGACATACCCAAACGAGCGGACACGTACCTCGGGAACCATAGCACCTTGAACAAAAAAGTAAATGTTTTCTTAAACTACATATCAAAAACTAGCGAACCGATTTTTGCAAAAATGGCACGATTTTGAAAAAAAAATTCGATTTTTCGTCAAAAAATTGACACTAAATCGTCTATAAAAAAAAGATGTTTGATCAATCAAAAAACGGATATTTATATGTACTTCGGTAGATAATCCGATTGTGAAGTTACAAGTTTTCAAAGTTTTTGAGCAGCGTGTCCGCCCAATTTTGAAATAGTGATTTAGAAGAAAACGTGTTTAAAATTTTATAAGCGCTAAACGCGTGCTCCGAGGCGCTTCCGGAAAATTTAAAATTGGACCGCATAACACTTTTTTTCGACTACGCATACAATTGCATATCATTTTTATGACCCTAAAGTATAGTTTAAACGAAAAAAAATTTTGAAAATTAGAAAATCCTAGAGTGGTGTTACCCCTTAAGCTGTTGGTTATTAAAGTATAGTATATAGAGTTCCACCTTTAATTTGATTTTCGAAAATACCGATTATGGCTTTAATCAAAATCACAAACATATCGATATTTCTCCATATCGGCTGTATTTTATTCAATTTTTATACTTTTGTACACGTACATATATTATTATTTTTATTTATGTATGTTGTAGCACTTTCTTTATAATTTAATTTAGAATCCATAATTTTCGGAAGGTCTTGTATTAAGTAAAAAATTCTGCAGTATACCGATTTTTTCGAATTATCAATCTATTAATTTTAGAAAATGTACATTAATTAATATTATTTGTTAGTATTGTGATCCATTATTTATATGTATTACGAGTATTACCATTACAATTTTATAGGTATTTATTTTTTAATAATCCTGAAAAATAATAAATTGAACACTACAAATCCAAGTATATTATTTTCGCTCATGAAAAACGGGCAATTTGACATTTTTTCAAGAGAGGTGCCATTTCAACTGCTCATATCATTATTTCTTATTTTATAATATTAGGAACCTAGCTCTTGATATTTTGAAAATTTTGAATTGTATGTGAAAGAATTGTTGAAATATAGATCGGTTTGTTTTATTAACATTAAAACATTTGATTCATTTTTACATACATGAGGATTGCAAATGTTGTACAATTGATGGACAGGCTTTATTCATAAAGTTGGCATTGTAGGGTTCGCCATTTTAACACATACAGATGTGGCCAAATTATTATCACCTCTTAAAAAAAAGTCATTAATGTAGTTTATGAAAGTGCCGTTGTATCCATTTTCTAAATTGACCTGCCATTTACAAAGGTTACCTCAATTACGAAGAAGTACTGCAATAAAACTGTCATATTCTTGTAAATACCCCTTTCCTGGAGTAATTATTAGCTGAATAGCCTTTTCTGGAAATTAACAGATTAGAGTTTTTATTGTTTTACTAATTAGTTTTAGTTACATTTTGCTTTAATTTTATGGTTACCGTGTAGTATTTAAGGATGAGTACCTAGCCGGTGATATTTAATTTCATTTGCAACTTCGAATAGTGAACGTGGTGAAAATTTGTTTGAATATTATAAAATTTAATATGGGTAAAGCAAAGGATATCAGTGCAGTGACCAAAGCGAAAATTTCGACGTTTTTGGAAGTAGGACAATATTCTCATGGAGTAATAGCTCAGAAAGTGGGAGTCAGCCGGTCATTTGTTACCAAATTAGCCAAAAAAATAACTGCTAAGTTATCAACGAGTCCTAAAAGAAAAGGAAAATGTGGTCGTAGCCGAAAAACAACAGGCAGCCAGGACCGCTATTTGCTGCGGAAAGCTAAAGACGACCGCACCCTATCCAGTAAGTCACTAAGAGCTACTATGCGTGACGTTGGTGCAGAAATATCGGAGCGGACAGTGAGACGTCGACTTTTTCAATCTGGGCTATGTGCAAGACGACCACGCAAGAAGCAAAAACTGAATTATAGGATGGTTCAACAAAGAAAAACATGGGCAAATGAACATTTGACATGGACGAGAGATGATTGGGAAAAGGTAAAGTTGAAATAAACACTATTTTTCATCTTATTTTGAAAACACATTTTCTAATAAATTTTTCATTTGAGTTTAATCATCTCTATTTTTTTAACAGGTCATATTCAGTGACGAGACCATGGTGAGTTTGACACTACCAATGTCTAGGACTGTTCGCAGATCTAAAGGAGAAGAGTATTTAGCTTCATGTGTCCAACAGCAGGTTAAACAACCAGTAAGGGTCATGATTTGGTCAGCAATATCTTCCAAAGGACTCTTCCCACTCTACGTCGTTGACGGAATAATGAACGCGGAGCAGTACCTAACAGTTCTTCAGACACAGATGATCCCAACTATGCATGAAAAATTTAACGGAGATGGAGTTTTCATGCACGATAAAGCCCCTTGCCATACAGCAAGGAGAGTTACGGAGTTTTTAAGGACTAACAACATCCAAATCCTTGACTGGCCAGCGAATAGCCCAGATATGAACCCTATCGAAAATATCTGGGCTATTTTTAAGCAGAAAGTGGCACAAAAGTGCTCACGGACCAAATCAGAATTGATTGAAGCCATGAAGGAAATTTGGGAAAATGATACCGATTTGGTCACCACAGCTAAAAACGCTATCACTGGAATGCCACGTAGGATACAATCCTTGAAAAATGCAAAGGGAATGTTCACGAAGTATTAATAAATGTATTTACAACAAAACTTTTTTTGTTTTAAACGATAAATCTACCTTTTCATACAATTTTATTAAAAATTTCTATAGGTGATAATAATTTGGCCATATCTGTACATATACACTGGAAACATCCATTAGCTTTTGCTCCATTAAAATGAGAAATTGAACGTCAAGTTCACTCTGAAAAATCTCTATATACATGAAAGCGCCTGAGCCAAAGGAATTCATCATAGAGGATGCAGAGTTCGCCCCCTTCTTGGGGCTCCATTTACAAGTTACCCTTCCGTCAACGCAACCAACCGGATTCAATTAGGGAACAATCAAAACGAATTTCCTGAAAACCATTTCGGGAATCGCAAACAGTACTTGACACATAAGAAAACGCAACCCCTTGGCATTTTGACAAATGTTTTCTTGCTGAAGTACGCGCGCCCTTATTTCTGAAAAAGCGTTTCAGTCACTGTAATCCTTTTTTCCGGTTGCCATGTTCTTTAGGGGTATATACTTAATTTGGAAACCATTTTCTGAATATTCAAAGCCCCTTTTGTCCGTTCCGTTTTGACTGGAAATTTAAAACTGGGCTTAACTAATTACAAAATTAATCTGCGAGAATGAAGGAATGGAGTCGAGGTCTGGAAAAAATAATAAAATCGATAAAAACAACTTCAAAGGAGGCGGACTTCGAATTGCACAGCGATCGCCGCTTTCTAGCCGAATTGCATGAAACAGAACCGGGGCGCGATGGCCGCGCGGTTTTCTCAGACTCCTCGCTGAGCCGGAGTTAATTAAATCTTACCTGATCTTACCTGACCGAGGTGAGCGATATCTTAATGATCCGAGAGGATCGCGGATCCTCAGATTGGATTTTCTGTAAAGCGTATCAATGGCGCATCTGCCTCACCTTGCAGGAGAATTAATCTTGATGAACGTATACCTGCTGCGTTTAGATTTTACTTTTCATTTTTTAAATTTATCTGTGTTCAATTTTGCATTTGCTGTTCTAGATTGTTTTTTATTAGAGTAAAAAACATGGGTGCAAAATCTCAATATCAAGGGCGAATTCGTATTATAAAAATACAGATCAAATAAATTGATAAAGAAGAAGACGTGTCTAATATAATATACATATTAAATTCAAACAACATCAGATTAGGATTTGTTTTCTCGGCCTAAATTAGAAATATATATGTATTTGTATAACAAAATCTAATATCATTTTTTTCTACAAAAAACAAAACAATAGTAAGCAATACAAAAGTGCTTCTTTTAATAAATAGAACCGCTTTCAAATTATCAGAAAGTATTAAAAAACATGAAATAATGTTCATTTACATTTTTTCAATCAGAAAATCAGCGATAATCAATTTGGTTTTTGGTTTGGTCATATAATCAACGAAATTTAAAAAATACAGGTTTTACCTAACCACAGAAAAGCTAAAGTAATTTTAATTCTGTACTATTAAAAAGGAAACTGAACTTACATTTAGACAGTAAAATACTATTAGTAAAACAAATAAAACTTTTTTCAGAAATTATATTTTTAAAATAAAGCAATTATATATACTGAGCAAATTGGCAATATTTGATAATTTTTTTATCAAAGATTTACGATATTTTTTTCTACTAAACTAAAACGAAACCTTGCTATAATCAGGGAATACATTTGAGGTTTTTTTAAAATCGTTTATTTCAGGTAAAATAAAATGCTATATATGCTGCCATTCTACAAAGTTTTTGTTTTATTGTTGAAATACAATCTAGTTGGTAGTTATTTAAGAGATTTTAATTTATTTACCAGTTAGAATAATTTTAATTTCTAAAGGGCGAAAAGTGGTTAAAGTGGGGAGGTCACCCTGATTCAGTTACAAACGACTTGAACTTCCTCTACAATATTTTATGCTTGTTGTAAGCGTTTGCGTGGTTGGACTTTAGATTTTAAACTTTAATTTTAGAAATTTTTAAAATATATGCAGTCGTTAGGTAGTTTTGGAAATTGTCGTAGTGGCGATTCAATTTATATGTAAGTATACATACATATTTACTATAACTAAACCACTAAGGAATATGACCAACCATAGTTTTTACCATCCCTTGAGTCTCTTTGAGACAAAACGGAGCCCTTCTTAAAGAATATTATCATCAAATCAATTGTTCAACGAAGACAGTTTCAAAATTAGCGTCTTTCGACTGACTTGAAATTAGGATTAATTGGCTTAGGAGGAGCTCAAGTGATGACTTCAAAACAAAACCGGAATTCATGACCGCAGTTCTTTTGAGTCGAATTCACCTTCTTAATAAGTTTAACAGCAGTGCCCAGTCTTTCTTATATATCATTAGAGTTTATTGTTATGAATTACCCGAGTCCCGTCGCGGGCGAGGAAATAATTTCAGTTGTTCCACTTCAGTTTCCCTTCCCGGAGACTAAGGCTGTGTCTTCATTTGAGCCTCCCAAAGCTGAGGTCTTAAATTGCATGAAAAGCTGATGGCGGCAAATTCTTCAGAAAAATTCATAGGGCCGTTGGGATGACAACGCAGGAATAAGTCTGACCCAAGCGAAGCCATTCACTGTCTTTTTAGATTGGACATTTTCTTTCTTATCGTCCGCATCCACCCCCGCTGGAGCGTACACCGAAGTCCAATTGGACAGATTCGAGGGACCGGAGGCTGTCCTGTCACACCCCGGCGGTGGATGTCATTCGCAGATTACCTGAAATAAATCCGTTTCATTTTGGTGACAGTAAAAAGTGTCAATTGCACGCGGCCATAATTAATCTTTCTCCGGCAAGATTTTGATCTTTTTATCTCGGCCCAGTCATGTGAATAGATAGATAGATCCGGTGGCTTGGACCGGGGTAGGCGCGCGGGGCTGCGTAACACCTCTTTGAGGCCGACAAAAGTCGCACGGCACCCGCCGCATCCTTCATCCAATGGACCCCGGTTGATGTCTTCATTAGCTCGATTTTGATTTCTTCCTCCATTGAACGGCCACGACGGTCGACTTTGACTTTAATTGGACACAAATTTTGACGAATCATGTGATTGGATGGATGGATCTAGTTAGGCTCGGACCGGTACTCTTTCATCAAAGAAATCTCATGATGGTTTTATCAACATTCGCGTCACGGTGGTTTATACGTTTATATGACGACCTTTTTGCGTCCGCCATCGGATCATGTACGCGTAATTTTGGACGCGAGCTATGTCGAAATTTTCGCCATTGTCCGCTGCCATAGAGCAGCATATTTGGCTCGATCCACCGTGAAGGTAAGCAGTCCTCCTAGGTTTATGTCTTGATATTTTGTGGCTATTTCGTTTTTAATCTTGTACCCAGTTTAACGCTCCAAAATTGAGATGTAATTGAAATAGAAGTTTACAAACAAGTTAATTATTTTTTCACATGTGCCAACAGTGTTTTGGCTACTTCGTGAAGGTATTTTGGCTTTATACCAAGCGTCTTTAACACTAAAACTACCATTCAAATATGTAATTTCGTTCATTGCTCGCCCCTTTAATGTAATGTGCCTTTAAAATTAGAATAATAATGGCAAATTGAAAACGATTTCTAAATATGTCGCCATTATGAATCAGTATGAATAAATCTTAACCTATAACTTTAAAAATTATAATCCACTCTAGAAAGAAATTAAGTATACTGGTCATTTGACCGACCTTGCTAGGTTTAGTTCTAATTTCAGTCCAAAAATATTTCTTTAAATTCTAATGGCTTTGAAGAAAAAGTACAATTTTTCAAAAGAAATTTCCCAGTTTACCGTTACAACATCAAAAATACATTTTAAAATATATTTAAGATTTAATTTGAAAAGTAACCAATTTATTATTTAAAAAGTAAACCAAAAGTGACATTCCAATCGGTTTATTATCTCTATTAACTCCAAAAAAATTACCTTAAATGCGCTATAACTTATATAAAAGAAAGGGAAAATTGTCGTTATTTATATAAAATATACTATTAATAATTGTAACCATAAATTGATGGCCGTTTCAATACTGATGAGATCGGCATAGTGTCACAGGCACACGAATGCCTGTATTTGCTTTTCTGCAACACTTAGTGTAATTTAGTGAAGCGAAGGTAAATTTGTAGCATTAGGGTTCTAACAAATATGATGTTAATTCAGAAAATCCAATACCTTCTATAGTTCCGAATATACTATAATACTTTGATTCAAATGTTGTTCTTCAGCAAAGTTCGATGCTATATACATATACATATGTATTTATTATTTTTAATAGTCTTATTATCCTATATTGGTCCAATCCATTATCTTATAATAGAGAAGTCTCATTGGTCCTGTAGAGGCATTATTCTAACAATTTCCTGAGATTAATTAGTCGAGAGAAATATTTGTGGAAATGTGAAATAATAACTGAAGGAATGATTTGTATAAAATAAAATTGTCTTCAAACCTGAAATTTATCGAAGCCTTAATATTTTTGATTTATGTTTGGTTATAGTTTTTGAATTTTACATATATTGGACCACCATTTTGGTATCCCTTATTCTGATGGGGGATATATGTAAGCTCTATGTATGCCTATACCAATTTATAAGTATTATCTCTTTATTAATGGAATAGATTCTATCTATATGTATCTATCTTTTAAAAGCTATGTATGTTGTAATCAGCCATCACCCAACTGCTGCAGATGTCGACTCCCTTGACACAGACCCCCATCACTTCCTTCTGGATAATTTATGAGTTTCTTTTCCCGACTAAAAAGTCGGGCAACCCCAGGACGAGATGAATGGCGAACATCATCCAACATTTTCCCCATTTAGGGATTTCCCTTGGTTTCCTGCTGTTTTTGTTCCTTTCGTCCCCGCACACGTCGAGTTTATTCCTCTAATTCTAACTCTAATGGATGTGAATCGATTTATTACGGAAAAGCGCGATAAAGTCGTAGAACGCAAATAATACCTATGGATTTGCAGTTTTTCCTCTACTAGAAGATGCCTGGCGAGTTGCGATAGGCATCAGCTCCCCCGACACAAATCAAGAAGCGTTCAGTTGGCGATAAAAAAGAAAGTTTCATGTCTCAGAAAATTACTACTATTTCTTTTTTCTACAAAATAGATAAATTGGTAAGAGCAATTTTCCTTGTTTTTAGGCCGAATAAAAAAGTTTTTGCATTAAGCACGAAAATGCGAAAAGTCAAGCCGACTGCGCCCGCACAATCGGAGTACGAAATTAATTCAAATCATTAGCCCACCTGCTCCGAGGGTAATTTAACTTTCAAATTTTGTGGAATTATTTTAGGCTCTGTACACCAATGAGAAAAATGCGAAGATGACTAGGCGTTTCCTTTAAGAAAGGCCCTCATTTTGGGCTGGGAATCTTAGCAATTTTGGAAATTATCTGGGAACTCAGTGGTGTATTTATCTCGGTGCGGTCAAGTGTCGGAAACGTCGGCTAATTATGATTTTATGCTAATGCTATTCTTTCAACACCATTTTGTAAGTTTTTTTCTTCTTCCGGTTCTTACCTCGTCTATAGCTACTTATGTCTGGTTAGGGTTAATTAAAACTTTAAGTAGTTTTTTTTTTCCAAATTGCTCTATTGGTAGAATTAGCACCTACATATGAGATAAACTTTGGTTTTTCCTTTACACGGATTTTAAAAGATTTCCTTTTTATTCGTTGTATTTTAAATTGCTTCCAAATTCTTATCTCATGTCATCGTCATAAAGTCAATTTTATAGTGTATTATTTATGAACTAAATTGTAACTGAGATACTATAAATGTTTTTACTAGTAGATACTTTACCAAAAAAGGTAAAGCAAGCAAATCCTATTTTCAAAAATGTATTGTAATAAATAGCTTACCCTATAAAATTATAATCATCATTCTGCAATTTTCTGTTTAATTTTTTAATTCTATTTACTTAACATTATTAATTGCTATATTCAAATTATTTTTCTGTTAAAAATGGGGAACACTGATTTAAGTTGTTGAACTTTTTCTTATGTTTTCATGCTATTTATTTCTTAGAATATTTGGTTTACTTAAAAAGGCAATCAAATTTATATCTGAAATTTTAAAAATTGTGTGTAGCGTAACATCCTTCACCCAGAATTCCATTAACACCAACAATTGGTAAATTGTTTCATATTCCAGTTTTACAATACTAACTTTTTCATTTGAAACATTCAAGAATAAAAATGTCTAAACAAGGCGAATTTTAGTTCCAACAGAAACTACAAGCCTTAAAAGCAAAGCGATCGCACATTTAGTAGTCTAAGATAAACTAATTCTCTGAACCCTATAATCAATTTTGAAACGCCATTTATGCTATGCATTTCTTACCCAAAAAGGGTATGACAACCAGCTAAAACTAACATATCAGTTATTAGTAAAACAAAAATATTCGTGAAGAAAATATCGTTTTAAAAAAAAAGAAAGATTAGATTTTTGTAAAGCTTATTTGCTATAAGGAAAAGGAAACTCACTAAAATATTTATATAAATAAATGCACTTGTCACTCTTTGGGACTGGGGTGCAAAAAAAAATATTCCAAAAATATCACCATTTCTGTTTTTGGGTCATCAACTTACTAATGTCATATTCGTGCCAAATTTCATCTTAAATAAGTAAGAGAATAGGGGAGACTTAACGTACAGACAAATAAATTGAGTATACAGGCCAAAATCACAAGGATTCCATAGTTTGATATGAAACCCTAAAAAGAGTTAAGTTCTATTGTATCAAAATAAGTAATGGTTTCACAGAATCCTAAAAGGTTTAATGTTTATTACGAATTATGGACGTTTAAGGTAGGTTACTTACTTAGTTTAAGTAGATTTAACCTACATATAATAAGGTACTGTGGAGGGATTTCACTTGAAAACGGACATCATTCAAAAAAACTTAATATAAAATGTAGGAGTTTATTATACAGAAAAGAGTAAAAACAAATGTTGAATTAAATAGTAGCGATTTGGGGAAGATATAACAAGCATAAAGAGGTGGAGGAGCTGCTCCCAGAAATAATCGTCTACAGGAGGAGTACCCTCAATTGGGTCCCGGACCCGTAAAAAAGTCTCAGTCACGACGATGCTGCTGCAGAACCGCGGGGAGATGTAACAGGTCAAGCGCCGGCGGTAAACAGCGGCGAAATCGCCTTAGCCCCCGCCCAGACCGCTCCCGGGCCCCGTCACATCCGCTGGATCCGCGGATAAAACGCGGCGCGGCACGTCGTGGCACGGCGCGCACCACCCGAAGTAAAGTAACGAGTACACCGCCGGATCAGAAAAGTCCGCGTAATGGTGACAAAGTGGAAATTTTTGGTGTTTACATTCACACGGGACTGCGGCCCCTCCGCGGCGTGTGCAAAATGCAGGTGGAGGAGGTCCTCCCCCGCAATTAGAGTCCGGGAGCGCACAGGTCGAACCCGGCGCGGCGGTGCGATTGCGGACGGGAATAGTTGGATTTTTCGGGAATGATGAGGCCCCCCGGCCCTTTCTTTCGGCGATCCCGCTCCTTTCCCGCTTGAGCAGAACCGAGTCACAGTCCACGGCCTTGCCGCTGTTTTTGTACATCTTCCGCTTATTCTGGCGGTTCCCGGCGGCCAGGGAAACCGGGAAACACGATGACAGCTCTTTTAACCGGGTCAAAGTAGATCAATGGCTCGAATATGATGACGTTTGCATAAAAATGCATGAATTTCTGTTCACCGGGCATCGCACTAGACAGGGATTACTTGCTTTTATGAAAATGATTCGAAAATGTGCCCAGACGGCCTTGACCGAGGCACCGAAATCGATTTCAGTCACAGTATATAAGGGAAAGTGTTCAAAATCCATCAAATTCCACATTGTCACTGTAATGAGATTTAATTACAATTTTTTTGCAGAATAATCCTAACATAACTATAGTTCAGTAACCCGGCTTCACCCGGCTAAAGATTTCTGAAATATACCGTCCCTCGTGGTTATACCTATGTGGTGAGGAACAGAAAAATTATGGTTTTATTACATCATATTGAACCATTTCTGAGATATACTTAAATATCCCACGGGAACTTACTTTCTTTTGCCCGGATAAAAAGTATTTCATATGTAGATCCAATAAGGATATCAAATTTCATTTCAATTCGTGCAGTTAGTTTGTGTTATATATGTATATAATATACTATGATTGGTTGAAATTATAATTTCCACTACAATTATAATTTCAAACAAGAAAATTTCTATAAGTATTGAGAGAAAGGATTGTTTGTATATTTAGTTTTAAAAAAAATGTTTTTTTGATAATAAATATTATATGGTTAGTGCCCAATTATCCCTCACAATTGATTTGAAATTTAAGTCCTGATTTATTCCGAAATAAAATATCTTAATATTTATATCTACATATAAACAATCGTTAAGCGTAGATACATTTTTTTTTCGATAAAATGATTGTTTAAAATTTTCAACATATGTTTCTTATTAATAATGCGTAAAAATGTACAATTTATTTAAACTTTTCAAGATATTCAAAATGAGTACGACTAGAGATAAGAGTCATTGCGTTCAAAGTTTTAACATAATAAAGGTTTAGTTTATATGATGTTGTAACTGTTGCAATTGACGATGTGTAATATTTCCCAAAGGGTTTGAGCTTGCAGACTAGTGTGTTTATAATAATTTATATTAATTATAGTGGTTTGATTAAAAGCACGATAACTCAAAAACAGACATAGATACGCATCTTATGCTCGTTAAGATCCAAAATCGCCTCTGGCCACCGTATACGTTTCGTTCCCCACACGTTCGGCACGAAAATTCTCAAAGTAATTTTTTCTACTCCAAGCCCATAATCGGGCGTGATATGAACCCTACGTCGAGAACAATTTATTTTAATTCAGCCCTGGCATTTTGACAATTTTCGTTTCTCGTAATGGCCTGTAACAAAATAATGCTGTAAATTAGCCGGAGCCCCCCGAGTTTGTGGCCCCAGCCGGGGCTCCGCCGGCAGCAGCAGGAGCAGCAGCCAGCGCCGCCGGATCTTTTCCATAGGCCCCCTATGTCCAGCCGTCACAGCCGCGAATGAAAAATGATCTTGAGACATGCAAATGCCGGCCAGCGGAGCGCCCGCGGAGCTCCCATTCGACGGCCATCTAAATTTTTATTTTCGTTAATTAGAAAACTGAGCCGGACCACGAGAGCGGTCTGTTTCAGTGCGATAAGCATTTTTCGTTTTTCTGCCTTTAATGGGCGTGGACACCGTCAAATTGACCGACCTGACTGGTGATTCCTTCGCCCCATGTCGGATAGTAATTAATCTCGCTGCTTGACCTCCTTCGGGGAATTTATAAATGGCGGAAAATTTTTAGTTAGATTCACGTTTCAAATTTCCAAGCAGCCTTTGGGCGAAGCAAAACGACATACGTGAGATGGTTACAAAATTCGATCCTAAATACATTTTGCACCACTTTGGGGAATGGCAAAATTCCCGAGGAACATTACCGGAATTAAATGCAATGAAATTGCACCAAAGTGCATTACGTAATGGGAGGAATTAACATTTTTAATTTAATAACTATCCACATGTAGTGAGTGATATATTTTCACACAGTAAAGGATTGCCGAGAAAACTAGAAAATACAACAATATTTGTGGTATTCAATGTTTTTTTATTATTATTTTTAATTATATTTAAGGATTTCCAACCGACTCGACCCTTTTTCATGGAAAGGTTTTTTACTTATCTTTATATTTTAATAATTTTTAAAAATTTATCTAAGTTTCTATAACATCTGGATTGTCTCCTAGAATGTCCTTTAGTTCTTCTTGTAGTCCTGTTTCTTCCCGCAGTTTGTGGCAATTTATGCATTCAGCCAGGATATGTTTTAATGTGAGAGTCTTTTGGCATATTCTATACACATCCCGGTTTGGGGCTTCAGTTGATTCTCCAATCATGTCTTGCTGTTGTATGTCCTGCAATTCTCAGTCTTGTTAGTTGAAATTCAAATCTTCTATTGTTTTGAAATATCATAGTAAAATTTTAAAAAATTCATCAAATCTTTCAAATATAATAAAATCTCATTGCACGGTTGAAAGATTAATAGGTGAACGAAAATGAAATGAAATTTTTTAAAATAAATTTAGTAGTTAGAAATTGTATAAACTTTGCTTTGAAAATCAGGTAAATTCTTTATTGAAAAACTGAAAAATGTGATTAGTAGAGTTTTGGCAGCGTCAAAATTAATAATAATGTAACTTATAGTTATGAAAAAAAAGTCCTTTTAAAGAAAAGTATTTTATTAACATTTTTAAGGACGAATTTTCAACACAATTTGTCACCTTCAAATAATGGTTTGCTTCTCTCTGCTGACATATTATGTAATAAAATGATGAGTAATAGGATAGAGTCTGATGTGCCCATCTGTCAAAAACTGTTGCACCTATTTTAATGAAAAATTGTCGTTCTATATCTTAGATGCTGGGTCAACATCAGTAATTAAAATTATCACTCTATCTCCATAGGGGTTACGATATGATATTTCTTTATAATTAACCTTGCGATTCTGTTATTTACAGAATTTTTAACTACTATTTATTTGCTTCATACATTAATTTACATTTATTCGCAATTTATAATATATAGTTTTTTAATTATAACATAATAGTGTAGATACTAGATAATTGTGATATTAAACTAAAATTGTCGTTAATTCCTACTTATGAAGATAATATAAAATAACATTTTAAAACATTGGAACAAACTTATTTTCAATGATTCTTTTAAACATCAAATTCGCATTATAAAATCTAAGAATATTGTAAATATCATTAAAAAATAGCATGAAGAGCAACGTCAAATTTTGTATTTTTTCAAATGAGCCGAAGAAAAAATCTATCAAATGTCGTATAGACCTCTTACCATCGTCGCTCTTTGTGATATTACAATATCATGCGAGTATAACAAAAGCATGTAAACGATGTTGTGTGTTAACAGATAATAAAATTATCAATAAACATATATACATTTCATTTTCTGTCAAAAAAATCTTTCAAATTGAGTGCAGAAGCCTGTTATTCCACAAATCTAAGGGATTAAAAGTATAAAACAGCTCTTGATGACAAACCCCCATTCTAAGTTTGAAACTTATCCGCGAGATTGTAACCGCACGGCAAAGTTTGATTAACTTTTCGATTAGCACTTAACATTTAACGGAGATTAAGCGTCGTCCAGAGAAAATGAAGCCCCAAAGATGGCATCTCCATAGTGTTCTTCCATTTTATTTTCCATTTCTTGCAATGGGGAGAGTTTTATCACATCAACCCCCTCACCGCCTTCAAATCTTAAAGATGCTCTGCAGCTAGAAGTTTCTCGATTTTGCGCGATGGTCCCGAATCGATGGAGCTGCCCACACTAGCGGCAACTCGAAATCGGAGCACCGCTGCTCCCCGGAGTTGTGTAATTTTTAGACCTTTCGGAACCACCACGCACGCCATCGGCAACTTCTCCTGAACCAAGATGGCTGCCGGGGTACGGTACATAGCCCGCTACTTGGCAGCTGGAATTGGAAAGTCGAAAACCAGAACCAGTTGTTAGGCCCCGCCCACCGAGGCCCTGTCCCCCGGCCGGAGCCCGGGCCTGCGCACTCCAACGTTCCGAACCCATCTTCCAGATCGCTACAAATCCGCCTGAGAAGGCCCCGTGTTTTTGCGCAAGTCGGTCTTTGGTTTTTCGGTTGTGGGTGGTGTTCGCGCCAGTGGCATAGGGTTCAGAACCCGGTTTTATAGTATAAAAAAAAAAAGACGGCGAATCCTTATCCATCCTTTGGTCCTTTCGGCATTCAGTTGAACGTAAAAGCCGTCACTTGTGTCAGGATTTGTTCTTTATCGCGAAAAATAAATTGTCCCCCGCTGAGGCTTCTTCGTGTGCGAAACATAGGCCTAGAGGCGATGCTGTTGGCTTCCACCGTCGGGGCTCCTCCTGCGAACGTATCCAGGCGGCGGACAAGGACGACACCATCCAGGATGCTGTTGTGAGAGCGAGAAAATCACATTTTTTTCATGTTCCACGAGTCGAATGTAAGAAAAAAAAAAGCGCTCAACGACTCCATCCTGAAACGATTACCTCATGTTGTCCTTTTGAGGGATCCTCAAAGATTTTTGTGCAGTCATCGTCGTCGGAGTTTAGCTTTGTTCGGTGTTTGAACCGTTTGTGGAGAGATTCTCAGTGTTTCTTTGCGTTGATGATTTTCATAAAAGAATAAAAATAATAATAATATTGTTAAAGAAAACTACAGCTTTTGGCACATGCAACGGTGCTAAATAAACTGGAATCAAATTTTTTGATACCTCAAATTTGTGGTTCTTTGTAGTGAATTTGTGGAAAAAGTTCATTCAAAAATAAATTACATAATTTGTTTTATTCTTATAAGAATATAGTGCTTTGTGTCTGTGGGTGGGTTTAAAAACTTAATTAGTTTTACATTTTTTGGATTATTACTTTTAAAATAAAAGGGTGAGTTGATAAACATTATAAATTTTAAAGTATGCGTTCAAATCAATTACATTATTACTTTTGCAATTATTACACTTCACTTCAATTTCCGAAAATCCAATTTTCGCAGCTAAAAGCAAAAGAAATAATATGCGTTATGAATTTTGAAAAAATGAATAAAATTCTTATTAATTTATAGTAGTTATTTACAATATTACACGAAAACAATGTGTACCTATATATTCAAATATTTAGTTCAAGAGTTAATTTAGAATTAGTACAAATTATATATATAACACCTAATTTAGGGTCTTTGAAATGTATGAAACAAATATGTATAAGTTGACCGCTAAAACAAAATAAGTACGAGGTCCTTTTATAATGTGAAAAGCAGACGATTATTAACAAATTTTCAAAACGAATTGTTACTTATACATAAAAATAACAATATCACCTTTCTTAGAATTAAATTTTTTTTGAATTCTGCAAATTTATTTTGTTTAAAATCCCGGGCTTTTGAGTAAAATATTAATGTTGAACTTCCACCCGCCTTCCACACTTGCAAACATTTTCGTAAAATGTTTACTCTAAAATGAAGTGTCTTTGGAAACGATAGTTTTTCTTATATTTTAAAAAGGTAATCTGTTTTTTTAAAATTTTCACACAAAATTAGTTGTGCGAACACAACTGGAATAAGGCTATATATAATATAATTTTAATTTTTACATCATCTATATATTTAAAAATGGCGTAGTTACTACTGAAAGTTCATTTCATATTAATTTTAGTCACTGTTTTTTTTTCAAAATAATGTTGCACTTTCTTAGACCCATTTTAATTCATATTTGCCTTGAACCACTAAGTTGAAGTAATGGTAAAATTGTCATTAAAAACACAGAATTTGTAAAATTAAGAATTGTGTTAAATGTGGAATATCTGTTGAAACGCGGATATTTCAATTATATAGCCATTTAAAGTAGTTTTACTAATTCTACTATACTAATATAAATTCCTGCATAAAATTGTCTTTACTTTTGACCAAAAGTGGTTAGTTTCCTAGACAGTGTGCGAATTCTAGTGAAATGATATATGCATTTACATATTAAACCCAATAAAATTCAGTTAATATTTGTATAGTGGAAATTATACTTCAAAAGAAATGGCACATTTATTTTGATACTCAACTAGTTACTTTCATTTCATTTATTGAAATGATATTCGAGGATCTATTGGCACAGGAACATATCCTTAGAAATATTAGCCTTATTTTTACTATTCCAATCAATAGGTATACAATTTTAACTGACTGACTCTGGTAGTTGAACTAAGTTTTATTTTTCATTAAAAAGTGTTAGTTCCCAACATGATAAAATTTCGCTCGTTTAACATTATTATTGCACGGCTTTGAATAATTTTTGAAAATATTTTGAATAATTACTAACGATTATTGTGCCATTTCTTAAAAAAATTATTTATATGGAAGATGAAGGTTTGTTTTCTAAATGTTTTTGTGTGTTTTAACTGGTATTAAACTTATTTTTTATTTACTTATCCTAAACGACACAAAATCGTCAAAAATATTAACAACTACAAGTTTACATAGTGTGGAAATTGCCACTTTTGAAAAGGTGCTCCAAAAGATGGACAACACTTACAGAAACAGTGTATTTTAGTGTTGTCTGTCTTCTTCGGACTTAAACAAAACGATTTGATTGGTGCGCAATTTAAGTAATTGGGCCTTATTTTAACATAATTGTAATTGGGGACTGATCAGGATGTTTACAATTCACTTTAAAAGCTGCAAAAATTCAGGTTAAAATCCCATTTTAACCCACAAATCTACTTTTGAAATAAGTTAAATTTGGATTGAACCCCGACTTTTACCAATGCAGGAAATCTGTGGGATGAAACAAATTAAATTCGAATCGATTTTTCAATTTCATTCTGATTTGTGGAGCATAAACCTACTCGTACCTAAACAATTCGACCAATTTCTAATTTTTTAAATTCGTTCATAGTTTGAGTTGGTTTTTATCATAAAACAACAAAAAGAAAAAATAAATCAAATGTAGACTACCTTCATTTCTAGCCTTTCAAATTAGGTATTCTAAATTTTCTTAAAATAATTTTATTATCCTCAAGAGATGCCTGATCGATCAAAATTTGAAAATCGGGTGTGTCAAAATATTTAAAAATTCTCAAATTCCTCACATAACGTTCAAGTGGACATTTTTTACATTAACTTGCTTTTCGTACACTTACCTATATAAGACCAATTGTCGAACGCCCGAAATCATAAAATTATAAGAATTCGCCCTTTGGTCACAGGGCATTCAAATTCCAAAGATTCACGACGGATGCATCTCAATTCCCGAAGGAGTTTTGCTCTAATCCTTCAATTCATAAATCATAAATCATAACTCAGGTACAGCCGTCAGTGCTGTTGTAAGGTAGCGCATGCTGTAAAGGGAATTGCTCTGGAAATTTATCATTAGTCAAAAATTTTTGACATTCCCAGTATACAGTGATCAGGCAGCTGGCGTATCTTCTAATCTGGCAGTTTTTGGAAATCCATGGCGATAAGGACGAGAATTAATTTATCCTTCCAATAGGCCGATGGTCAGGACTTTATCTTTCGGGTCCAAGTCAAATTTATGCCGAGTAACTGCCTAATAATTTGTAAAACTCACGTAAATGAGAAAATCGGCTTCGTTCAATAAAGGTGAAAATATTTTAGAACCACACGGAAGTGCAGTTCAATATTTTACTGAATGCAGCTGCAGGTTTCGTTTTTCAGGACGCTACTGAAATGTAGAGATATATTTTTTTTTCAAACTGATGTACAACGATATCTCAAAACCTACTTAAACGATTGTGACAAAATTTAAATCACGTGTTCTTTACAACATTATCTAAAATGTAACGTACATTGTTAAAATTGACTATGTTTCAAACGGCCATTTAACCATGAGTTGGCTTTAGCCGAATTTCGAATACAACCAGTAATTTAAAAAAAATTAAACGTGCACATTATGTGCCAGTATCTCTGAAGAGATTAAAGTTAATAACTTTTGAATTTAGCGAAGAAAAAATTTGCTGAACTGTTGGACTAAATGGAGGAAAAGAATTTTGAAAAAAGTAAAGGTTATCGGTTATACGATATTTAACTTTTAAGTGTTAATCTTCATTTCTTAATTATTTTTCGTTCCTACCAAAATTGCATTAATGAATTTCAAAAACGAAACTTTAGATTCCTATTAGTATCGTTTTTTTCATTTTCCTACCTGATTCAGGTTAGATAGCAAATTTTGAATTGAATTTTAAAAGCGCTCACGTATATCAAGATTTTATAATTTTTGAAAAATGCATCAAATTTCCATGATTTCCAAACTTTAAACTTTGAACCAGATAAATTGTTGGTTTTAGTTTTGGACAATTTAATATTATTTTCACGGAATAAAGCGGTGTATTTTTTAATCACCTGATTCGGATCAGATTTCGCATCAATCCTTGTATTGAACTAGCTTTTGCCCACGGCTTCTCTCTCCCACAAAACCTTTTTAATTCCCTTGGTGCCATTTTCGTAATCAAATTGCCACAAATCCTTAATAACAACATCCATATCGATTTTTAGGTTTATTTTACCCCATTTCACCTCCTAAGGAGTTGATTTTTGAAAAACCGCGTATTTGTTTATTTGGTTTTAGGAGTACTCCTTCGAAGTTTCGAGTTTAAATATTTAGTTAATATTGTGCCTCTCTATTTTACCTCTTTAGGGATTGAATTTCGAAATATCCTTCCTTATTCCTTGCATCCAGATTTCTAGGTCCAAGGGTTTAGGCTGTGGTTACAGTTTAAAAATTGCAATTCAATACGAAATTCAAAATCCAGATTAGATCATCAAAAACGCACAAGTATAAAATATTTTATATGGGTAACTCTTCATAAATTTCAATTAAGTGCAATGCAAAACTTCGTACTAACTTAGAACCGGAACGAATTTGAAAAAAACACAGCTATTGTTTCTTTTCCTTAGGGTCAGCCTCACAGAGTGGGCTTAATCTCTAACATTTATTTAAGCTCAACTTAAATGCTCAAACCAATTTCACGGTGTTAGTTTAATCCTCGCTTAAAAGTCTAATTTTGGTGATATGAACTTAAAAGATCGAAGTTCATTTAAAGTCTGCTTAACCTCTTCAGGGACGAATTTTTTAAAAAGTGCTTAAATGTTTAACTACTCAGTAAGTAAGAAAAAATTGGAAAAAGCAATTAGTATTAAAAAGGAAACTGAACTTACATTTTGACAGTAAAGTACTATTAGTAAAACATATAAAACTTTTTTCAGAAATTATATTTTTAAAATAAAGCAATTATTAACACTGAGCAAATTGGCAATATTTGATAATTTATTTATCAGAGATTTACGATATTTTTCTACTAAACTAAAATGAAACCTTGCTATAATCCGAGGATATTTTTAAAATCGTTTATTTCAGATAAAATAAAATGCTATCTATGCTGCCATTCTACAAAGTTTTGGTTTTATTGTTGAAATATAATCTAGTGAGTAGTTTTTAAAGAAATTTTAATTTATTTACCAGTTAAAATAATTCTAATTTTTAAAACATTAAACGTATACATATTTGGTCAAGGACGTGAAGAGGTTAAGTCAGGGATTTGGTTTAACTTAACGTAGTTATTTTACCCAAAATCGCCTAAATTTTAAGATTAAGAATTTTTTAACTATTCGAGTTCCTTCTGCGTTGGGTCTATTTAAGCGTTTCGTTTACAATAAAAAAAATATTATTAAGAACGCGGAAAGTGAGTAGCCATGCGTGGCAACAGAACGACCGGAGAAAATCGCTAAAAATTTCGAACTTGAACGATTGGACGCCATCGGGCAATTTCTCGCCTCTATGCTTGATCAAATGTTGAGAAAAAAGCAGAATGGCTGCAGGCTCGAAAACGCCCGGGAGTGACTAATGCGCCCAAAATGTTGTTATTTCACAAAAACTCCTTCCTCCAGGTAAATTTTTACTAAATGAAGCACTTAAGGCGGCCGCGGCCAATCAGCGTTCTCACCTGGAGGACCGAGGGACCCCGCGGACCGCGCCCCCGCAGCGGTTATTTAATGGCGACGGCGTCTGAGTGGTCGCTCTTTTTCCCGGCCGCAACCCGCGATTTGTTCGGCGGGTCGCGCTTTGTCTTCACACCTCAAAGCCGCAAACATTCGATTCGTTCGAGTCTGCGGCTGCAGCTGAAGTTGAACTCGCCGCGACGCGAGTTTCTTCGCGGGCTGCCATTGTTCGTCAGGTGTGAAACACTTTCCGCTTCAACCTGAAAAAATCGTTCCTGTGCATTTTTTCCGTTTTTCATGTTTTCCAGATAGTCTTTTTACTTAGCAAA
Source organism: Tolmerus cingulatus (assembly GCA_959613345.1). Taxonomy (NCBI): domain Eukaryota; kingdom Metazoa; phylum Arthropoda; class Insecta; order Diptera; family Asilidae; genus Tolmerus; species Tolmerus cingulatus. The sequence continues at coordinate 22,827,173 of OY390711.1, forward strand.
TTAGAGGAAAATTGTTTTGATAAGAAATGTCCATTTTCGAACGCACTCAAGCGATCGTGGAATTATGACTGCACCGGAAATCAACCATATTTTAGTTGTTCTCTTAAAACAAACGAATTGATTTCGTCGATTCGAAATGGATGTTTTGTTCCGTGTTAGAACTATTAATTTGCCTTTGCTAACGATTATTATCATTTGAAAAGTCATTTTTATAATATTTATTAAGTAAATAAAATTAGACTCAAGTTGCAACTCTGACTGAAATGTTAATTTTCAATTTACTTAAGCGTCCAGTCCATCCGACAACTGAATTACTAATAATAGCGACAATAAATAATTTAAAATTCAATAGATGAACCTCAGAACATTTTGAAACTCAAATTCACTTAAGCTCCGGTAAAACAAACGATTTGGAACCTATCTTAGCCTAAGCCTGTACTTTACATTGTCCCTAAGTTCACCTTTATTAATATTTTCGAAAAACTTAAAAGATCTTCAAAAATAGCGCTCTTGAGGTACTAATATTCAATATCGTTAAAGAAAGGTTTAAATATACTGTAACATCACAACATTACTTTATTCAAATTAAACATTAATCCTTGCTTCAGCATTATTCAGTATCTATACATTTATAGATACTTCCTATACAAAAATCCGGGGTTTTCCCCGAACTAGTGGCAAATTATTTCAATAAAATTTTTCCGTATCGTACATACTTATATTAATTTGTAAATTAAAATGCTTACCTAGCACTTAATCTTTAAAAACAGAAGAAAAATCTTGAAAATTTCACGAGGAATTTGATTATAATATTTTTAAAATTTCATTCAATAGCTTTAAAATCAAGCTTTCATTTAAACCTGGCTTTTATATAAATATTTAAAATAGGCCTTCTAGTCCTATTTTTCTCGAAAAATGAGAACAAATTGAATATTTTCATTTAAATCAAAATCTACCAAACAGTTTTTTAAAAAAATATTTATATATATAAGTAAATGCTACATGTACCTACTTTTTTTAAATGTTAGGTCTAAGCAGACACCTAAAGTCTATGAAAAATTTACATTCTCATTATTTGGGGAACATTTTTCTGGTATTTAAACCACCTAATATTATTTAGCTTTCATTTGAAGTCTTTTCATTAGCAAAAACCAAAAACCGAACCCATTATGATTTTTGTTTAAAAAAATCTCTCTTTACCAGTTAGCGATAAATAATAATTTGTATAGTTAAGAGAAAAAAGCTTCACCAATGCCTCGATATATTTTTTCGTAAAAATAAAGCTGTAGCTGGGTCTTTAACTTTTACGTAATAACATTTTAAAGATTTTTTTTTCCTGTTAAAATAAGTAGCCAATTTCAAAGTTAAATACATGTACAAAATTTGGTATATAAATTTTCATAATTTCACTGCCTAATAGCGAAATTTTTTTAATTTCACGCTAAAATAAAATTGCTTATTGTCTAAATGAAAGTGTTGCAAAATACGTCAACAAATTGTAATTGTATGGAAATAAAAAGTATAGAAGAAATCATAAAGTGAACTCAAAGTAGTGTAAAATCTAAAATCCAAGTTCTGCTGAAAATTTAAATAGTTTTGTTTTGACAATTTGCGTTAAATCAAAGATAAAGCTTAAGAAATTATTGGTCCTTTCTAAAGAAGTGAATTTCACTCGTCATAGATTAAAATATTTACCATATATTCAAATTTTTAAAATCTACAGTCTTAACGAATTTGTAATCTATTTGAATCCAAAAACTGAAAGTGCATTTTGTTGAGGCAGGCCATGACAAGCAGTAGAAAACTCGTACATCTGCATCTAACAATGTTAAAAACCTTTTTTCGACGAAAACATCAGCTTTAATTTGTTAATAAAAATCATAATTTGTATTATATTTCTCGCCGACTTTGAAAACGAGAAGCGTGTATTATATGTATATGTAAGTGCATTTCAAAGTTTGAAAGTATGTGTAGAAAACGCATACTTTTTTGTTTTTTTCAAAATAAAGGCTTGCTGATTTATATCTTTGAAAAATGTCGAACAATTTCTCAGCAATAAATATTTAAGCCAATAAACATTATTAGCCTTTAGGTTTTTAGTCTCCGAACAACAGCTTCAAAATTAAAATCCAAGTCTTTTTCACAATTATTTGGGAAGGAAAAATGAGATTTTATAATAAAAAAATAAAATAAAAGTATTATATTTTTCATACGCGTATAAAGCATTATAAACAAAAATGATCAAGCAACCATAATAAACAATTTTTATTTTCTATTTAGTATAGTAAACGTCTTTATGGAATAGGAACTGAATTAAAAAGTTCCAAGCCCGTAATTTATTGTAACGAAATATTTCTGTATTAATTATTGTATGTACCTTCGTCATGGATTCTTCTCTCTTCAGAAATTCAAAAAGAAGGTGAACTCTTTTTATTTGAGGTACGTACAACCGTCGGCTTGAAATAGAAAAAAATATGCTTGAAATGCGATTCAAGGCTATTCAAATCACGAAGATGCCTCTTATTTTAATTTTGAATGCCGCGAAAGCACTCATTTCATTTGGGCCATTGATACATGATCAGGAAACTGATTTATTCAAGAAGGTAATTCGTCTATCAACAAACAGCTTAGCCCCTAATTTAGGAAGGATAAAGGAAGCAATTACCTTTTGAGCGCTAATATCAAGCAAATATTTTCTCAAGGTGTGCCCGACAAACAGTGGGCATACGTGACCCTATCTAAATAAAGAGAGTCGTCTACACCCAACAAAATTCCCAGGTATTTTGTCTTGAACTCTCCTTACAAGAAAGTGGACACCTTCCACTTTCAACAAAGTTCCCGGACGAGGGTGCGGAGTGAATGTGTCAAACGAAAAAAGGACTCCTCCGTCACCCAACTGGCGGACTATCTTATCGGACAAGTGTCCTTTGTTGTTTTACATATATTACAAAAATTGATCGATTCGTGTCAGCGGTGGCACAAAAGTGGTTACCACTCAGTCGTGCGGCCGGTCACTGACTGCCTGCCCCTGTACTTCCTGTAATTAACGAGATGTGGTGTAAAAAATTGGATAAGAATTAACAAAATGGCCGCGTGATAATGGATCAAACATCGATTCGACAGTTGTTTTCGTTCCATCCGCCGATAAAAGAAGGGCCACGGGGTCCGGGACTTCCCCGCGTCTAATGCCAAAGGCTCCGCGGACGGCGGCGCTTTAATCTGAATTTTAATGGGCCCCGCGACGGTGAATGATTTAAGTGTTGATGGCATTTTAATTAATTTCCCCGTTCCGATCCCGTTGTCTCTCTATCTTCAACCGGTACGCATCTTTGGTACTAACTGCATTTTATCATTTCTCCTTTCAGGCGAGTACATTCGACTTCCCCTGCAGTTGGATGAGATTCTCCAAGACGTCCTCCAATTGGCCGACCACCTGACAACCGAGGACCCCGAGGTTTGTACCCACAGCTCACTCGTCAATCCTTAGTCAATTTTTAGTCAATTTTAAGTCAATTTAGCAAATTATGTTCGAACCGCGCCGACACAAATTGATGCATTTTTTAAGATACATTGGGACCCCTTTATCGCCGATCATGCAAAAATTGACGGCTCTTTTGCAATTCGCCGGAATTTATTCAACAACTTTTAGACGATCTTCACTGATCGACAGTGATTTGCCATTTTTGAGGCAAAATATATCTTGAGATTCGTCCAACATTTGAGGCGTTATGCTTTTAAGGTCTTGGCCATAATCAATACCTTTTTTTTTTTTTAATAAATAAATGAAAACGATTTTGATATAATAGAAAACCCTTCAATCTGTACGATTTATTGAAGTTTAATTTGCGTTAAAATTTGGAAATTAATGAGAACTTTTCAAAGCAATCTCATGGTAAAATTAAATGACTTTCATAATAAAACCCTCTGATTTCTTAAAATGTCTAATTTCCACCCAAAAAACATTTAAAAAGGCCAAAAGACAATCATATTGTTTTTACAAACCGAAAAGTTACTATTCTGAATAAGTAGAATAAAACTTCAATATCACCTTTTTTTTAATTTTATTACTTTGCATGAAATGTATGTATGTATGTTGTAATTACAATAATTATGATGATTTATTTGCCCAATCCTCCTCCTTGAATAGTAATGATCGCATCCTGGCCCATCGCCCGAGCGGCTAGCGGAGTTGCAGCAAATACCAAAAATAAGAAAATACAAATTGCTTTAAACATTTTGAACAAATTTTAAACAGGTTTGCACTGGCTGATTGCGAAATAACACGTTTTAAGAAAAGTTAGAGCGGTTCTGATAAAAAGATATTCAAAGTACTGCATTTTATAGAAGCTTGCACAAAAAGCTTCGGGGACACCTCTACCGAATTAAAAATCAATTTAATATCCTAATATTTACATTTATTTGAAAATTCAATTGAAAATTGTTTTACTTCAACTGAGTAAACAATGGAAAAATATAATTGAGAGTATGATATTAAAAAAAGTATCATGATTTCAATCATTTCAATAAAAAAAAAACGTGAAATTGCCCAATGTCAAAGTGACAATTTTAAAGGCAAGACTTTGGAGCAAATATTTACATAAATTTCATCAAATCGATGTCGTTATAACTTTTTCCCAGACAATTTTGAAAAAAGTATTTTTTTTATATTTTGGATTTTGTGTTCAGTCAAATGTAGATATGTACATACGTACATATATTAATGCTTATTTTAGTTACTACTATTGGAACACAATTTATCATGATGTATTCAGAGTTTAATATTTTCAAGAAATTTGCGAATTTACAACAAAGCTTCTAACATTTTATTCATTGTCTTGCTAAACTATATTTTACACTGATACTAAAATTAGGAGATGGGCAATAACAAAAATTGAATAACCTTTCACCGAGACTAAAAAATCTAATATTTTCTTTTTAAGAAGTGTGCAAGAAGTAATTTCTGTTATAGGAAAATTGTGTCCCTTTACTGAAATTTGCAAAGAGTTTACGGGTATAATAAAAACAACAAGCACTCTTGTTTTTAGCGATTCAACCCTTAAGAAATATTTAGTCCTTTATGCGATTAGTGATGGCAACACAATCGATTATATCTGTTCTTCAACTTAATCGAGTCGCTATAACTATCATCAAATTTGATCTACTAAAATATATCGAAATTGAATGAAAATTTTCGATTAATGGTCAATTAAATAAAGGAGAAATATTAAAGAATAATTGGTCGAGTAATCAATTTTTCAGATATTTTTGTGACAACCAATATATAAAAGGTTTAAATATCTGCAAAAAAAAAAATTTGAGAAACAAGCTTATGTATATTATTTTAAAATTGTCTTTGCTAACGATTGGCTAATTTTTCTTTTATAAACAAATTTTAGTATTAATTATATATATTATGAATTGATTTTATAAAATAATTCCGTTTCCTTCAGGAATCGAACAACAAGGAATCAAAATCTGAGAGCTCGACTAGTAAGAAAAACTCAGAAAAATCTAAAACAGACGGTGGTTCAAATTCATCGGATGGTTGTCCAGCAACAGTAGAACCTCCACAGTCGGAGGTTGAAATATCATCGCTACCATCTCCTTTATTTGATTTGGAGGATGCCAGTGAACTAGACGACCTCGACATGATGATTCAATCAGCTGGACCCTTCCAGCATCATCGACCTGGACAGAATTATGCAACAAATAGTGCGTTCCGCCAATCTGGATTTCATCATCATCAGGTAAGAGAGATTCGCAGCTAAAATCCTCGGTATCTTGATAGTGTTGTAGATCCTGCACTTAAATCGAGTTTAGTGAACGATAGGATAACATTCCCACTGCATCCCACTGCAAAGACCGGGGACTGCACGATTTTAAGAATAAAATTAAACAAATTTCTCGAAATGCCTGAGAACCCTTCAAGTCGGGCATTAAGTGCTTTTCGTGAAAACCTCTCGACTCATCAAGACGCCAAAATGACAGGTTCTTACCAATTCTTCATCTTGATGACACCACGATGCACTTCAGACGTCTCGCCCCGTAAGGAATGACCTATTCGAGGGTCCAGTCAGAGTCGGAGTTTTTTAAGAAATGGAATCTGATTGCATCAAATCTTTAGCTGCTAGCTTGCGGCTCTATCTTCAACAGAGACGAGCCCAGTTCAACAAAATTCCTGTTGCCATCTAGAGAGCCAACCCATCCATTATGAGTAAAAAGATGTTGAGGCGATTCCTGGACAATGTTTATCTTAGCATCCCTAGTCCTCTTTTGTGGCTACGTAGACAGTTTTTATTTTTACCTTTCCCTGTCCTCATCGGGACTCGCAACAGCACTTGCAGACAGGTAGCAATTACTTTTCACCACAGCAAAGAGGACGTCCTTTATGAACTAATCCTCACCATGTCAGTGGCTTTCAGGAGATTATTGCCGAAATTATGTTGTAAATCTTCAGTATTCGGTCTTTCCTTTTTTCACAGGAGCGTAAACAAATGAGTCTTTTGTTTACAGTAGCCACAGGGTCCTATGGGACCTAACACTTTTTTAATTAGTTCAACTTCTGGTTTTCTAAAAGGGTTGAGGAAGGTAGAACCAAATCCACTTATCCGTAAAGCGCGAACCAGGTCCAACCTGTCTTATGATTTATTATGGTTTATCTTCTTTTAATGATGACCCTTACAAATAACAACTCCCTCTAAAAATTCTTCATAAATAAAAAAAATTTGATTGGATGCTGATTCCGACATCACTCTCCATGCATCATCTTCTCTCTAAGATCTACGGAGTACAGTTAAAATCGTTTAAGTTTCGCACCAAAGATAGAAATTGCGTTGTAATTACATTTTTTTGCTTCGGCTAAGATGTCGGCAATAAAGTGAAATATACTACATTAGCATCAATTATTGGTACCTACGGCAATCAGCTGTTTAGACCACTGAGGTCTACCTGCGGGCTGACGCAACGCGGTGTAGTTCTTGTGATTGACCTTTTTTTTCCAACTATCAACTTTAATTCTCGATGTCTTATTTCCTTGGAGTCTCTGCAAATTAAAATTTCAATTCTCATTAAGACATTTCTTGTGCACAGTGGTTGAAAATGATATTTAATCATATATTACTGGTGCTAGGAATTAAACACTTTTTTTAATAGATTTTCGAAATTAATATTCTTGAGTCAATAAATTATACAAAAACGTACCTTGAACAACTGAATTCAAAACTTACACAAATGCATTGTTTATTAGTAGTAACTCATGTTAAGCCTTAATCACATATAAGTACATAATTGTACTTAATTACAGTTTAATTAACATCATAAATTAATATTTTTTACATAACATACCATATATCTTCCTATTCTGAACCAAAACCCTAATTAGGCAAAAGTAAAGTAAATAAAATTTGAATTGATTTTTTTATTACTTTTCAACAAATTGTTAGTATTCACATAAAGTTTTCAAAATGTTAACACCAACATCGATTTTGTTTAATCATATATGCATTACATTCTACTTATACAGTATATATTACATATTTATGTTACATTATTTCATTGACCTACTTTTTTTTCGAAAACAAATTTTATTTAAATATGTACAGTACACATATGCATATAAATGTGTTAAAAAAAAAAGTCTCAGTAGTTAACATTAAATACATATTCCATATATGTATTGTATTCGTGAACTTTTAGGTGAATTATCGAAATGTCCGGATTAGTAGATACGGACATTTCGATAATTCGAACGAGAGTCTTGCATTTAATTGTCCCGATTAAAGAGGTTGTACTGTATGCTTTTATTGGAATGGACGTTCAAACTGTTTAGGGGTGTACAGGTTAAGAACTAAAGTCCACTATGATGATTATTTCCAAAACCCTTTGTTGGTCATTTGTATTTGCCGAGATATTTAACTTTGTAATGTTACTAATGCAATTTTCTGTGTATTAAAAGTTTTGATGGTAATTAATGAAAACTCTTACACTATAGATTTTTGCATCCTTGATAAGCACAAAACACTGAAATAATTCAAAAAATGAAAACATTTAACGAAATTATTTGAGTTCTTTTAAATTTTTTTAAAGGATAAAACCGTGCTTGACGCCGTCGATAAGTTGAGTTAGTAGTTTGCTTTTTATTCATTTATTTTAAATGATTTTCCGCTTATTCTTTTTTACAAAATTTGCAAGAATTTGTTTGGAAATACATATGCTTAAAAATTACGATGGTAAAATTAATATTTTTCCAAATTTCAAATTTTAATGCCTCGGGAGAAAAAGACCCCAAATAAATATTTTTACAACCAAAATCAATGAAAAAGCCTGAAATATGCTATCTTTTCAAAAATAATATAAAAACTAGAACGCAATTTTTAGTCACTGTATTCGAATGTCTCTAATTTTGTTTTATTTATATTTTTCGAAAATAATTGGCCTAATTCCATTTCCCAAAAAACTTAAGCTAGCTTTTTAAATAATTTCATTTTTACGTTGTCTTTACATGTTACGGCAAATTGTACACAATTTGTTTAAAATCTTTAAGATTTTTTTATAACAAATATTAATTGATTAATAAAATGGCATATTATTTATTTTGAAAACGCAAACCTTTAAATATCTCAATTTTAACATAAATTGAATTAGGCTACTTTCAAAATAAACGGCTCATATATCGGAAGGAAATTATAGTTTTTCCTCTTTTTTTAAAGCAAAAAAAATATGAACAAATACTTCACAGAAACAGACTTAACGTAATTTTTGTTATTCTTGACACCCCTTATAAAAGTAGTAATATATTTAGTTATACTACGTATTGTATCCCAAAAAAAAAAGCCAACCACAATAGGAACTCGGAGTTTAAAAATTCTACTGCACACCTCAAGAAATCTGAGGGCAAATTACAGATGTTAAGTAAATTATTTGCCAAAGTGGACAGGTACAACTTAAGCCTTCTGGCCAAAGTGTGCTTCTATTGTGAGCCTAGACAAAAACAAAACCGAGCTCAAATCCGCGCTGTCCCCAGTCGTCGTCTCACCTCTCTCGATCGCGAGTTGTACCTGGATCTGAACTCTGGCCGCGTTGCGAGCTCCGCGATTCTTTCGATCTTTCAAATCTCGCTGCGCGGTCCTCCTAGATACAAGATCGAAGATGCTGCTCTCACCTGGCCGGTCGTGATTAACGTCTTCGATAGACTCACCTTTTGTGATCGCCAAAGTGATCTTCTTTAAGTGATTCGATCGCGATCGCGATCACCGTCTTATGTTACCTGTATTATAGGCTGATTTGAGCACGGTTTTTCAGCTATTTTCTTCAGAAAGAACAAATGTTGATTCGGAGCCAAACCTTTTCCGAACAGAGCCAAATATTAGGACAAGTGCAGTGCACCAGATTAATTTTGTAATCAAGGTGATATTTATCCAGAAAGTCTGGAAAGTGTTAGGTTAATAGTGCACCGGACAAAATTGCTTGATTGGATTACGCGGGAAAGGCGCAAATATGATTGATGACCTGTAACGCTATGATCTTGTAAGCGTTTTATAAGATTTTCAATTCGTTCCTAATTCATTTATGGGTCCAAAATGTGAGGAGTTTAAAGAGTATAAGTTGAATTGAAACTGAATCTTTTCGCTGTCGATAATTAGGGTACGACTTTTCAAGGTCGAGACGTACTTCCGGTATTGCGTATGCTAAGTCTGGACCTCGCCGCTAAGCGGAGTTGCGTGCCAATAGGCGTTTCTTTTGGCTCATGCATAACCTCACCAGTTGCAGGTAATGGCATTATACCGGGGCGGAAAAGTCCGGTAACTAGTTACCCAGTGGCCAGTATTCTGGATACCATTTAACTGCGTCACATACCATAAATCGTGTGCTGGATAATTGTATGTAATTTTTTTTTAAACCAACTTTTTGTACTTACCTCCTAATAATTGTGCCTTCTTTCGCTTCTCCAGCCAGGTATCAGATAAAAAAATATATATGTACTTATATCTCCATTTCGTTCAGTGCTTCATTGTTTGAATTGGTTTTTCTTTTCTTATTCCGGCTAGTTTGAGTTCACGCTGAAACCGAAAAGTTCTCAAGAATACTTTTTCACTTGATTTACCACAAATATGAGCTCGCCGTACTGCCAAACTTGAAGTGGCATTGAAGTAGTTTTTTACTATCTTTTCTATTGGTACGGATGGATTTATCTGAAATTAGTGCTATTCTTCGACTATGGGGCTTTTTTTTTTTTGCTGGACCCTCACTTGTTACTATCAATTACTTTGGGGAATTAAGAAAAACTTTTTTCAACTTGTTTGCGCGTATTCTTGAGCCAAGGTCTTCCACCAGATCCTGGAGTGTTCGCGGCATGTGCGGTGTTGCTCTTTTGAGCAATTGCTTTCGTTAAAAGTAAAAGCAGTTGTGACTTGTAGAATCGTTGAATATTGCCTAAACAAGTTTATTTTTTCTATCAAAATAAATACACACCAAAATATCCATTAGCAATTATATTAAATTTAACTGTGATTAAGGTGTAAGATGGATGATTGCTGGTACGAAATTGATACGAACGTAAGTTTGATTAGAAATGGATTTGACGACGTAAATACACTATGTATCCTAAAATAGACAAAAACACAACAAGTATGTAGTTTTTATTTATAGGGAGTCCCCGGAGTTTTTTTCAACACGTAAGATGTTTTTGCGTTATCTAAATAGATTTGAATAAACTAAGCAACTTAAACTTGTTCTCAATTTTTATTATTTTACAAAACGAATTTATCATTTCTACTTTTTTTAAAGAAAGATTATATTATTTACAAATTCCAAGAATAGTATGACGCATATTATTAAATAAATATTAAACAAAACAGATGTTACGAACATTTCAGCTGTTATTCATGAATCAAACCTGTCCTGAAAACCCACAAATTGGAGAAAAATTTTAAAAATATTTAACTGATACTAAAAGTAGTAATAGTATTTATTATAAATATATTTTATACTTTGTTAAAGTGGGAAAAAAATGAGAAGCTGTGCTTGGAGACATTGAGATATCTAAAATAATTTTTAACTACAGAAAGCGGTCAAAACATAGGTTTACATTCCAAGAGTTAATAAAATATTATTTTCAAAAAATGACTAAATTTGTGGAACATCTAAAAATACACAATATCAATAATTTTTGTATTCATATACGAAACCACAAAATTAATTTTATTAATTGAATCGCATAACAAGAAGATATGTTTTCAGAACAGGGGTGGAAATTATCGGGTGGAGAACTAAAAAAATTGGTTTCAAATGTGACAAGTTTGGTCATTGAAATAATAATATAATAAATGATAAAATATTTCTTAACTAAAACAGTATACTGCACACCTTAAATAATATGTATGTATTACGAAATATATTTACTAAAATAATATAAATAATAATATTTATTCATATGGATTGTACCCAAGAGGCAATGTCTTTTTTAGTACAGTAAAAATATAATAATAATATAAAATTAATTGGAGAGAGAGAAAAAAATTAATGAATTAATAAAAAACAAACTAAGCGAAAAGTAAAAAAAAAAACTAATAACTAATTATTAATAGAAGAGCAAATGAGAGAAAAATAAGAAGAAACTAAAAGTGCCACATGTGTAACAGGGGATTAAAAAATGAGCTGTCTCAAATGCACTAATTATTATTATAATATTTAGAAAATAATTTTTGTTAATGATTCCCATCACTGGTATCGAAAAAAATTATCACAAAGAATAAAGATTTGTAAACATATGTGCTAATAAAATATCAATTAAATAAGATTAAATATTTATGCATATACATTTTAAAATGCTAAACGAAAACAATTTTAATGAAATATGTCGAAACATTAATAATAATTCTTTAAATATCAAACGTTCCAGTCTCAATCTGTTGAAAAATCCCTAATACAAAAAGTATCGGCATCAAATTGCTCATATCTATGTGTAAAAAAAACGGATATTTTTCACCCAGTACACAAAGTATTGGGTGAAAAATATCCGTATCGCACAATATTTATTCAATACTAAAAAGTATCGATACAAAAAATATAAATTCTTAAACGTACACATACCTTATATATCGTATTTGAAATCATGAGTATTCTGGTTTAGAGGGTCAAATTTTAAGGTTTTTTGAATTGTGTTTAAAAAAAAACGAGAATATGTTTGCCCAATATTTATTTATAACTTAACAAATTAAAAACAAAAAAATTTAAACAAAAATGTCGAAAATTTACAAAATTACAGGATGGTGAAATGAGGCGTTGAAACGAAACCGTGCGTCCTGCTTGACACGATTTTGAGTTTTCTAATTATCAGAAAATTAAAAACAAAAATGGATTCTTAATCAGCGAAGGTATTGTTATAGTCCGTACCTCGAAAAAAAAATTATATTTCGCAAAATGGCAACTATTTGAGTTTTTCCTTTATTTGTTTTTTTGGTTATTAATTTTTTTAAAATAGTAAAACAATTTTTTTTTAACAAGCGTGGTACGGACTATAAAGCGTTATATCAAGACGGTGTGTACTGAATTTTAAGTCAATCGGTTCGGGAAAAACGCGTTTAAACCTTTCCAACAGTAGTAGCTGTACCTTCGCCAATTATTGGAATTTTACAATTTCCTTTGGACAGCATATTCTTAAAAGTATAAATTATAAGAGAATACAAAAAAATCGAGTTTTTCAAAATTCTAGAGCAAAATACCCTCTTAAGTTATTTTCATCTGCATATTAATAATCTCCTTGTACTATTACAATTAGTCAGTAATTGAGTTTATTATCTTAGTTGGTTTAAAGCCATGCCAACTAATAATTACGTAAACAATATGAATAGCACTTGCTAAATGCCAATTAAAGATTTTCTGATTTTAATTTACCCCTTGAATACTGAATACCACGGACAGAGTGAGAACAAAATTGAGCCCCCAATGGCGCGTGAATCGGCTTTGGCGGGAACAAAACAGTGACACCATAATTATTCAATTTGAAATAGTTGTCAAGGAAGTTTTTTGAGGGATTGACAGCCGGCGTCTAATGACAAGCCGTCAATATTTCACAGGGACCTTAAATTGGCCGCTATTAATCACATGCAATGTTAAAGAGGCTTGCGCATAATTCTCAAGACGCTTTCGTTCGTCTGATGAATGTTTGCTTTGTGCGTTATGCCTGAGTCTATTAAAAGTCTTGAGACGACCGAGAAGACGCCACAACGCAACTCGTTAGCTAAAAGGAGTGTTGTAATCAATGTCATGCTGCTATCTTCCTTTAGCATATTTTGCGATACGACTTTTTAATATTAACAATAATATTAATGCTGCAGAAGTATTCTAGTTCGCCGCAGCCTCAACTTCCAAAAAACTTAAGCTGTTTACTGCTGCGCGTAAAACTCAAAGCACGAATATGAAGAAAAAAACAATCCGGTTTTAAGTTCAAGCATGTGCCAAGGGGCTAAGGGGCTTAAAGTCCAGAGGTAGACAGACAGACAGACGATTGATTAATTACCAAATGACAAATGTTGCAGCAAAAAATGTTGTTAAACAAATATCGCCGCATATACATAATTTGTAAGATTTTTAATACAAATCGCTTTTTAAATTACGTAAGTTAGGAGCGTTTGTTTCGATTTTGTTGTAATTTAAATTCTCTTTACTCGTACTGACAAAATTATTACAGATTTTAAATAAATTTTAAATGAAACAACAAAAAACTTGAGATTTCAAAAATATTTTCAAATAACTATAAAACATATAGTTTCACGAATATTTAAAAATATTTCACTTTCATTTGATAAATGTTATTAACCTGTTCACTGTTTCGACCTTGTTGGAAAATGTCTCCCCTACGTGCGTCGTACTGATTAACCAGTTCATATTTGAACAATATATTTGTCATAGCACAACATTTTACATTTTTTTTATGACGATTATATTCGTTATAAACAGTTAACTGATTAAAATAAATATAATATGATTTATATTCTATAGTCCTAAAATAACCCAAATTAATATATTTCGCATTCAGAACGCTTCTCTTTTTCGAGCCGAAGAGACGAACTTAAACATTATTATTTGTAAACAAAATAGGGCCTGGGAAAAAAACGCCTCGTTTATCACCTTTTACATCTGGATTATAATTTTATCAGAATTGATCTGCCCTATTTTTTAAGCCTGTTCGAATCGAATTGAAAAGAGCTTACAAAAGCCCTCTTTGCACAAAAATTCCTTAACAATATTGCTAAAATTCCAATAAATTCATTTCAGTAACCTTTGAACTTATTTAATATATTTTCTTTAAAAAATCAAACCGAATTATTTTGATGTTAAATTAAGTATTAATGTAAAGATGTTCATATTAAATAATTTTTAATTTCAGTCAAGAGTGCCTCTAAGTCGGGGTGTATCAATGGAACAACGTCTCCAGGACATTGCCAGTTTGTTTAATCCAATTCCTGGGATGGGTGTCGGCATGGGTGTTGGCGACATGTCTCCGTATTCACATTATCCAACGCATTATCCTTATCAGGCAAGAATAAAAGCATAAACTATATTGAAAACAAAATCTAAATTAAAAATATTTTCAGAGTGCACCAGGAATTCCGCAGCATAGTCAGTTTCCACATCCACCTCATCCCGTGCTTCACAATGCTTCCTTAGCCGATTTAGGTGCTACTCAGCCCCATTATGGTCACAATTTGGGTTCGGCAGTTACTTCCAGTATGCACTTAACTAACTCAAGCCATGAAGCTGACTCGGGAGCAGCAGGATATAAAATGGAGCACGATATGATGTACTATTCGGTGAGTACGGATTAAATTAATAAATTCAAACGTACATTAATCAATTTATATATTTTTTAGAACACATCTTCTGAATTGAACCACACAACAGATGGATTTATAAACTCATTTTTGAATGACGAAGATTTACAGCTGATGGATATGGGAGTTAATGAGGGTATGTACCATTTTTCTATAATATAGTTTTATTTGTATTATTTAAGAACTATAACAATTGCACAAAAATATCAAAACAATTAACTTTCAAAGTTCTTTTAAGTTCATCATTTTCTATACTTATTTATCTTAATATTCAATAATATAAGTGAAGTTTAAAACTTCAATCTTATCGAATTTCGTTGTTATTTTATATATAAGTCTATGTTTGATAGAATATTCGTCTGATTTTTTTTAAATAATTAAATGAAAAACTGATATTTCTGAAATTTGAAAGAAACACGAAATCCTTTAAAACCTTTTTTAATGAAATTTTATAATCACGCAGTTATGACGTGGGTTCACACGACGCATGGGTCTATTTTATAAGTGTTTTCTGTCATTGTTGCATTTACAGTGTCATACCCATAAGTCAAATTCAGTATCTTTTTCTATTTTCAAAATAACACCCTTATGAACTAGATTGTTAAAATTAGAAATATTTTTCTTTAACTATAGAGTCAAATGATTAAACAAATTACTTGTTTTATTAAGTTCAGCTATCGTCATGTAAGATCAGTTCCGCATGTCTTAAAGATATTAAGATATCAAGAAGTATTTAGTTAAAAAAAATATATTTAAAAACGCACTTACTAGTTTTAAAATATAATGGAGCCTATCCTTGTATTCGATCAAAAGTTAAGTTACTGCTAAATAAAGTGGTTTTAAAAATGTGTCTTGATTCTGGGCGAAAAGAAAATTGATTAGGAGAATAGGTCCGTAAGTCCGTACGAAGGTTTACATACAAAATCAAATTTTGAAGTACTAACAAATAAATTGCAATTAGTATATATTTAAATATAAAGTAGTATACAAATTTAATTATTAGATGTAGCTTGTATAAATATTTAGTCGGTACAGCAAATCCAATTACTTTTGTTTTTAATTTTTGCGCTTTTCATTGAAAACTATTTGCAGTTGAAATAAACTGGTTGTATCTGTAATCAATTTTCAGCAAATATTTAACATATAAACTGGAAAATAAAACAATTTCTTATAAGAACATTATAAATTTAGAATTCCCACAATGATTTTCAGCGACAGTGCTAAAAATCAACCAAGTGCGTGTTGATTCATACGCAATGTAGAGTAGTCAGTACTGCAATATTTAATTAATTTATATCTATAAATTTTTAACAGACCGAACTACATGTCATAACTTCGTTGACTTTAAATTCTTAATTAACCCCAATATTTTCGAATGACATATTTAACGATATCTAATGCAATGCGATGCACGGATAAAAGAAAATTCACTCCTACTTAATCTGTAGGAGAGGTATCCTAAACAGATTTAAAAAATTCTTTTTAATATCATTGTAGGCGTTATTAAAAATATAGTCATATGAGATTTCAGCTTTATAGCATTCATTTTTAACCCACTTCCACAAAAAGAGGAGGTTATCAATTCGACCCCTATGCATTTTTTTTATGTCTGTTCGCACATAACTTTTGAGCGCGTGAATCGATTTTGATGATTATTTAACTTTAAATACAAGACTTTCCTAGATTTTTGAAGGCGGTGTGAAAACCTGACTACTATTAATTCAATACTAGGTAATCAAGAGAATCTGATTGCCTCAATTATTTAGTATTGATTTAATATACGTTACTTCAAAAATCTAAAAAAGTCTCGTATTTAAAGTTGAAAGTAGTAGCAGAGGACTTCTAATATACTTACCATATTTTATACTTTTTAGAGCTTGGGATGTTTTTGGAATCGGTTTTATTTTTTTTTAGAAATTGTTTTTTTAATAAAATGATTGTGATAGATATACATACATGTAACAACTACTTCTAATATTCCCCTGACAAAACAGAAATTTAAAAGGATGTTATGAATATTTTAAAGAAACTCTACCCGACTTTCCTAATGTATTTTTTTATATGGCGCCTCAACCACCATAATAAGGAGTGAGTCCCTTTTTTGTTATTTGAAAATCTTAGACATAGAATACATGAACTTCAATTATACGAAATTAATTAGAATTAGAAGAATAAAATTTGAACACCGAGATTAATAATTTGAAAATCGGGAATTTTAAAGTGTCTAATAATATTTTTCTGTCTGAACTGTACAAAACGTCCCAGACTGTGGTGGATCGGGCCCAATTTTTTAAAAAGCTGTTTCTATTTTTCATTATTGGTTCAAAGTGGTTTCCCGCTGATATTTTGTGATGTAATGTGGTGCGCAATCGGCACACTGATTACACCGAAAAAAGCTTTTTATTTCAAAACGAAGCCAATAATTTTTTCGGAAGAATAAAACACAGTGAACTACAAAATTGTTGAAGAAGAGGAGAACTTCTTAATTTTATAGGTTCTGCGGCCTTCCATCGACCTTGATTGGGTATAGTGATCGCTCAAATAGTATTAGAGTACTGATAACGAATTCTATTTGTGACTAATCCGAGAACTAGACAAGCAAAAGTGGGTCGATGTAGCATAAAGGGAAAAATACGTTATTTGCTATCAAATATTCCTGAAATATCCAGATAAAGAGAGATAAGTGGGGTTGAACATGAAATCTGTTGTTTTAAGTGGAATCGCAAAATATCGCTCGAAGGTGATAACGCACAAAAATGAAACCACTGAAGTTATAGTACACTTAATAATTTTGATACTACAACGCTCTCACGGAACGATATTTCCGCGTGACAAAGCGACAATCAGTTTCTGAAGTGCAGAGTCATGTGTTCACTGACTTTTGTGATGTTTATCTGTTCTACACAACAATCAGTAATCAGTGGATCTGGACTATAGCATTTAGTTTGCCGCTGTAGAGGTGCGACTATCTACTATTAATTCGGAAAGGTCGGAAGTTTATCGATGAATGGGAGAAACGTGCTTACTGATTTAATCGGATCGATGTAACTATTTGTCGATATTCGACTCAGACCGGTTTTTTTTTAGCTCCAATCGATTGCGTCATAGGAGAAATGTTAGTAAAACAAAAAAATATGCCGCAAACTTGATCTTATGGCGTCACATTGCGTGCGGAAAAGCTGCGCGGACAGAGCTAAAAAAATGATCGCGTCTAACCGCGGAGTGATCGCGGCTAGCGATCTCTAGCATGAAGTCTTGGTGGCACACTAAAGACTGACAAAAGCGACCCGCCAACTGCTGGCGCACTCACTCCCAAAGCTCCGAGTACAATCAGACGAACTCGTCGGTGTGTTTACTATTTTTAAATGCTTAGTCATGCTGTGATACGTACACTGATCGGTTCGAGGTGCGTCTACTATTAGGATCTGCTAAAAGTCACGCTTCCGATTCGATGTCGAAAACCAAGTGCTAAATTTAATATATATATTTATATTTATTTTTATTTCTTAAATTCGCGACTCCAGTCTGCTTTTCTGTCCTGTTCCGGAGTTCTCAATCTTTACGATCGAATGTCGACTACGAAATAGCCTTGAGCATATCCGAATAAGCCAGATCGTGCGTAGTATAGCTAACCGAAATAGACATAGTAGCAAAACCGATGCAGCCCGATTGTCTTTTGTAACAACAACAGTAGAAATGTTCACCGATTCATAATTAAACCGTCTTTTTTGTACAAAATCAAATCTAAATGAGTGCGCACGTGGTAAACTTTAACCGATGACTTGTAAAAAGTTTAAAATTTGTGTTTAGTTCTTATAAACAAAAAGAAAACCGACGTTTAGCCCCGCTGATCAGTCAACAATTGCCTCACAGTGCCAAAAATTTGGCTATTTTCGCAAAAAAAAATGTCAACAGAGTGAAAATAGCAAAAGACGCTTACAGGACAGCTTCTACTTCCTCTTACAAAATCTCCACTTGGTGGGTACCTCTTTTATTTAATTTTATAATTAATTTTCAAATCCTTTTTCTAATGACTCCGAATTTTTTCTCCGAATTTTAATCGTTTAATTATCCGTACAAAATATCGCGATAACACTCAATTTTTTCGAACTACGCAAAATCCCGGATGATGGCAAATATATATTTTTTTTTTTTCACGAGCTCCCGGCAAATGATAACATTTGCCAGAGGAGACGAGCCACGAAAATATTTCTTCACCCGAATGTTTACAGAATTTGTGATTTTCACGAGTGATTTTCCCAGTTCGCTAATATAATTTAAGTGTTAACGTGCCACTTTTGTGTAGCTCATTCTGCGGCTATTTCTGCTTAAAATAATTACTGTCCAACTGATTAATAAAAATTTGTTGCACTTTCCTTCAATTTGGTTAATTAACGCATCATTTTGCATTGTCGCTGGTGTTTTAAATTTTATACTTTAAAATTAGATGAATATAACATAATATCATTTGCATATTATCATGGGTAGACCTTTTTTTTTTTTATTTTACTCAAAAGTTTTCCATCCAGAAAAGAAATTTTCATACTTATCAACGTGCAAACAAACGAAGCTAATTCCTAGAAATTATTTTCTTCAAGATTTCTTGGAACTATCAACTGTAAAAGCTCTTCGTTTTGGAAGTTCAGTGCTATGCGCTAATTTAGTATCTATATGTATATATTCCTATCAATTTCTACAATCAGCATATTCAGCTCCGCACATGCTTTTTAAAACATTCCAAGATTTATCTAAATCTAAAATCATAAGGAAGGATATATGTATTTATTTGCAATCAAGCTTTATCAGAAACTACTATATAAGACATGCAGATCTAAGTCAAGGTCAAGATGGTTGGTATACCCAAGATAATCACGAATGATTTTTAATGGATGTTTTTGATTCTAGATTTCAAATACCAAATAAAAAAACAATACCCTTCAAAAAACTTAAACGATCCATCAGTTTTTTGAAAAATCCGAAGATAACAGTCAAAACCACACTAGTATCATATTTTGAGTAAAATGCGTTCTATCTTTTTATTTCTATAATATGTGATGATCCGAATTAGTTTACCTTGATTTTTTTAATGAAATGAACTTATATACAATAATCACCACTAATATTGATATGTTTTTTTATCAAAGGATCAGTGATCCAATCCAGAGTCAATGTTAAAAATTCGAAGGACACCAAACACGTTTTTAGATTCTGTACTAATTTCATTCTCATTTAGTTACTTTGAGATTACTTTCTAAACAAGAGATTTCCTCTCAAAAGTTCATAGAGAACATCTTATTTGTAATATTGTATTACCAATTTTTACTATTTATAATTTTAATTTGTATACATAATCTATGCATGTAAGAAGTTTTATCTATATGTTGAAGTTGTATAGCAAGAGTAAATCTGTTCAAATTGAATAATTGAACATAAAACATACATGAAAACGCCAGCGCATCCAGTACCTCATTTGTGCCGTCATACTTCGATCTGGGTCAGTTGACGAAACTGCAAAACTGCAAGGCCAACATTGAGGTTGTTAACCGACACGCGTTTTACAATAGTGAATTGGTAAAAATGTCTAAAAAAAATGCAACACGTTGCATTTCTGTTTATCAAAATTGGGTCAATTGGCGAAAAGATACACAAAACGAGATAATACGTGAACTTGATACTTAAAATGTGTTTTGTAATTGTTTATCAACGGATTTTCAGGTAAATGAAAGCAAATGTTTCAGATGGGACATAGAGAAATATTATTTAATTATGGCAAGTTCAAATAATGTATATAGTTTTATGACTAGTGATCCCAGTATAATTCGTTAGGTATTATTTTTATGGTTTTTTTTCTACTTTTATTTAACAAATGATTGCTAGGGATAACAACATTATTTATGCAACATCTTTTTTAAAAACACAAAAAAAATACACCCTACCTGGGAGATGTTAAATAAAATTTGTTTTATTATACGGAAATAAAAATATTTGATACATGACTAGAGAGGGATATCGATTACTTTGGGCCGATTTGCTATTATTTGACAAAAGTACGCGCAATATCTGATTAATATTTAAACTACGCGGTGATTTACAAAGTAATTAACGCTATGTCATGACCTTCTGATACTGACTGTATTTTCAATCTTTGGAACTTCGATAACACAGAAAATTTTACTTATTTTATGGGAAAGTGTCCACCCTTAAAATATGTAGTTTTAGAATTCAACAAATTAAGTTAATTTTAGCTGAATCATAACTTAGAATTTCTCAAAGTCAATCTAATTTTGAAAATTTTTTTTATAAACTTAACGTTATACATGTTTTTTACTTGAAAATATTTGGATCGTTGACTTACCATTTGTGGAGGGATTTTTAAGATACCATATTAAGTACTTTAGAAGAATTAAATAATTAACTATTTTCATATAAACTAAACAGTTTTCAAATCCTTATGTCCACTGGAAAAATAATAAATTGTCTGAGAAAATTGTCTTCTAATTTAACAAACACTCTCATGATTTTCTGAAAAAAGCTGAACAAGGCTATTTAAGTGCTTGCACAAATTCAATGCAGTTGTACATAAATTTCTGAATTATGAAATTTGAATTAGTTTTCAATACGTCGAAGATTTGAGTAAACTGAACATGATTTATTGAGCTCAATTTGATCTGATCGAATCTGATTAAACATCTCTCCAGGGTTTCCTCATATTCAGCTTATTCGCTATCTTCACGTATTATGTTGCATTTGTTTTTTCTTATATTTCGCTTGCGGAAATTTTCAGAGATGACCCAGAATTTTTCTGCGCAGTGTCACTTGATGCGGAACGATAAACAAAGGCCTTAATTAAAGAGACAACTTTTTCTTTTGTACTTTTATCCTTAGCCTTGTTTTAAGTGTAAATAGAGACGAACGCGCACCGCCCCACCCGTCGCCACTAAAAATTTCGTAAGCTATTTTACCGTCGCGTATAATCCAGCGAAATTTGTAGCCAGCGAGGATTGCTCTTAGCCAAAAGACAACCTGCAAACATTTCTACAATGGGGTCCACAGCGTAAAACAAATCTTAAGTTATGATAAGATAAGACCCTGGGATCGGGCGTACGTGGACCTACGCAGATTCACGTGGAGTCTGAAAGGTGCGCGTCTTGGCCGCGATCTTGGAGACATCTCTCCAGTTGAGGAGGAATTTCCGCGCGATTTGTGATGGATATTGCACACAGTTTTCGGATCCTGGAGGAGCAGATTCGCAGGATCAATGGCAGGACTAAGAAGGTCCTAAATCCGAACATACCAGCCGCTCTGCTCGGTAAATAAATAAAATTCGACTTTGACTAAGACCGATCCGATCTAAGATCTTGGTGGATTTCTTAAATCGACGAGACCGCAAATTGAGTGGAGTTAATTTGTCGATTAGTCACTGCAGTCCCGCAGAGCTGAATTGTGGGGTATGATTCACTGCCCACCTCTGACTAAGGCATTGAAATCTTTTCTAAGCAAAGTCGATTGCGCTGGCTTAAAAATCCATGGCAAGTGTGACGATATTTGCAATCGGAAGTTAAATGCGTAGGTGATTGAGAAGTCATGAAAGCTCTGAACCTCCCATAAAAACTGTCGCGATGCTTGGCACGCCCAAAATCATCTCAAATTATGACAAAGGGTACCCTTATCAGTAACTATAGAAGAACAAAGATCACCTAAAAACTGTAGAACATGATTTTTAGGTATAGGTAACGCTCTTTTTAAAGTTTTCACCTTAAGGAATAAAGTGAAAGTGAATCGTTGTGAAAACTTGTAGTTCTTAGAAAAGAGGGTTTGACTAGGTGAAATTATTATTGTTCAACAAAGGTAAGTTAATATTTGAAATATTTATTGTGTAGAGAAATAAATGGAAATTTTATATGAAAATATTTCTCGTTACATTGGTAAAAAGTAGGAAAAACCAATACTATAATATTTTACAATATCATGCCAATAAAAAAACAGGGCATATTATGAAAAAACTTTGCTATAGCAATTTAAAAAAATTAAATGGAAAATCTGATAAAAACTTCCACTGAGGATACTTCAATATCGTTTTTAAAACGATCGTTTCATTTTTTCGTCAATGATATCAGACGAAAAAATAAATAAACATTAAACTTTTATGACTTTTTAGTAAATAAACAATCCGAATAAGGAATCTTATCATCAACTTAACGAAGAGACTATTTAAGTATTATATCACTCATTATTTAAAAAAGTTCCCACCAATGAAATATTTACAAATAAGTTATACAGTGGGTAAAGAACAAAGGAAGTTATCTGATTAAATAAAAGGAGGAAAAACGGTGATAATGGATATTAACGAAAATATTTAAATAGTCATTAATATTATAATACGTAAGTATATATTATGAAAATAATTTTAAATTTTATAATTGAAATAATTGTAAGGGTTGTAAAATTGAAATAAATGTTGTTTGTAAAAAATAATGTTGTTTGATGTTTAGTTACTCATTATTTCTCTTTTTGGTTAGTACTTACTATTTGTATACAGTATGACTGTAAAATCTCTAAATACAATTTGTATTTGCACATTAAAAATTTTAGAAACGAATGTTTTCTTAACACTAGATTTACCAGCACTTAAACGTGTAATTTCACACATTTTCTGCGCCTTTAATGTAATGTACCCTCAAACTTCGATTAATAATTATAAATTGAAAACGATTTCTGAATATGTTGCAATAAATAATGTGTTAATAAGTGTTGAAATAAATCTGAACATTTAACTTTAGAAATTATAAGTCACTCAAGGAAGAATTGAGCACTAGTCAATTTGACTGGTCTTTGTAGATCTAGTGTTAAATTTTTGAAGCTCGAATTTCATTTTAAAGGACTTGTTTGATATATGTGTGCGTAGTTCTCGTGAAATTCATGACGAATTAACTTGTTATTACACAAAAATTTGTCACTTTCTCATAACGAGTATTCGCGTCAAACAGGTATACTTTGCAACATGTTAACTTACCTTTTGTTTTTGTCTCTTCAGGTTTCTGCACGATGCGCATGCTCGAGGGGAACGCGACAAGCAACAATTCTTCGGTGCTGGGTTCCTCGAGCGGGGGCAGTCATGCCGGGCACCTCCTTTCTTCAATGCCATCCAGCCTGGGAACAATGACGAGCGAAGGGATCACGACGGGCGGGGGGGACCGCCTGGACGCGTCCAGCGACAGCGCCGTTAGTTCCATGGGCTCGGAAAGGGTTCCATCCCTCTCAGATGGAGAATGGGGCGACGCCGGAAGCGACTCCGCCCAGGAGTTCCACCAAGGTAAATACGGAGGACCCTACGACTACAGCTACAGCAGTCGACTAGGAGACACATCCCGACAGCCGGTCGCCCAGAAAAAGCACCAAATGTTCGGGAAGAGGTACTTCCAGGAGCAACCGAATATGCCACTGTCTCAAGCACAAAGTGCAGCGCAGCCCCCCGATCACTTAGCGACCCCAGTTAAATACGAGTACGAACCCTACGGGCTCCATCAGAACCCTTCCGCTGTTGGTCACAACATGGAAGGGGCCGTTGGACCCCTAATCAACAAAAATCATGTTCCTTTAATGACAAATTCCGAAATGAAGTATGCCTGCTCCTTGGATTTTTCGGCGCGGCCGCCACGATCACACGATCTCATTAGTCACAACCACACGTACACATTGCCTCAGGGAAGCGGATCAACCCCACGTCCGCAGATACGCGATAAAAAACAGAAGAAGGCCGAGGATGAGCATCTGACGCGCGACGAAAAGCGCGCGCGATCGCTGAACATTCCCATCGCAGTGCATGATATTATTAACCTGCCAATGGATGAATTCAATGAGCGACTATCCAAATACGATCTCACCGAAAATCAACTTTCCCTTATTAGGGATATTCGGCGACGTGGCAAAAATAAGGTCGCTGCACAAAATTGCAGAAAACGGAAATTGGATCAAATCCTGTCCTTGGAGGACGAAGTTAGGGAGGTGAGGAGAAGAAAAGATCGACTCTACTCAGATAGAGAAGTGATCCTTGCGGAAAGAAAGAGAATAGCTAATAAATTTGCTGCTCTTCATAGACATGTATTTCAGGTAAGCAATTTATTATTATTATCTATTTGTCTATCCTCAAGTTTATTTAAAAAATTCCAAAATTTATTATCCTGTTCCTGGCATTTCAACCCCAATAACTCTTCTCCCGTATTTATGTGGTATTCATGGCATAGAAGGTTCACAAAATTGTAAGTAAAGTATTCTACTTTCACGCACCAAAATATGGGATAGCTCGATTTCAATTTTTATGAAGAAATTTCTATTCTTTCTTATACATTTATTTGGTCCTATTACTTTTTTTGAAAAAGTTACTCACTTGTTTAAGTAGCAAATTAAAAAATAAGGTATTACCTCAAAATCTGGCGGTTATAGAATGTCTTGAAATTATAAATAAAACAATTTTTTAGTCACAAAATATATCATTTCATAATTCTCTATTACAAAATCCTCCACGAAAGAAATTCAAAAATCCAAAAAGATAAAAACATTTTCTTTCTTCGATCTTTTTTGACGCGGTAATTTTTTAGAGTTATTCATTCTAAAATCACTTGGATCCTATTATTAAATGTTTACTTTTCTAATACCAAATTGAACAACATTTTAGCGCCATCAAAATCCTTTTATTGTTAACTTAAAATGGTTAGATCGAATAAATGTTTCTTTATAAAAATTATAAACCTTTTCTTCACACGGATTGATTTGCTAGGTATAATTTTCAGAGTTCCAGAGTTAGTCTCTTAATTAACAGATACAATTTGAAAATTACTAAAAATGATGAATGATATCGTGATTTGGCCAGGGATACTATTATCAAACAAATTTCAATAAATATGAGAGAAAATAAAAAAACTTAGTTGTTAAAAGCATCTAAAATCAGAATATCGAAATGTATATCGTTCCATATTTTGAATCGTTTTCTGAAAACTCTCGCAATTTTTAACTCTTCAACCTTTTAAGTATAATACTATTTCCAAATCGGATTAAGTATCCCTAAAAACATATTGAGAGGAATATTTTGAGTAACTTTTTCATACATTCAGAACTTTTCAAGCATTTAAATATATATATTCTTCATCGGCAGTTGTGTGTTTCTGTAATTATTCTCAACTAAAAGATTTTATTTTAATATTGACCCCAATCCTCCAATTTTACGACTAATAAACTAAAAGTTATTTTTCACTTGTCTAATTAAAAATTTTCTTTATAATCGATAGTACTTGAGAGACGCTGATGGGAATCCATGTTCACCTTCGGAATACAGTTTGCAGCAGGCTGCAGATGGTTCCGTCTACCTCCTTCGCAGGGAGAACAACAAGCCAGACGGAAGTAATAATAGTACAGGATCGAATCACACCGGAAACACAAACGGCCACCACCAGCACTCGACTCAGGGACCTTCACCGCCGTCGCACCATCAAAAAGAATGAGAATCACTGTATTACCTGGCGGCGTACAGTGGATTCTGATAGGTGTCGGTTGATCCTTCCTCTTAAACTTAATTTGAAATTTCGGGAGACCTTTTCTAAATAATATCTGAAAAAAAAATATATATATATAAAATCACATTTTGGTACAAAGCACACACTCGCTATTATATCAGGCATAGGATGGCGCAAAGTAACTGTGCACAACAAAATTATTTTAACTAAAATCACTTTGGAGATAGAAACAGACCATGGAGTTCTCGTACGTACATAGATTAGGATGAGTCTAATGCAGTGAAGATCGAAAATCTAAGTGTGAATTTCGCCAACCAATGAAGTCCAAATTAGCGCTCCACTCGTGCTCCATCTCAGGGTGCATCCTTTTGTGGTTAAACCAGCCGACAGTCTGTGATTTAGTGCGAGTGGAGTGCCGGGGCAAGAAATTGTAATTATTTATTCGGGTAAGCATGTGTAGGTGATAGATTTTAATTTTTTTTTATATAAAAAGCTGAAAAAAACGGATAAAAAAGAGAAATTGTAAAGTGAACATGAGAACTAACTACCACTTAATTAAACTTAGCCTTAAGATACAGCCAAGAAAACAAAAACAAAAAAAAGAATAAACAAAAAGAATCAGGTGAACCAAGCTAGCGTAATATTGAGTATGAGGATTATTATAAAATATTGTTAAGTGAACTGTCCCTGATCCCCTTCCGGCAGTCCTCTACTTGTTTCAACGTTGTACATAAAGAAATATATATTGCAACCAGTAAAGTTTTTACTAAGTAAATAGTGCAGTTACGGATAGTCAAATACAGGAGATGAGCAGATCTTTTAACTATTCTAAGTACAAGAGAGGTTGTTCTTCAGAAGTAATAAAAATTTTATCTAGTTGTTTTCCTTAATTTCATCAGCCTGTCATTGGAATAAATCGGATTTCAGTTTCTTTTAATGAAAAATGAATGAAATGTATAAAAATATAAAGACAATATCTTTTCGTTACCTTTCTCCTCTCCCTCTTATTACATTTTTCAAAATTTCAGAACTAATTTTTCAAAAAATCCATCTTATAGGCTCAAGAATATTTCCAATTTAAAAAATGTTAAGAATTTCAGTGCAAACGCAGACAACATTTGTTTGCAATTCTTTATTTAACTTAACCCAATATATAAAATTCAACTTAAATCCCACTAAATCGTAATAAATTTTGCCATACAATTTTTGGAGAAAAATATAAATTTGCAATGAATAAATAATTCTTATTTGTTTTGTAAAAGATTATACCCGCAAATATTGGCACAGACAGGAAGAACTCTTTGTTTGAAGCACTTTACCTCTTACAAAATTTTATAAATTTCGTTAAATAAAATTTTTTTAAATCATGGACTGTTTGCCATTCTGTGAATTTTGAACCACAACTGCGAAACCCTAAAATGAGTTGAGCAAAAGCTTAAACCTGAGCAAAGGCTTAAACCGGGTATAATTGTTTCCCTAAACTGGGAAAGCTGCCGAAATCGCATTTTAATAATTTTTGTAAGGTGCCGTAAGATAATAGTACCAGAGAATGTTAAAAATCGTTTTGATTACTTTTATTCTTATTGCTGACTCTCCAATTATAAACAAGTTAGTACTTCTTATTAATTTTTCAAATATTACGATTAAATGTTAGTTTATGGTTAAACCTAAGTTAAAGAAATTTTACATGAATACTCCAAGCAATCTCAATTTTGTTGACAGGATGATAATAATATTTCCTTTTCTAGTAAAAAATATAGTTTAGGATTTTATGGAATCTTTCAAATTTTCTGTAAATCCCATTATGAATAATTATCAAGAATATTTTTAATACGACACTCATTAAAGAATGAAAAAGATCCCTTTATTGTAATCCGAATAAAACAGATTAGTTAATAATTTTATTTTATCCGGGCAGTTTTAGTAAGCCATCTGATCTTTTTCAAATTTCGACTAATTCAAGGACTTCTAGTCTTTGCTGTCCTCAAATAACTCTTGAGAATTTTTGAAAATTACCGATTCAGTAAAATTACGATTGAAATTCAAGTACATTACATATGTATTTTAGGAAAAAAACATGTTGATGAATTTCATTAATTCTGAGGCCATAGGACAGTCTTAATAATTTAAATATTGATACAACCCCCATGCCTTTGATCACCTCAATTTTATGTTACGTACACAAAAATAATAAATATATGTAATTAGCCTTAGTTCCATAAATTATTGCTCCGCCGTCATGAAAATGACTTAGTTTATTTAGATTTCTCTAAAATCAAGCATCCTTTGGATAGCCAAATAAAGGAAATAACAAAATACGTATAAAACCGCTGAAAATCCTGCCTAAAACTTTCAAAATAAATTAACTTGCTATAAAATAAGAACAAATCATGCTGAGTTTGACCGAACTGGCTGCTGCTCAGGTGGGTTCAAAAATATTTTCAAGATTATAAAATTGCCATAATTAATATATAAGTGAATTTAAATTTGTTTATTAATTTTATAGACTAGAAAACCTACGACCAACTCAAAACACCACGAGAAATGCAAAACTCCCCAGGAGACTCCCATGGAAGTTCCAAAAACGCCAACACGCTGTGAACAAATATTCTTACAAAATAAAAAGGTTAAAATCAAATCGTGGAGGCTGGTGCACAAGAACAGCTACATTAGAACGAGGCCTCTGCAGCCCCATGAGCCCCATTGGCGCGTAAGTTTTTCACTTATTATTATTATAAAAATGTTCGAATCGCGCGCCAACTCCAATGGCCAAAAGACAATAGCAACCATTTCCATCGCGGAGACATTTCTAGTCTCCACTTTGTGTTGCCAAAGCAGGAAACGTCAAATTCTTGATGGTTTCTGGAGAGAAAATCGGGCACATAACAAAACAGTCATCTTGTCCGCGAGCGATCTGTGAAATCGGGACGTCGGGGCATTTGTTCCACCCGCTGCGAGAGGTAACCAGACGGCATTTTGTAATTAATGTGCGGCGCACTAAATTCGGAAAGTTTCCCAGTCCAAGTGTAAAACGTGAACCGAACGGGAGCCCCCACAAAAAATGGTAGGTGCATTTCAGCTCGAGCGCCTCCGCTCCTCCGCCTGGCTGCGGCGCCTGAACTTTGACCGACTGTCAAGTTTGACATAACCAAAAAAAATTAATTTATTTATGATAAGCGCTGGTGATAGCCCCGCTCTGACCGGACCCTTTCTTCTTCCAGGACGTTTTCCTCATGATAAGAAGGCACAAGACCACAATCTTCACGGACGCCAAAGAGAACACAACCGTCGGCGAGCTCAAGAAAATGATCGAAGGTGCGTACCACGACAGGGGTGCCCTAGTCGCTAAGAAGCCCTACACCCGGTCTAGTCCCTTAGTTTTAAATTTAAAAAAGCAAAGTACGCGCATTGATTTCCAGACCTAAATCTTTTCTTCCCATCTACCCCGAGCGTTAAAAAAAAAAACGTTCTCGACTATTGAGTTTTACGGCTGTAGACGGAGTACCGAGCCCCTTTTTTGTGAGAGAAATCTTGTCTAAGAAACTAATTAGTTTAAGAAATTGTGCGGAGCACACGGGCGCGGTTGAGTCTCCAGATTCTATTCTTAGTTTACTTTTATCCATGAAACAAGTTTTCCGACTTTCGCAAGCTGGTTGTGCAAATATTCAGAATCCCAGATAATTTCAGCGTTCAGCGCTCCGTCAATTAAACCGAATTTTAACGCTAGAATATTCGACCACCGCCTTTTTTAAAAAAATCTCGCTCTTTTCCTAACCCTCAAAATTGAGCTGTTCTATCTTCCTTTTATTATTGCATCATATTTTTTAGAATTTTCGACAGTTTTTTTTATTTTTTTAAAAAGTTTTGATTTCTATAAGAATTTTTTTGTTTTTGTTTTTATATAATATGAAAATAATACTCTTGTGGACCTTTTTTTTTTTTTAATTTTGACCTTGGGAATAAAGGGGCTATTTCCGCAGAATCCTCTGTTTTAAGAAGCTCTGCATTTACCAATTTGCAAGCTGGAACATTGGAAATTAAGATTTGAGAAGGAAAAACATATTTAATGACTAGCCTTCTTTTGAAAAGGGATTGTGGGAAAACGGAAAAATTAAAATTATGGTACTGGTTCTAACGGAAAACCGTGAATATGTGAGAGGAAAACTCAAAATTGATTAACAACAAAGTATACTTAACACAATCAAAAGTCCTTCGTTTACACTGATAAATCGAAAATCCTGAAATGTTATTTTTCATGAAAATTACCAAGTTTTAAAGTTAAAGTCCGCTCCTCTGACCTGGTTTTTTAAATTTTAATTACGAATTGAAAATTGAAAATGTTGTCAAGTATCGAATACGCCCATGGAAAAGTTAATAATCGAATAAAAATAATAAAAATAGAAAGATACATTCCATTTCCAAGTTGTAGCTGCGCTCGGTTTTGATGAAATGAAATAAGTCCTTTATTAAAAATTTAAAAAATAAACAGAGTAGTACTTTTACAAAGTTGATTGAGTTGATAAACGACTTTAAACAATTTAAACCACGAAAAGCTACGATTGAAACAAAATATTGATTTTAAATAGCCTTTATGTTTTAAATATAAGTACTATCAATTGCAAAATAAGATTTAATAGCTTTAATTTGTATACCTATTTTTAGTAAAGATAAAAAATAAAAACATTAATAATAATAAAAACAAATTAGCTATTAAGTTATTAAGAATCTGAAATGCGAAGGCGCTAGATGTAGAAGAACCGGGAAAAATAAGTCCATGAACAGGATCAGCGTAAAAAAAACAACCAGCGAGTGGCCGCCGCATAAGATTTAAACAAATCGGGACTGGGACTGGGACCGGGACCAGGACCGGTGGTCTCGAACACTCGGATGATGGAGCGATTGCAACCAGAGGGACCTCTTCTCACCTCATCCAGTGCTGGGCAGACCTCTCCCCAGCCGGGAGCCAGGAGCCAGGACAGCGGCCGATCGTCTCCAGGGCTAGGGAGATTCGAATTTGCTCCCCTCGCGCGGCAGTCGAGCCGAGCCTGGACTGGAACTCTTCCCTGGCTGTGAGCGGCCGGCTTATAAAAAGGGGAGCAGCCGGCTCTGCCTTCAGTCTTCTCAGGGTCTCCGTCGAGGAAGGTTGGCTAGGCTGAGCTCCCCACAGCAGTAGTGGAGCCGAACCTGGTTAGCGGCAAGCATCAGCAGCAAGCATCAGCGGTAAGGTTCAACGGTAAGCATCAGCGGCAAGCGTTAGCGGCAAGCATCAGCGACAAGCATCAGCGGCAAGCGTCAACGGCAAGCATCAGCGGCAAGCATCAGCGACAAGCGTCAGCAGCAAGCATCAGCAGCAAGCGTCAGCAGCAAACGTCAGCGGCAAGCGTCAGCGGTGTCAGCAGTAAGCGTTAGCGAGCATCAGCGGTAAATGTCAGTGGCAAGCGTCATCAGCAAGCATCAGCGACAAGCGTCAGCAGCAAGCATCAGCGGCAAGCATCAGCAGCAAGCATCAGCGGTAAGGGTCAACGGTAAACATCAGCGGAAAACGTTAGCGGCAAACGTCAGCGGTGTCAGCAGTAAGCGGTAGCGGCAAGCATCAGCGGCAAGCATCAGCGGCAAGCGTCAGCAGCAAGCATCAGCAGCAAGCATCAGCGGCAAGCGTCAGCGGCAAGCGTCAGCGGCAAGCGTCAGCGGCAAGCGTCAGCGGCAAGCATCAGCGGCAAGCATCAGCGACAAGCGTCAGCAGCAAGCGTCAGCAGCAAGCGTCAGCAGCAAGCGTTAGCGGCAAGCATCAGCAGCAACCGTTAGCGGCAAGCTGCATCGGATGCCGGCAACCGCATTCAAAACTTTTGTACACCGGGTGAAACCAGGTAGCCCATCGTGCATAAACACTGGATACGATTATATTAATTGTTTCCAGATGCTACATATTCTGGCCCAACATATTAGACTACCTTTTATTCGCTAATTTCAAAATGGTGGACCCAAGATGGTTTCCAAGCGAAAAATTGAAAATATCAAGGGATTGCCATGAAAATTGGTGTTTGGCTCTTTTTGTATGTCCTTATTACGAATCCATGTTCGAAAGTTACGGTTATAGATGGCGTATTCAATATAGCGTACAATGATTTTGTAACTTGAACGAATTTAAATGAAAATGTTGAGGTAGTTTTGAATTTACTATAAAATGTTAGGACCCACTATGGCGACCAAATTATTTGTTCACCGGGTGAAACCGGGTAACCTCGCTAGTATTTTAATAATATTAGGAAATCAATTGCGAAATACTTTGTGCAAAAAATGGTGTTGTATTAGACAGACAAACAATTAAAGTAAAAAGAATATTTTAATAATATTTGTCTCGTTTTCTACTGAAGGTATCCTGAAGATTAAACCGCGTGACCAAATGCTCTTCAATAAAGACAATATAAAAATGGAAGATGAAAAAACGTTGCAGGACTACGGAATTACGATGTCAACAGCCAAAGCCCAAGCACCAGCTCAACTTGGCTTAGCCTTAAGGTAATTTTTTTACTACTACCACCTCTGATTATTAATTTTTTCATAATTTCAGAGTGGAAAGCGGCGACTTTGAGCCACTTGAAATGACACCATATTCGTCCCCTCCAGACCTACCGGACGTGATGAAAAACCAAGAGGCCGCCAACGGCCAGGAACTAGTAGGACTTCCGTAGGAATTTTTATATGTAACGAATAAATTAAAGCTAAGTGAGGAGTCTGTTGCGATTTACAATTTTCGGTGTTATCCACACGCAGCTAAAACGCGGTTTATTTCTTTCTTATTTTTTTTTATTGTTTCCGCCCCCGCATCGACCTGCTGCAGGGTAGAACAATTGTCGCCTAGACGCTCTTATATGAAATTCACACGTAACACACACTTGAATTTTTTTCTTTTTCTTATGACTTTTGGTTAAGAATTTCTTAGAGTTAACAGTTTCCATGCTTGGAGTAAGGAACGTAGAGTAAGTTCTAGGAAATTTGCTAGATCCACTAGATTTTTGGTTGTTCCCTCTGTTTAGTAATTTTTATATATTTTTTTTTTTTTGTGAATCGTATGGCAACTTGAAGACCCAGATTAGTAGAATTTAAGCGAGCTTATCGATTCAAACACAGGTCTCTTTTCTACCAAAACTCGTTGTTTCTTTTTTTTACTACTAAAGTTTAGTTCGGAGCAATTTACCACTTCATTTTACTGTCAATTCTAGATTTATGATTTTTTTTTTTCAATAAATTATGAAATATTTATGTAGCCTCAGTTTTTAATTGTAACTCAGGAAAAAAAAATGTCATCTGCCCCATCATTGTGTGGCTTTTGAGTGTTTGTGATTCAAAATTTAATACCTCTGGTCTCAAAAACTTTGAGACTCAGTCATTTTTATATAATAGAAGAATCGTTTTAATTTTAAAAATATTATTGACACACACCACAAACATATTTCAGTTTAATATTCATAAAATGCATATCGAGCGCTTCCGGTGAGTGCTTTTGCCGTTGTTTTGTTTTTTGTTTTTTTCATTCATAGTATGATTCAAGAGCCGGCCGCTTCCAAACATTATAACACTTACATTGTTATATTTCAAACATAAAATAAAATCAGTTTTAAAAATACGAGCCTTTTGGTCTAGGGATATTTAATTTGAATTTAGATGTGCAATTTCAATTGTCTAATTGTGTTCCTAAAAGGAATTTTTTTTTTTAATGCTAGAATATTCAAAGAATGTTTAAATACTTTTCCATGTGAACTACATATAGTACATATTTATACTTATGACAACAGGATTACGAAACGATCAACGAGATTATGCAGAGTGCTCTTAATAAAATTTATAGCTGACCCAATAATAAGTTTTATTTTAATGCCGAATAAGTCAGCATAGTGCTAATTATCTAAAAATTGTAAAAAGTGACCAAGTTATTTCTAAATGGATTTTTATTTTCTTTTTCGTTTACTTTTTGGAACAATCATTTTGGTGAACCACGATTTTAATATTTTTAGAATATATTCAAATTAAAGTTTTACAACTAGCTTTTTACGGAAGATGATAAGCAAGATCTGAATGGAATGAAGTTTTATATTATATTTTGAAATTCAGAGAATAACCACTCTTCAGAAAAATGCTTCTGATTAATTAATTAAATACTCAGAAAAATTGCTCTCGCACGAATTAAAGTTTAGTTACTTTTCTTTGTGAAAGTGTTCAGTCGGTTAAACATAGAACCAAATGACGATTAATCAGTCATGCGCTTTAGACTAACGTCTCTCAAGGCTTTGACTAAACTGATGGTTCTTATTTATTTAAACGGCTGCCTTAAAATTGACCATAAATGTCTAAACTAATAAACTAAAAAACAAATTTTTCTAAAGTCAGTGCCCAGGTTGCACACTGAGCAGTGGGTCTTCCTAAAAGAATGCGACATGATCGTAATTTTTGGAATATTGTAAATCTTAAAATTTGAAAAATATATTTCTGAGTGTATTGATAATTATTTTTTTCCAAATTTCATAGTAGTTTATATATTTTACTACTACTATCAATCAAAGTTTGATCCTTTATAGCAGAACTGAAGAACTATTTATTCTCGTGGCTCTTGATATTTTATTTAAACAATAAGTTTATTTCAATATTAATAAATTGCCTTTAAGAGGCTACAAATAAAACGACGAATCTAAAAATTAATGAAATTAAACCATCTCGAATGTTTTAGTGAAGAAATTTAACTTACAAATTTTAAACCAACAATTTTACTTCAAGAAAGGTTTGTTTTTTTAGTTTTGAATGTTTGATTTAGAATCTGCTTTTAATTTTGAAGATCTGATCAATATGGTGACCAAAAGTTGTAAATTTTAAAAGATTCCAATGAAAAAGTAGTATATATACGTTTCCAGAGTCATAATTTTAAAACAAGTAATTAAGAGAAGAAAAACGCTTTTACAATGGATTTTTTATTATTACAAAATTTGAAAATTAGAATACTCAGTAAATCCCAGTTTGGAAGTGGTTTAAGTTAATTGAGTGCAAGCTAGTCTCAGTTAAGTTTAGGTCTAGTCTATTCCTAACTAAAGTTTAGTTTAAATCTGTTGTAATCCTATTCAAGTCCCTCTACGCTTCATTGTGGAATTATTCACTTACTACTACGAAAACTGATTAAACTAATAGAAAAGGTAAGACATAAAAAGAAGCATTCGTAACGTAATAATATATTTAATTTAAAAGGTCTAACATCAACTCGAACTATCTACAGTAATAGGTTCTGTTTCAGGAGCTGCATCTAATTCTTTCCCAGTTAAATACTCCTCGAGTCGGTCCTGGAAGAATGCGACGTAGGTGCTCTTCTGCTGGGCCGTAGCCGGGAAGTAATGTCCTCCAGGATGCGTAAGAATTTCAGGATCCTGGAACGCAGCAGCGAGCTTTTCGCTCATTTCGTGCGGGATGATATCGTCGTTCTCGCCGTAAATATGAAGAGATGGAATCTCCAGCGTGCTCTCATAAAAATTTTTGTGGACCAGGCTGCCCGACGTGAAGCCAGACGACAGGACAGCAAATGATGGTTTTATGGAAGTCACTAAAGAGAGTAAAAAAAGAGGTTTAACGTTTGAAACTGCTTCTAAAATGTGAGTAGAATTCTTACTGCTTTTTTGACTTATTCCGCAAATTAGTCCAACGAAGCAAGCCCCCTGAGAGAAGCCCAACAAACCCTGAAATGGGCCCTGCTCCATCCAAACCTTTTCCACGTACTTCAAGCTCTCCTCGAACCCGAACGCCGGACCGCCAACGTTGGTCCCTTTGAAGGTGCCGTCGTCTTTGTTGAACCACCAACTTTTCTGGTCGCTTATATCTGCCTCTTCTGGAGTCCCGTCCAGCGGAGGCGCCTGATGGGGCGCTGTTATAAACGTAAATTCCGCGTATTTGCCCACAAATTTCCTAAACGAACCGAGCTTCGATTTGAAACTGTCTGCATTTTGGCGATAGCCGTGCAGGCAGAGGACTTTCAGTTTGTCCGTGATTTCTACTTTTTTCGATGTTCCTGGCTGAGTTTTACCCATGTTATTAATCTAATTAAATTAAATCAAATAATTCGCCTGTTTAACCGCGAGCTGTTTAACTGTCAAATGTGACTTAGCGTTTTGACGTTTCTGAATCATTGCCTAATGGAAATTTTTTAGGCTTTAATTTTTATAAATTTTTTCAGGAGTATTGTATTTAAATCGCATACATGAAACAATATTAACTACATTATTCTTTAATTACAGAAATGTATTTCTGTAATTTATTAAAAAAACAGAAATTTAGAAAAAATTGAACCATATGGCAAAACTTTTTCGGTATAATTTTCGTGCAAATATGACGCCATTTTCGGTCTGTCGACAAAGCGCGGCGTTGGTTTTGGTTAAAACGTACACTTCAAGTACATTATTTTAAATATCGCTGGAATTTGTGTGTAAAACGCATAAAGAATACGAGCAAAAGGTGAATGTTTTGTAGTAAAATGATTTTAATTTGAAATTTCTGTGAATTGTTTGTTTACCATCGAGAAAAATATGTGTGAAATTTCGAGCGTTCAAAATGGCGAGTGTTCATCTCGCAAGCGAATATTTTTCTCCTAAAAGTATTTATTGGCATTCGATGTCATGAAAATATTAATTTTCTTTAAATTTCGGCAATGTTTACAAGTTTAATTTGTCACGCTGCATTCAATTGATTTTTAGTTGCACTTCTCGGACTACCGGTGTTTTATGTATAAGATTTTTATTTCCTCAGGAAAATGTCGCGCTATATTCGATTGCGTGGTCTTCCCTGGCAAGTTACCCCCGAAGAAATCGAGGAATTCCTGAAGGGGGTTAATATCTCCGGGGGAACGCAGGGTATTCATCTGGTGACCAGCAAAGCTGATGGAAAAAACACCGGGGAGGCGTTTGTTTTGCTTGAGAGCGAACAAGATGAGGAGGAGGCCTTCAAGCACAATAAGGAAACTCTCGGCCATCGGTACATCGAAAGTAAGTGTTTGAATTTAATTCGCATAAACAAGTCTTGCTGAAGTCCAATCGATAGTTTTCAGCGCCTCCAATGAGGAAGCTGAATATGCAATGAGGAAACCCTCGCGACTCAGCACCGTGGTCAAGATGCGTGGGTTGCCTTACACTTGCAAGGAGGACATGATCATGGAATTTTTCAATGGTAAGTATGATGGTAAGGGTTGATCGCTACATTAGTGGTTTTTTTTTTCTTCTCATTTTGGGCAGTAATGCGGGGAATATGATGGAAGGGAAGCTATTTTTTGCGGGCTGGTTCAATCGGGAATAGTGAAAATTGCGGGAAATGTCTGATAGTAAAAGTTCAAATGAAAATGTTTGCATTTTGATATGAATCCTTTCCAGCTCTGTTAAGCTTTTGTTAAAATTTGTACGAAAATATATTAACTCAGTTTTTCACTTCAACTGCTTAATTCTTCAATTCTATGTAGGATTAATTACGCCCAGAGGGTTTTCAGCATTCGTTTTACATTAAGCAATATAAATACAATAAATAAAACTGAAAACTCGAACTTGATAAAAACATTAATAGAACAGTTATAAATGACTGAGTGAATTTCTCTTACAAATCCTAAGAGATGCAATAGTATAGCGATCTAAATTTTTTTTATTAGCAAAATGTCGACAATAACTCAAAAACTATTGGAATATTCATTATCGATAGCAAACTAGTCAATCTATTTCTTGTTTTGTAACATGGATCTCAGAATTCCACCATATTTTGATTTTAAAATTAAACAAATCTGGTCTCGATAGTTAGAAGATTAAATACTCACTATAGTGTTGCGGAAATCACAGCAACCAGGAAGCCATTTGTATCATATTTTACTAACTCTAAATATTTTTGGGAACACTACGTTTTTCAATCATAATGGGACTTATTTTACAAGAGTTGGCAAAAATGTTTGCTATTATATTTATATGGATTTCATTTGATCTCTTCAACCTTCCCATGGTTTAGCGCGATAAAAATTGGAGAATTTCGGGTAATCGTTTGTGCTTTTTCAATTAATCACTAGATGAAATAATTTCGTAGGTAGAATTAAGATTTCTTCAAAAATAAGCATTGCTGGAAAGGATTAACTTTGTACACTAAAAATAAATTTCGTTTCATTCATTTTAATAACAAGGAAAAGTTTGAGGATTAGTTTTAAACCCAAAATAAAGTTAATAACTAAAAGAACGATTGATGGGGAACAGAACCTTCTTCCAGATATAAACCGCTTTAAAAAACCTAGAAAATAAATGGTCATGTAGAGATTAAGAAGTTTTTTTCAATGAAACACTTTAATTAGATCTTTTTTCTAGTGTGGTAAGAGGTGTTTTAAAAATGTTTATAAAATTTTTATTTAATTTAAAAGATTATAATTAAAATATCGATAAAAAAACAAACATACTGTGTCGTGGGCAGGGTTGGAAATCAAACGAAATCGATTGCTTCTTGTTACGGATCGGAGGGGTCGTGCAACTGGGGAAGCATATGTTCAGTTTGTATCTAAGGAAGATACTGAAAATGCCTTAAAACGTAATCGGGAAAAGATTGGGCACAGGTGGGTTGGATTATTAATTTTTATCACAGTTTTATTTAAACTTATATTTAAGAAAACAATTAGTAATAATAATTTTACCAAAATTTTCAAAAAAAAAAAAAAATAATGAAAATCTCAATGGATGGGGTTTGCTGTCACCATTTATTAAAACAATATTCTTAAATGAAAAAAACATTTGAATGCCTTAATACTTTTCAAGCAAAGGAACCTGCGCTGCTGTGGGTTTCTAGGCACACTTAGTACTAATCTGCAAGGGTTACAAAGGTGTTATGAGATGGTGGGATTCAGTAAAAGGTTGTGTAATTGCGCTTTTCATTAATAACCTAAATAAATAACTTGGAAATCTTACTCATTATAAATTTACATTTATATGGAATATATCTTGTTGTGGCAATCGCTCACTCATATCGACTAAGGAACCAATTTTAACTTTCATACGAAATATGTAAATCAAAAAGTGCTTACAAGAACCCTTTTTTGTATAAAAGTTTCACAACGAAATCGCTAAAATTTATAAAATTAATTTCTGTTACTTTTGATTTCTATTAATTTTTGATTGAGGAATTCTTATCCAAGAAAGGCGGGCTTTCGTAATTTCTTTCCGATTCGTTTCGTACGAAAATTAGAACAAGTGCCTAAGGAATTTTCTGTTTGATTCTTGGCTAAATACAGTAAAGGATGCGATAGCAGCCGACTTAGCTGACCTAAATCTCCTGATGTGTTAGTGTATTCACTTAAGTAATTGTGATTTTAATGCAGGTCGAAATTGTCATATAGAGGGAAAAAGGAGCATATCATATAAATTTTAACTGATTTATTTTTGAATAAAATCTTGTAACTTTTATAAAGAGGTTGAAACGAAGCAACATAAAAAAATACGTTTAATGTAAAATTTCATGAAATCCTCGTGTCCCTTCCTTTACTCTATTATCCAAGGTTTTATTGGACCATGCAAGTGAAGTATTCGTGACTAGGGCGTGTAAATTTTATTTTGTAGCAAACATTGTTTTGAAACGTAACGTTAACAAATTTGAAGAATGCTTTTATGGAGTAGAAGTTTCGCAGAATTTAACTTGAGCTGCTGCATATTGTAAATCTACAAATCCCTTTTATGATTTTCTAGATTAAAGTTTTTCTTTTATATTTATTGTTTTCAGAAGAAGAAATTTTTTCAAGGGTTAAATTCCATTTTTATGAAGCTTAGGGAATTTGAATTATAGATCTGTCTTATGAGAAATATTAATCGCTCCTACTAATTGATATTGTTCTATTTGATTTAAGAAATACATACAAAATGGTTTGAGATAAAGAGAGTGCATTCGGCTGTAGATTGATTTTTTTCTGCTTTGCAAATAAGTATTTCTCCTTGAACATTTTGAGGTAAACAGCTCTTGAGTGCACTCAGCTATCTTAACTAAGTACTAAATCAATCCGGTGTTGGGTGGATTCTAGCTGTTAGGTGACAATTTCATCTTCTACTTTATCAATCGTTAGAAAGAACCTTCATTTTGCTCGTAGTTTTCGATAAGAATTCTTGTTTCTGCTAAATAAATGGACTTAAGAAAAAAAATTTTTAATTAATAGAATTTTCAAAGGCAGGAATCATTGGATTATTGATTTTTCAATTACTATATAATGTATTATAAAATAAAAGAAATTTGTATTAGCAAAATAAGCCATCAGATTTAATAGCTGTACTGTACTAATACTTCAAAGTTTTTTTCACCAATCAGAGATAAATTAACTTACCGCGATAATTCCGTGTAATCAATCGATGTTCTTGATATCAAATGAAGATATTTAGTTTTAAGTCTCGGAAATCAATAATACATTCTTAAAATTATAGAAAGCTATACTTAGCTAATAAAAGTATTCGTATATACAGGGTGTTTGAGGAAAACGAATAGGCTCATTATCTTCTCTAATGTTATCAGTAATGCAATGTAATAGTTTGCGAAAAGCTTAATTTTTGTTGTTTAGATAATCGTACTTACCAGTTTATGCAATTTGATGTCAAAAAGAACGGTATTGTCTTTCTAATCTAAAATGTAATGCGAACTGGGTCCAAGTGTTATAATCATTATTTGAGTGATTTTATTTTAACTAATGTTAAAATCTCAAGTTTTTTTCTTTCCCCAGTAATTGATTATATAACAAATATTTTCTACCATTATTTCATTACTTCTGACCTTTTTCACTTTACATACAACATAAAGTTGCAAATCCTTTCACCTGCCGTTTTATGTAATGTTTTTAGTTGATTTACTGATGATTAATTAGTAACTGATTTTTTCTCGTATATAAATTGTGTAGTTTTGCATATCATTTCATCTATTATCGTCAATTTGTTATTTTGTCTTACTCTACTTTTAAATTGTTATTTTTCAATTTAAAAGAAATCATTAGGTTAAATAAATTTAGGTTTCCAGTAAAATTTTGTGGATGTTCAGATTATTAGTTAAAGAGAACATATTCAGGAAATAATATGTTAAACGGCAAACTGGGTCCTATAAGTATGTTTGAGGTGTTTTTTTGAGGTCGATTACTTTTGATAATAGGTATGATTTATTCGTGAAATGTTTTTGAAATTAATTCAAGTGAAGTTGTAGCGTTAATGTACTTCACAGATCGTTTTTGGTTTTCCTTTTCGTCCTCAATTTGTGACTAATGAATTTAGGGCATCTTTTAGACGTCTTCAATCGATCAAATGTATTAAACTTTTAAAAATGTCAACCATTATTGTACGAAGTCTAAAGGAGTGATATGGTTTCTAATGTGGCTTCTATAAATTCCACTTTTGTGTCTTTCTTCAAGATTTAATTAAATATTGTAATTTTTGGAATTCGCGAACTTAGTGTGATTGCCTTGGTACAAGCAAAGTACCTATCTAGTACTTACAAAATTATTAAGCACTATTTTACACATATTTTGCCGAAATCATGAAGCAAGAATATATGTAACAATTACTTAAAACGTCATTAAGAACTTATTCACTAATCGTACTATCATTCTGCACTCGCAGGTACATCGAATTATTCCGGAGCTCGTTGGGTGAGATGAGGCGTCAAACAACTCAACGATCATTTGGACCATACGATAAAAAGGATCGTGGAGGATCGCGCGGGGGTGATCGTGATTTCGGTAGGGCCCGGTTTAGTGTTGGCTTACGAGGTTTAAAATAAAATCCTCGTTTGCCTTATAACTAAATTTAAGAAATTCTCGAAGTTGAACTTTCTTTTTTTTTATATAAAAAGCAGAAATATGGGCGTCGAACGGAGGCGTAGGAAACAACAGCTTGGGCGGAGGTAACTTCAACAACGGAGGTGGTGGCGGCCGATTCAATGGGGGTGGAAACAATGGCGGCTCTGGAATTGGTGGTGGTGGTTTCGGAGATTTCAATAACTTCGGAAATAACCGCGGTATTGGTGGCGGCGGCGGAGGCGTCAATAATCCATTCAGCGGTGGAAACAGTAGTAATTTTGATTCACCATTCAATTCGAACCGAAATAGTGGAGGTCTTGGAAACTTTGGCGGCGGCAACAGTGGGAACTTTGGGGGTGGTAACAGCAATTTCGGTGGTGGCTCATCGGGCGGTGGTTTCGGAGGAAATTCAGGGGGTAGTAATTTTGGTAGCAATTCCGGCGGAACCAGCTTCGGTGGCGGAAATAACAGTATTTTCGGAAACGGTGGCGGCATCAACGATAACATGAGAAACAGTTTAGGAAATATTGGCGGTGGGGGTGGATTCGGCCCTGTGGGTGGTGGCCGCAATGATGACCTCTACTGTGTTCACATGCGAGGATTGCCCTATTTTTGCTTCGAAAATGATGTGTACAGAGTAAGTAATTAGTTTCCACACCTTTACAATTTCTAATTATTTTTTGAAATTGCAGTTCTTTGAGCCCCTTCGCCCCTTGAATGTGAAAATTATTTACAACAATAAGGGTCTGCACAGCGGAACCGCTGACGCCTACTTCGACAACAAAGAAGAGGCTATGCAAGCTATGAAGAAGCACCGAGAACAGATGGGCAGTCGGTATATAGAACTGTTTTTCGACGGTTTGACAAATAAAGGTGGTTTTCCGAGGCGCATATAAAAGTACGATTACAATTAATTTGACGAATCCGGTAGAATAAGCTCCAAGAAATAAACCGCATGATCTACGCCGACAGTCCATTCATTTTATAAACATAAATTACGTAAATTACTAGCACATACGTTTTAAGATATCACGAATAAAATCGGCAATAGTTCTCGTTTCCAGTTTGATGACATACTTTTATGTATTCCATGAGTGGGGTTAAGTAAAATACATTTTTAGAATTCAAGCGAATTTTGTATTGTATTACATATCTCTTACCCATCCTTAGATCCTTTTTTGATTTAGTTATCTAATGTATTTTTATTAGTATATGTATATTTACATATGAGTTATTATTTTTGAAAGTGGTAAAAGTTCACTTTTTGAAAAGTACATACACGTGAGAGCTATGTAATTACACGCTAAAATTTAATTGTAGAACTTGTGTAATTGTTATGTTACAACAGAGTTATATTATTGTACTTCCATAATCAACTGATTATTTGTTATTTCCCGTTGAAAATGAATACCTATTATGAACATGTAATTTAATGTGAAGTTTTTTTTTTTACCACGCTCATGCCGGTTGTTCAGTACCTCAGTTGTACT
The DNA here is from genome assembly GCA_959613345.1 of Tolmerus cingulatus. Classification (NCBI taxonomy): domain Eukaryota; kingdom Metazoa; phylum Arthropoda; class Insecta; order Diptera; family Asilidae; genus Tolmerus; species Tolmerus cingulatus. Next base: position 22,870,809 of record OY390711.1, read on the forward strand.
GTTTGCTAACATCAACCCTATTTTCGTTTTATTACTGAACTTAATAATAAAATCGAAATATCGTTCCATCAACTTTCATACAACACTAGCAGTCCGATGAAGTAGTGTACGTTCAATGTAGCAAACCCAAATTTGAACGCCGGTGTGAACGTGGTACGAAAACTAACAAATTTTTGAAAATGTGTTTTAACTGTTTTGCCAACCGCGAGTTTAATTTTAATAAGAACAAGACATCCTTGACGGAAGAAATTAATAATAATAACTTCAAGACTCATGCTTTGTGGGTCGTTCTGGGAAGTCTACAAATCCTGGAAGATCTTAGAAGTTTGGGAATGCATAAATTCTGCCCAGGTAGGTCTTGAAGATCTATGGAAGTGTATACAAATATTCAGATCTCTTGATTTTTTCCTCAGATTAACAATTTGGTTGTATGTACAGAACCCATAGTTAGAAGTGTGAATTTGACAGTAATACTTTTACCATCTTAACACAATTTCCTTTAGAAGTGCACTGCTTAAACCTGCCCGAAGATAAATGGTATGTATTTTTTATTCTTTTTAAGTAAACGTAATTGTAGAGTAGAACTTTCGTTTTAATTTTGTTCGGTTTTAAAAAATTTTCGGATAGTCTATATATCTAAATTTTTTTGTGTATTTTTGAATTGAATCGACCTAAGACAATTCCAAAATTTTAAATTCACACTGCTTATTGTTGCTAAGTGGAATAATTGAAAAAAGTGCTATTGTAGATTACAACTGAATCACACCGTCAGACAATAGCGAGAAAAACATAATGAGACCATGGAAAAAGTAATGACGCCTCGAGCGTGAAAATGTTTCATTTTAACTTCTCCGGCTCATTGAATTGGAAACGCGTGATTACTTCTCTTAATTTAATTGTTTTTATCGTTTGTGCAACCACGATTTGTTGAGCGAGTTATTTAAACAATACAAAAAAGGTTTATTTATTTGAAGAATTTACCTTGATAATTGTAAATTCAGTGCAGATTTTTAAGGTTTTTAAAAGAAATTGAGAATTGCAACAGCAATTTTCTGAAGAATTTTGATAATAGCAGCTGTCTAAATAGTGTTCAAAATTCAGTAAAATGCTTTCAATGTCTGATGTAAGTTTTTCGGTTCGGTACAATTATTGTTTTATATTAGTAGTTTGAAAACGAATTTAAAGAAACTTACAATTCTGCTTCGGATGTATAAGAAGGTAGTCTTTTGCTTTAAAAGAGTTAATTACCCACAATGGCTCGCTGGAGAACGCTCATAAAATAAAGGAAAAATTAATTAAGCTTAATGGAAAAAGAGGAAGTGATTCCCAGAAAAATATGATAATTAAAGTATTTATCGCGTCAATATAATCTCATCTTATATGTTGAGGGGAAAGATATTTTTTAATCCAAAGAACCACTTTCTTTTTAATTTAAGTTTTGTCTAAAGTCTATTTAAGGACTATGTGGAATAATGGGGAAGGTAAAATAAATTAAGAAAGTATTTAATTCTCTTAAAACCATATCTAAAAAAACATTCGGTTTGTTCATGCTGTATCAAGATTGATGATTTTTCATCGTACTTAATAGTTTTCTAAATTATCACATTAGACATACAAATAGTACTTTAATCCAAGAGCTTTTGTACAATTATCTCGGACCGTATTGTGTTAAGGGAATTATGCTTACAACTTAATTAATGACATTATGGGGCAGATGTTCGTTAAAGTTTTTTAATTTTTCAAATTCAGTGGAGATAATTATAAAATTACTACCTTGAACTGCTCTTGAATGTAAGTATGTTTATTTTTTTTTTTTGTACGTAGTACGGAGACAGTTTTGAATAAGTGCCAAAACTCATGGAAAAATTGCCAAGCATTTAACCATTGACAAATTATAATAATAAAACTACAATGCGTAAAATGTTCGTATCCGATTTGACATGATTATTTTTAAAGAAATGAAATTCTTTGAAAGTATAGAAAAGAGAACAAAAGTAGAAAAATAAATCACTGCCTGATATCGGAATTGTACGCAAACAATCCACTCTAAGACGAGCGGATATCAGATCTTCAATATTTCCTCGTAAACCGCGATTGCGTTCCCACGTTGAAGCCAGTCGAAGTTTAACTCTCAGTGAGATAGTTCGTGGCAAAATTCATCCGGAATAATAACTACTAAAAGCCAGTTAAAGCTCGGTAGTCGCTCTCATTGCGCGAGGTGTGTCGGTAAGGTGGATAAATATTTCGCGAGAAAAAACCAGACGCCGGCAGTCAGCTGGGCGCGTTTTATCCGCGATTTAAGAAAGCACGCCACGTGCTGATCGTGGCGACCTAGAAGAAATTTGTGTTGAGACGATCTTGCGATATAAAAGACGCTGATTAATTTGGAGCCGGCGGTCGATCGGTGTTCAATCGTAGTTGATCGACAGTCGATTTGTTGTCTAACTTGGTTAGTAGTCGGGGTTGGCGGGTTGTCACTAATAGTTCGATTCGACGATCCTCCAGAGGTGGAGATCGCGGGCGTTTCTTTAAGATCCCTGGGGAGATGGTGCTGAAAATTTTTGCTAAAATCGGGAGAGGTGCTTAGATTGCAAGACGTGGTTCATCGGCGACAGTGGTTTCTTTCGAGGTCAGCCAAAGAAAGCATCACCGAGGATCACTCGTTAGTGTCTTGTTCGCCTCAAGTGCGTCCGCGTCCGGTCTATTTGTCATAGAGACGGGTAATTCGCTGATTGTCCATCCGTCGCGCATTCCAAAGAAAGTGTCAGTGGCCAAAGTGCGTATTGTTATCACTATCACAAATGGTGAATGCACCGTCCCCAGTGCGTTCCTCCGCTGCGTGCCAAAGGGTCGCCGGACAGTCGAGTTCCAGGGGTAATCGGACTCAAGTGCGTATCGCTGATTTCTCTCTCCAGTCGATTAGTGCGGGAAAATGTAAAAAGTGCTAGAAATTTTCATTTGCGTAAACACAAATCGAGCGCAACTAGTATTCGATCTTTTCATTAGTTTCTCAGGTAAGCAAACTGATTAAAATGCGCATTTTAACAATATCCAAATCGCCGACATTTTAATTTGAATATGAGCTCGTGAATATCTAGTTAACGTCCTCTGTTGACATATTTTTTTTTTTCATTTTCGCCCAGCACTGTTATCAATATTTATACGCGAAAATATTTCAGTCACAAGGCTCAAATTTATCGTTCCACTGTCCTCGTGGGAGTGTGGGCCGAAACTTCCCAGTCTCTTGTTTATTTTCTTGTGAGTTCTTCAAGTTCCACAAACTGCACAAATAAATTATATTTATTGCGAACCCGTTGGTGAGTCAAAAATGTTTTTATTTGATAAAGTGTATTGAACTTAATTTGTTCACACCAACGACAGAAACATTAATTATTCGTAAGTTGTCACTGGAAGTTTCATTTTTTGATATCATTTAATTGTAATGCTGGACAATTTTTTGACAAGTTATTTCTTTTGATTTTTAAAAATAAATAGAGGCAACTGCGAAGAGAATTTGTGGTAAAATTCCCGGATAATTTTAAAAATAAATTTATTAGATTTTTTTGTCGGATATATCATGCATACATACATATATAGAAAATTAACAAATACGACGAAGTTTACGATATCTATTTATATGAGGGTATAAAAACTTTTAAAATGTTTATAGTAAATTGCAATAAAAAAGTTTTTCCTTTTGTTATGGTACTGCGTGGCGGAGTATTTTTGACTAATTTATTGTATTTTATGTCGAACACTTAAATTAAGTCTGGCAAGACAAAGAAAGTATTAGTTATATTATTGCTTGCTAATAAAGTCATTTAAAAATATTCTTTTCTAAATTTGAATCCTAAAATTGTGTCAAACTTAATCTAATAGTTCTTCCTTAAAACAAGTGTCGACGTGAATATTCAAGCATTTTATATATTTTTTTTTCGGTTATACATGTATTGTTAAAAACACAAAAAACACTAAATTATATATTACTCCATTTGTTAAACAACAAATTTTTAATTATTGTTTTTAAAAAATACGATTATTGGGGGGTAAAAACAAATTTCATGATGAATATGATTCATCCTGTTTAAATCAAAATATATATGTAGGGTGGTTCGTAAATAAGTGTTCCAACATGTGCCAGTCGATTCCTTATCATGTTGTGATCAGCGTTCAAGATAAGCAATTTTTTCTTAAAGTCCCTCCTTTACTCCTTTTTTAACTGCTGAAATATTTCCACGTGTGCAGTGAGGTGAACTCATATAAAAAGTAATAACTTCTAACGACATTCTTAAACCCCAAAATACCAAGGAGCTTGAGATCCTATGAGGCCACAATAGATTTTTATAACTACATATTATATCTTTTTTAAAGTGTTCTTCATAAAATTCAATTTCCCAATTATAACATATATGGATAAGTTCAGTAAATTTGACCTGTTCAGGCGGCCGGAAAAAGTACGAATCATTTGATATCCGGTATGACCTATACTTTTGTAACCGGCTTGATATTGTACTTTCTTTCCATAAATAATAAAGTAGAGACTAATCTCCGATTAAGAACTATTTTTTCTTATCCTATAAATTTAATTTAAATTGCAACCGCCTATAAAAATGAAGTTTCGAAGAAAACGCGTTTGAAATCTTCAGTTATATTACAAAGCTATACATACATTGTATGTATAGTATGAATACTACTGCATTTGCCGATTTGAAATTTTCGAAGAATATTTTGAGAAAGACCAACATTTTCGGACGGCACCTAGCTCTTTAATCAATATTTGGTTGGTCAATATTTTCAATATGAAAAGGAACATACAAGTTTATTACTTATTACAATAATTGCCCCAATATGTATTTTTTTTTTATTTATTACTATGTGTAGTTTAAAGAGCAAGGCCCTGTTAAAATCATAATTTATTTTTAATGAAAACCGGGAACTTCCAGGCCAATTTATGAATTTCCAACCAAAATATTCGAAATTTAACATTATAAGCGCTAATTGTGAGTCCATTAAATGTTTTCTAGTTAAAACATAATTATCGTTTTGCAGTTTTTCCAAAAAAAATCCCCTGAATTTGTAATTCTATTGCAGAAATAATAAGAATTTCTTGAGAACAATACAATAATCCATAAATAAACATTGGGGATTGTAAGTAATTGTTAAAATAAAGCAAAGAAAAGATTTATTACCGGAAGTCGGTGGACTTTGTTATTCTTACGATAGCAATTTTAAGCTGCAGCTGATCCACTTAAATGTGGATCAGAAACTTACCACAGTAGACTGAATTTCAGCAGTTATGAGTCAATGAGACGTGCAATTGTGGCGTCTGCTTACTTTTAAATTAGTGCAACCAATAATTTCATTTCAGTTTTATTTGCTCGTATAAAAATGTGGTCCGGAACGATTTATTTTTAATGTTAATTACTGGGAATTGGATACAATAAAGTACTAACAAAGAAGCTGCGCAAGTATTGAAGTAGAATTATTGTTCTCTTTTGAGTTAAAGACATAGAATAATTTAATTTTAAAAATTGGTTTCATCCAATTTATAAGTCCTATATTAAATTTTTTTATCTGATTTTAGATAATTTCAAAGATAATCTCGGCATAAACCAATTCCTTTTTAATAGTAAGAATAGATAAACCAGTATCTAAAGTGTGATAGATAAGATGAACGGATTTACAATTGATTTACTTGATTGCAACGACAAAATAATCATGATTTTATTAAATCTGCTAAAATGTATTTTTGAATTTAAATAAAATCGAATTATTACAATTGTTTAAAAAATGATATAATTGAATGACAAAGATCGTATTCATACATACATACATATATAATTTATTCAATTGATCAAATACCATTTCATTTATTTTCATGTCGTGCAAAAGTGCTGAACTTTTCAAGTATGTCAATATCAGCAATTATCTTTATTTATTAACATTCATCCAGCATTCGAACCATTTAGCAATGCTTAATGACATTGAAGAATATCAAAAAAAAATGAAAATAAATAAAACTTTTTCTTATGTAAGTAAACATTCCACGGTATCGTGTGTAAAATAAATTATAATGTATTATTTAGTATAGGTACACCTTGGGGTGAATAATTTATCTGTAATTTATACTATAATTTGCAAATGATTACTATAAGCGACGTGATTTTTGCTCTCAGTTCATATCAAAGAATTTAAGGTTTTATTTCTGAATGAAAATTTGGAGAGAAGGCGTTATTGTGTAGTTTATTTGATCCAAGCCAAATTATTTCATTTATAACGATTTTGTTGAAACCTTATTAATAATTAAAAATGTTTAAAAATATAGGTATGCTTATGTTGAAATTATGATTGATAGAGTAAAATCGCTTATTTTGCTTTTATATTTACTAAAACGTACTTACATATATATATTCGATATTTTAATCAACGATTTCTGGAGTTGAAGCTAGCCTAAATTTATAATACCTCACCTCAAGCCAGGCTATTCGTATAGTATTAGTTATTTTTCTTGTGAAAAATGCATACGTAAATTGTATCACTGAAACAGAAGTTTTCAAAATTACGCGGGTTATGGGATTCCCAGCTTTGGAGTCCCACGGTTAATTTTATGACAATAACATTCGAATTATAAGTCCTCATTACGAGAAATCGTTTAAAGTTTGATGAATGTTTTCAAGTAGAGTTTTGTGTTTCACTAAACAAATTTAAATAATATGAATAACTTTGGTGTTTCTTTATTGCGAAAAGTATGTAATTAATGAGAGAACTTTTAATATCTTTAATTGTTTAAAACCATTATTTTTACTTAGAATAATCAAGTCATATTTAAAGTGATATTGGAGATAGAATGACTAAGTGTACTTAACATTTACTCAGAATCTGAAATTTGTATGACTACTGAATAATTTAAAACCGCAAATAAAATTAGTAAATGAATTCAAAATTATGCCTAACCTGACAGACGACGCTGCACGAGCACAATAGCTAGGATTGTAAAATCACTTAGCACCAAAAACACGAAATCGCGGTAATTTCATAATTCTATTGTGGTGATTCGTTGTCAACCATTCATAATTTGTTAGTTCAAAGATTTTCATAATTCATAACTCAAGCATAAGGAGAGTAGTCCGCCGAAATTGCCCTAATCAGCTGAAAGATCGTTTTATTGAGATGATCAAACAAACGTCAGTAAAAGTGAATTTTAATGGGGTCGTTCTGACGACAGTTTCGATGCCGTCGAGCGCGTGACTCACCTGCGTGAAGTGACCAGCTACACCTTGGTTGGTATGCAAATGAGGCGGGGGAAGACGTGCGTAGAAAAGTTGGGGTCTTGATTCCTCCCCACCGGAACCCTACGTCGCACAGTGGACCAAAACGACTTGGCGGCGATCAAAAATCTATAACTCTTGTTGTGTTGAAGATATCATAATGAAAATTTGGGAACTCAATATTGACATAATTGCCCCTTAACTGGCAAAAAAAAAGATCAATCGGTTTACAGGGTGATACAAAATTTATAAACAAAATTTAAAGTAGTCAAAAAATTAATTATTTATTTTATTTAACAACTCATAGCAACAGTTTCTAATTGTTTTATTATCTCTATAACAATAATTAAAAAAATATACATTTTCAAAAAAAATCTTAACTAATCGGTAATCTGGAATAATTTCATACATACATACATATTACCTGTATTAGTTTCACTCTCTTCTCAAAGGCAATTAAAAATGTCATAAAACGTAATAATGCAATTTCTTTAAATATAAATGATGGCATTAATTCTAAACGTTTACTAGGAAAACTGTAATTTATTTCCAAAACAAACATTGTACAGCCTTAAAAGTTACATACTTTCTTTATAAATAATAAAGATAGACTTTACTCCGAAGGTCGTAGGTAATCGCAGCTAATTTTGTTTGTAAACGATGCAGCAGGATTTCTACTTTAATTTGATACCTATTAGAGACCATTTTTTAAAACGCAACAAGAAATCCAAATTTTAGCGAAATATGCCACCTTTTAATTCAAATGCTATTAGTAAAAGACTGTTTGACTTTTATCATAATTTATTGGCCCAATAATACCTTTTCCTATGTAGGGAGTGATTTAATTTATAATAATTAAACTTCCCCATACAAACATTTCAACAATAGAACTTTGAGAATACAAAAAATTGTAAAATTTAAGAAAAAATGAGTTGCTCAAATTTTCCTCTTATTTTATATTGTATATTGAAAAAAAAATGGTTGCCATAAGCTAGTATATTTAGTTTAGTATCGAATGGCAATAAAATTTATAAAATCTGTGAAATTACGGAAATTGAGTTTTGGTCGCCCAAAATTGATTTTGGCCCACTGTGGGGTGTGCGTACAGAAGTGGGGTTTTTGATTTTCTTGGCCCCCACCGGACCCTACGCCGGTCAGCGGACGAAGCACGGGCGGCAACTTGCGCTGGCGCTTGTCAATTTACCGCCGCGCGCCGCTCCGTCGAGCCGGCCGGTCACTCGAGCTTGACCAATTCAAATGATCGGAAATAGGCGTCTAAAAAGGCAAAACAAACAGACGAGCGATTATATTGTTTCAGAAAATGTCCAGCGATCGGCCGCGAAATATTTCTCATATAAAATGTTTTCTGCAAACTCCGCGTTGACCTTACTCGCGAAATTATTGCAGGTGATATAACGCGATTAACGCGACGCCCCAGCAAACAAACTCGGGCTGCGTTATTAGGCCAATTTGGGTGGTGCATTTTTAATTAGCAATAGCGCGATGAGATACGAGCGCGACAGTGCTAATCGAAGTGTGGGCGTTGGTCATCAGATATTTTGCTAACGCGGAAGGAAGCGGAACTGACCATTTAGAATTTCGGAAATCTTATCTACCAACGGACAGCGAATTCGTAGCTCTGCAGGAAATGAAATTGTAAGTCCAGAAAACCTCTGAACTTTCTGCTTTTCTTAAATTGCACCTCATTCAAATGGGGAATGCAAGTTCATTGCAAATTGAGATTGAAATCGAGAACGGACTTTCGAACTGAGCGTATTACGTAAGTGCGCAACTCAGCTGCGATATTGAGCGCATAACAGAGAACCTTTCAGAGATAGTCATACATCCATTTCAATGATTAATTTATGTTCAAATAGTTGAATTTTTAAAATGCGAAAATATAAGAAACAATTGCTCCATGCTTTAGGAACGTGCCAACTTATAGTGTTGACTGTTATAAAAGGAAAAGTTTAACAAAAAATAAACAATGTAGACGAGTTTTTTTTTCACAAAGATATGCTGATAATAATTAGTTTGTAGTATAGAAAGCAGAAAACTATAATGTTTATAACAATAAAATATCTGCCTGTTAAGGCACAGAAACCGAGCTTAAAAATATTAGTTTGTTCTTTTCCCATCGGATCCGGTTCTGGGTTTTCGAGGAAATTTTGCATCGAATTGAAATTTTATAAACCGTCACGCATATGGTATAAAGATTTTCTATTTCGAGAAAATAAAATCGTAGTTGCCTGGAATTATATCCACTTTGTTTCAAATCCTTAATCCAACAATTTAAATATAATAGGGTTTTATTTGAATCAATACTACATTTATGAAACTATGCCGATAGCTTGATATTCGTCGTATTATTCAAAAATATTAAACAATATTCAAACGCTATACTTTATAAATATTATATAATATGCTTACGTATACTCTAAGCAATTTTGACCACTTGTCAGGTGAAGTTTTTAGATTTTTTTTTGATTATGTCACTAGTCATATTTGTGCCATGTAACTGCGTAAACATAGTGCAAGAAAGTTTTGCTATGTTATTTATTTGCTAACTTGAGCATGTAATAATTTTTTGCTGAAAGTTCTCCTTTAGAAACAATTTCAAAGAATCTTGTTAGAACTGAATATTAAAGTAAAAGATATTTTTTTATAGTATTAATATTAATAACAATACTCTATAGTTCGCATTTCTTTTATACTATGCATAATTGAGTTTCGTTTGCTTGAGGAAAACTAATACATAAACAAGACCTATGTCTGCAATTTTGTAAGAATATAATATTTAATAGTATTTTCTCTATATTTTATTGGTTTAATAAGTGTTTTGTTAGGAGGCTGCAGAATGCAAAGATGGCTATGAAACTAGTGAGAAAAAATAAACAAAATTAAAGAGGCAAAGTTCTTTAGCTAAGTTGCGTTTTAAAAGAAGAACTTTGCAAAATTCTATTATGCAGTTTTTAGTGGTAATTCAGTTGTAAACAAAAGTGCAAAGACACCATATACTAGTTTTAGGTTGCATTAAAAAATGTATAAATTTCACAAAGATTTCGGTTCCTTTTACGAATAAATAAATCAAGTGTAATAATAGAAGTTTATCTATACACGTACATAGTTTCAATTTTGTTAAATTGAACTATTTTGCTAAAATGGAGTTGGAAAAGTTGTGTTCCATCTCCCTAACTCTCACTTAATCACAGTCAGTATTTAAATGAGAGAATTTTCGTTGACGGTTAGCAAGATTTGTTGGACTTGATAGCTGATAAAATTTAAACAAACAGCAACAATTTATGCAAGAAAATAACAGTCATTTTTTAAATAATATATGTAGCAATACTACTACAAAATACAACTTCAAATACTTGTTTAACCTTAAATTTCGAAAACTATAACTACGCAAAAATTGCACACAAGAGCAGATGTGTAACTCACTGAAGTTAGAGTTAACACACTACCAAACCGTCGTAGAAAGTTGGCTTAAATACATGTCCATACATAAGCATAGCTAGTAGTATAAGTAGTGTAGTAAATATGCAATTGTTTTGTGACGTTTAAGCTAAACATATTCCTCAATATATAATTGCCAGCATAAAAAAAAAGATAGTCCATACATTAAAATGGCTTAAGGTGTTAAAAAAAAAATTCCACTAAATATGTGTGAATTTCTTAAAAATAAGTATGATGTACCCTGTAAGTACATGTTACGATAAACAAAAATACTATAATAATAATAATAATTAGCAAACAAAGTCTAAACGGTTATTAGTATCCCCAAGAATATTTACTAAAGGTTTAAGATGTGGTAAAGAAACAAGCAAATAGAAATAAAAAAATTCCATTATCTGATCTAAACTTTCTACTCAATGTTACTTATTCAATTCGCAAGTTTCCCACATAACTTACAGCGCAGCTTTTCAAATTACTTAAAATGCAGTAAAAAAAATGACATAATACTTTAAACACTGCAAAATTTTTTCATTACAATTACCCTTGTATCATATCTTATCGCGGTTAAATTGTTATGACTATATTTCATAACCGGAGAAAACATACCAACGATTTCGAGACTCCAATGAAATTTTCTTGTATTTTTTTTAACAAGAATAAAAAGTGTGAATCAGTTGCAATACAAATTTATATTTTCTTTTGGAGTTGGAGAAAGTTTTATGTAAACTATAGTACTTTTATTTATAAATTTGTATTCAAAAGATAGTACTGTTTTAATCGGATAGTACATTTCCTTTCCTGGGTAATAGGAGTTGATTAACGATTACGTTATCTTTAATTTGACTCACAATTAGAAGGTTCAATTATTCGTGAAGGGAAAAACTGAATTTTAGCAATCATCTGTTGGATGTTTTACACAATTTGGAAGCACCAAATGTCGTTTTTTAGAGAGTATGTTTTGCATGTTAAATGATATCAGAAAGTGCCCTCCTCTCCTCCGATTGCCGGGAAATCATGTTTATGTATACGCTTAATATAAGATAAATAAAAAAATCGCTGAAAATGTCACTAAAAGTGGGAAACGCAGATATTAATTTCATATTAAAATTACTTTCAGCGTCTCCGGCGATCAAAAGGCAGTCACATTCTAGTCACCGCGAGGAGTGCACACGACATCGAATCGCGACACTTTCAGAGAGTTTTCTTATCTGTTTCTTGAAGAACTTGTCTGTCGCAAACAGGAAAATCGGTTCGATACAGTGCGCCTGCTCTAGATGTTTTTCTCAAATTTAGTGCTAAACTGTGATAAATACCCGCCATGAAACGTGCTAATTTTTCTGAAATTTATTTAACATATTAAAGTTGCAAAAAATCACATTTGAACAAAATAAAAGAGCCAAGTAAACGTGAAAAAAACATTAATAAATCAATGCATATTTTATCAACGCTCTTCTTGTCACCAGTCGCCTTGTTCTGCTAATAATAATCAAAAGTGGATTTTGGGCTTTGATTTCCCTATCGGCTATTAGCGGATCGGGTTTATCTTCTCATGTGATTGTGAAGCCGTACAAATTCAAGTGCTGTGAAGTAATTTTATGTGATTGCTGCTTTTTGTTTATTTTACGTACTACAATTAACCGATTGTGGGAGTCAATTAATCTTCAGGTGCAGCGATGGACGGGGAAAAGAACATGGACAGGCTGATCGTGCCCAATCGAATTCAGCCAACGAAATCACCTTTAGTTTTGGACGATGACGAAGAAGCTGGCCTGGGGTACCATCATACTTTGGTGAGTCGTTTCTTTTATTATTATTTCTTTTTAACTAAACGTGACTATGCACTTTGAGTATAAAAACCTTTTAAGAAATTATGTTGAAGAGTTTACTTAACTTGAAATTTTAACCAGTTGCCTACTACTTTATTCTAAATAGTATTTTACCATTTTTTGTGGAAGTGTGGTCTTCTATTTAATTTAATATTTTTTTCACCACCAATTTAACTCTGTATTGTTCGTTCGTAATGAAACTGAGCAGTTTAATTAACATGCAATTCGAAAATTGTATTTATTTGCCACTTTTTTAAATGTTTATTCCGAAACTACATATGTTCAATTATATCAATTATAAAATTGATGTACGAGGCCGACGTTTTTGTCAGTGGTATAAATCCACTTTTTATCATATCATTTTTACGACTTTTCTATTAAGTTTTATCTCGTAATTAACCCCCATATGAATTTTTCAAAAAGTGCACTAATACATATGCACTACTTTCAAAAATAAAAATGGGTGAAAATGTATGTAACTATTGTTAAAAGCAGATATTTTATATTTAATCTAAGTATTTTATGTGCTATTTCAAACAGAAACTAACAATGATTGCTGGAACAGAAATTATATTTGATAAAAATGTACTGGACGTAAGTTATACAGTTCTATCAACGATCCGAACAAACTTGATGAGGTAAAGATGAAGATTTGATTTTCATAAGAAATAACTCTGAACACTTCAAAATTAAGTTTGAAGTGTAATAATTTTTAAGTTTTTTGCTATACCCTCTTAAGTAAATTGATGATATTTGCATAGAGGTAATGGTCACAAACTTCGATGGCACATAAATAGGCATTTTCGAATAATTTTTTTTACAAGCTTCTATCACTATACCCACTTCGAAACCTGTAGTTGATATCCTGATGCGTGGTTTAAATCGGCATAAGTTCGACTTCATGTTTGTTTTAACCTGGATAAATATATAGTCCTTTATTTGGCAATTAATCCCCTATGTATAGAGCGATATGTTAAAAAAATCGATTAAGGGATTTGGAAGTTAAGGCGAAATTGGCAAAAAGCGAGCTATAATTTAAATTTTATTACTTAGGTAAAATTTCTTAGTAAAATCCAAAGATATGTTAAAAACTAGAGAGAAACTGCTTTAACGTAAAGATTCTACTTCAACATTACTTAATATGCAAATTATTAAATAGGAAAAATAAAAATATACATAGCATACATACATATATTATATTAAAACATTATCTGCCACTTAAGTAAATTTCTCATAAAAAAAGTCATTTCAAGATAAAATATTCCATTACAAAATGTTTACTGCCGGCAACTTGTAGTATCTAAATACAACAGTTGAAATGGATTTGCATAAAATGTTTAAAACTTGAATTATAGTTTCTATTTTTCTAATTAAATATATTTTATGGGCCATTTCGGTTATTTTTATGTGTTATTACTTATATTTTATTAATTTGGCTGAATATGCAAAAATGATATTGATAACCGTGGGATAATTTTTTGTTATAAATATAAATATTATATACTCTAAAAAGTCTGTTTGTAGTTTTACCACTAAGGCAATTCTTTTCCTCTTATAATATAAAGGTAAAATTATTTCGAGGTGTATGCTTAAAATTTTACACCAATATAATTTAAATGGAACACATCTAAACTGCTGTAATTTTACAACAATAATTAAGTTATTATAGTTGTGCAGTAGTACAAAAAGAGGGAAATTGCACCAATAATTTAGAAATTTTACGCCAAACCATGAGTAATTTTCCAATCATATACATTTTTCTTGTGTTAAACGTTCAACATTGCTTATAAATATTACTACTGGAATTTACATTCGCACGTAAACAGAGATAAGACTTTCTTCCGCCCAAAGTTCATTATACTACTATAAATATAAGGCTTCTTTCATTTCGAGAATATTATTAAAAACACATTTATTTAATAGTAGGTATATTTTATTCTAACTTTTTGTCTTAAACATTAATTTTTATTTTAAAAATCGTAGTTAAAGTATTTATTTTATTAACACTTTTAATATCACTTTTCTTTCCGCTGACAAAATCTGGGTGTTGCAAAATAATTTCCATTACTAACAAATTTCCTGGGGATAAATGACGTCAGAAATAAAGAAGAATCATATTACCTCAGAACTAAGAGTAATTAGCGCGATCACGCTTTGCTATGTATGCGTTTCCAAAACAACTTAGCTGCATTACGATTTCTCAGGAGTCGATAATAAATTATTAAATATGAAAACTAATGGTACAGTACTTGTAACTAAAGTAACAGTAAAATATTCTAGGTGATTGATTAAGATTAATCTAAGTAATGTATTGTTTACTTTAAAAAGTTCATTTGAATAAGTCGAGGCAAATGAGCCAAATTGAGCAACAAAATGGAAGTACTAATAAAGTCCTAAAATTTAACTCATGATGCAAGTTTACAACAATTTTGCACCTTTATTTGCGTAAAAAATGTCCAGACATCTGCATATATTTTTTAATTTCATTAATCGATTCGTAATAAGAATTTTAATTTTTTATAAATATATCTATTTAACATTTACATATATTTTTCTTTTAATAAAATAAGACTGCTAAAAGATAATCAATTCAGTGCACTTGAATGAAAATTAATAAAAATGAAAACTTCCCTTGAATATGGCGGTATCTTTCGACCTTTTTTATTAATATTTATTTAAAGATCAATCAATTAAATCACAACTAAAGTGCTCGGTGAAATATTTGGGGTAACTCAAGCGCTAAGTGCTTGCTCTAAAATGATAAAAATTTAAGAGTAAATAAGTTGATTAAAAAATGTCTTTAAACACTTTAATCGCTCCATTATTTGAGGACGACAAATACTTTCATTTTCCCTAATAAATGTTGTTAATCAGTTGTTTGTCTGATTGCAAATATGTGTGTCATTGCACTGCAGCGGCAAGGTTAAACAAAGTTCTTTACATTTACTTATTCTTAGTTGATATAGGTTCGAATATACAAGTTATAAATCAATCAATCATTGTCTGCGTTTTATTGTATATTTTGTTAAATCTTATTACTACTATTAACTTATGTTTTTGATGAAACTTGTTTTACACGAGCGGGGATTGATTTTAATAAATTCCACCTGATTTTGCAGCATCACGTAGTTCCTTTGATTAATCGTTTTATTTAACTAACTACCATTTTATACATCTTAATTAGATTCGAGAAAACTTCTAAACAAGTGAACATGATGATCAAATAAATTAGCACAAGAGTCATTAGGAGCAAACATTTTATGTGCCAAGTTTAAGAACTTTTCAAATCATGTCTGCGCTTTTTTGTAACAATATTTTGCTTTAGAACGCTTTCATTTGAATTTCTTTCCTGAATGAAATCATTGTTTAAATGTTTAACTCTCGTTTAGCCGCACTTTTGATTATGTACTTTATTTATTTACTTTCCATTCCTTATATAAGCAGTCTGATTTCAATTAATTGTGGATAATATTTAATATGAATTATGAACTAATCGTTGCTTAAGTGAAAATATATTATTGTTTATTTGAACATTTACCTACCTTTTTAAATTGTTATCTGCTTTACTCTCAAGGACAACGAAACAATTCTTTCCCAAGTTTGCTGCACAATTTGTTATAAATTTTAAACCGTATATTCTTAAAATTTTATTATAATATTTTGTATCAGAAAACTTCTGATTTTTATTCTAAGTCAGAAAATGTTCGAGCAGTATTTTAAAAACAACAAACACAGTTTGCAAATCCATTTATTACTAAATGACAAGTGGAATTCTAATTTTTTTTCCCAAAATGGCGTCTTCCAGAAAATAGAGTTTTGATTTGTTCATTTGAATAGTGATGAGTAGAATTGGTTTTGATGTTCTAGTCTTGGCGCTTTAAACCAATTTCTTCATATATACCATATATGTATATGAAAGGTATACATCGAAAAACGAAAGTACAAAAATGTCGCCACTTTTATTAAAATGAAATCAGATAGTACTCCGGAATAATTAAAATCCAGGAAATTATTTCTTTCTTTCTGGTTTGTTGGTTCCAATCAAGAAAAACAAAATATTTCTTCGAGTTGTTCCTTTTATAAATAATTTAGACCATTCTTTTTTAGTCTACCCAGAACAGAAGTAGATTGACGTTTATTTTGAATTACCTATATGAGCATTGTAACATTTTCTAAAAATATGTAGCATAAAATTGCAATGCTTTTTGTCCACTTTTATGTTACCAATTTCTTTGAAAAAATTCAGCTCAATATTTGAAGTTTTGCATGTATACAAATTATAGAAGAAACAGGACTTCAGATCTGAAGATCTCTATGATTTCTTCTTTATTTATGTATTCCTAAATCCGTACGAATTAAATTGAAAGGATTTTGCAAAGGTATCTTTTAAAGTGAAATTTTTTAATTATAAATTCTTAATCTTTTTAAACATTTATTAGTTGGTAATTAGAATGAATATGTGAAATTAAGGAATTGTTATCCACGAAGTGCAATTTCATTCGATTCGAACGGATTCCGGAATAATTCCCGAGTTTCGATAAAATGAGGGAAAAGTTCCATATTTATCTAATTTTTTAGAATTTGAAAAACAAAAAAATCCGGTTTTCGAAATAGCGATTTAAATTTCTTTTAGCAAACACCTTTTGTATACATACATATGTGCAAGAAACTTGTCAAAATCGTGTAATTTAGGTTTAAGCTTCAAAGTTATGCAGATATAAATAAATTAAATTTGATTGAATGTAACACTTTCAAAGTTGTTTATGCAAAATAATGCAATTTGAGCGTTAATGGGTTAATGAACATATAACATAGACAGTAACTTTATATATTATCAAATTATTTACAATCTTTAATGCTAGAAGCGATTGACAAGATTTTATTATAGAAACAGACTTAAAAAATGGCGAACGGTCCTCCGTAAAAGGTAAATTTCTAAACTTTCCAATTTTTATTTGTCTTTTATTTTTAATATTTTTTTGTTCGCTTAAATTAAACTTCTATTTAATATCATGATTTTCTTAAGTTTTTGCAATATGCTAACACTGAATATTTACTATATCCGATCCGAAATACAAACATTGTTCTGTTTTATATGTTAATGTTTGTAGGTATTGTTTATTTTCTTGAAGATTATAATTTGCTTATTGTAATTGTAGTTATTAAAATTGTATTTTGGGTCATTCAGGGTAGTAATTATGGCAGACGCGACTAAACAAAGGGTATGAACTAATTGTTTTAGTAAGAGTAACGTTAGTTATGGGTTTTAGATTTAACCATAAAACAACATAACTACTGAAAATTCATGCGTCATGTCATATATGTATTCGCAAACATAAGCTAATATGCTAATAAAAGTTGAGATATAAACATAAAATTGTAATTTAATGGAAATTACCGACTATTGCTCAAACCATCACAAAGATCCGGTTCAACTGCATCAGAAATCGCAGCAGTGACGAAGGTAAATGACGTAGGAAGAGTTAAAAACTATTTGCTCCTGTATGGTGTAAAAAATGTTTGGTCATAAAATGTCAGTAATCAAATATTTTGCAAATTCCCGGGAGTCACGGATTTTAGGAAATTACCTCAACAAGTTGTGACCATACGCTGAAGGCATTTCTAATTCACATTAGATCATTTCGCGGATCAGTGATCTCCAACCAGTTTTCTGTGTGTCGTCGTTTTTCCCAATATCCGACATTATCTAGTTATCAATGAACTTCGCACCTGAGACCTCTGAACTAAATTCATCTGAGGATGAACTGGTTTTTGTTATTTTTATTAAAAAAATGTTTTGAGTACATCAGATGTCTCATTTTATTACTATGATATTCGACTTAATTTTTTTATAAATGATTTTACAAGAATTTACGATCTTTTTACGCTAGTAGTCCTAGGGTTTCAAAATGGTAAAAGAATATTTGAATAATTGATTTAGAAAGTTGTTGATTGGTAAATCCCCGGATCAGAAATTTATACCCAAATAAATCGTAATGAAACCATCACGATGCGCACGAGTGTTCATGACCTCGTTGGTCACGTGTGTTTCTACTTAATGTTTTGTTTGGGCAAAATCTTATCAATTTTAGTGTTTTTCACCTGTCGAATGATGCTAATCAATGTGTAATACCTGTCTACGGTTACAGGTTTTAATTGCTATATTATACAAGTGAGGTCGTTTGGGAAGTTTGTTTACGAATGGAATGGGAATGAATTGAATAGGTATACTAGAAGTCAGAAGATTTGTTGACTTTTGAACTAGTATTATTTATTATTTTCATCAAATTCGGCATCTTCGAAATATTTCAAAACAATTGTAATTGAGTGTTTACTTAGTTCATTACCTATATTCCGATTGCAAATTTATTAATGGTAACTAAAATACTCTAAAATCAATTGGGTAAGTTCCACGTAAAAAGATTTCAAAACAAGAGTCTGCAATTTCTCTAATCAACATCTAATAGAGTTCAGAAGACAATTACTTTTGGTAACAATCGAAACAATATGAAGTCTCAGGTACATATAATTCCGAGGCTAGAGATTGTCAGTATAGAATCAAATTTAGTCACCTAAGTAGTAATTATAATCAAAATTATTAGACTTGTGAACATTTGTCAACATTTAAAAAGAAATGATTACAAAACGATTGAGATCTTCCTGCAATAAAAAGCAATAGATCATCAGACAAGAAAAAATATGATAAATATTGTAAAGTTGGTCGATTTTTATTCTAAGACGAATTTATTATAAACAGTTTTATCGAATCCTGGTTACTTAGATTATCGAAAAAAATGTCCTTATATACCATAAATCTTTAAAAATTAAAATCGAAAAATAACTTTGTAAAATTTGTTATAATTTAAGATTTTGGCTTTTGGGGCCTTTATGAAAATGTAATTATGGCATATGTTTAGTTGGCTGGAATTTTCATTTACGATGTAAATTTTGTTTCGGATCTATATTGTTATAAATAAAAACCATACACATAAAGAGTTGTTGAAAAATGTTGGATTAATAGTTTGTATTGCATACACGTAATTTATATAGTGTACGCAGGTCGATAAATTTACTTCTGTTGTTGTTTATTAGAAATCTTAAAAATTATAAATAAATATGACAAAAAATGGCTTGACAAACTATAAGAAATTTAGTTTTGAAATTTTAAAAACGTAGATCTTTCGACGGCAATCAGAAGAAAGAAGTATATAGTAAAAAGATTTAACAATAAGGTAATATAAGTAATGCAGAATTCTTCCCCCTTGGCCAATTCATCATATTTGCCAACATTGCAAAGATATTGCCATAGAGAATATGTTAGTTTAAGTTTGGTTAATTTTTTAACATTAACAAATCAATAATTGGATCAAAATCCATTTAGAAATGTGGCAGGTTTTTTGGTAAAACATTTACTTATATTCTATTACTACGTAACGTACTAATACTATGAAGGGAGTTACAGAACCGGACAAAAACCAGTGGGTTTTTCGGATGTTTTCTTTCACTTTGGTATGAAACCATTCTTCGTGACCAATTTAAAGATTTTAGGTTTGCGGGAAGAGTCCTAGTACTATAATTTTTATGACTAGTATGCATTAGACCATCCTATTTGATATTAATTTTAGCTTGATATTTCTAGCAGTTCCAAAGAAAAAGGGTCTCGACGGACCGAAGCTTGTAAGAATTTCAAAATGCGTAAACCCAAAAATTAATATGCAATCTTTGGTTTAGAGAACTCGTCTTAAAGGTGTGTGCCTTAGCTGGCGATCAGCTGCCTAGATGGATAAATATATATTTTGACGCCAATAATATAGTTGCGGGAAATTTTCGAGCAGGGTAAATTGCTAAAATTTACTATCTTCTAAATCGAAATATAGCTATTTAACCAGATGTAGATCAGTAATACATATAATTGAGTATTTGAATTCAAGTACTCGTATGCGCTTGGATCGAGTTTGAGGAAAGGAATTTTGAGTACTCGAATACTCGAGTACTTAAGATAAAAATGATACGAGAACTCGAGTAAGGAAATATTTGTGTATCTACTTATGGTAATTAAGCAGAGTTTGGGAATATTCAAGTATTTAATTATATTTGTTTTCGGATAACTTTTATGTCGAGTAATCAGGTCCTTTACTAAAATTCGAATCTTTCAACTTGAGTACTCTAATAATTGAATTCATAAATATTGAAATAGTACGTACGCAATTATTATTAACTCCAAAATTAGATGTAGAACGTATGTAGTTACAATATAAACAAATCGTCACTAATGTAAATAAAGTTGTTTACTCAAAAATGCTAATTAAATTGAATTTTTTTGGTGTTTGCGCAAAACAATACAAATATGTTGTATATAAAAAAGTAGGTACATATTTACCCTACATATTGTTTTAACAAAATATTTTAGCGGTAGTGTAGTTAGATGTAATTTGTTATTTATATCTAAACTATGATTAAAGTTTTCTTTATTGTTTTAAATATGGCAAATCAAAATCAAATTATCGTTTTTATAAATGATATTGTTCTAAGCCCATCGCAGAAAGTTATTAATACAATTGGTATTTTTAAATTTTTTTTCGAATACTATTTGTTGTCTTCTGTACCAATATTATCAAATACTTAAAATCTGGTTAAATCTGTCATAATCCTTAGCAACAAAACGCATTCATCATACCCACGGAAGTATAAGCTTAGAACATTGTCTGTCCTCGAAAAAGAGTTTCAATTAAACTTTATTCTCAAGACAATTGGAAGCATGTGATCTTCCAGATGCGTAAACAGTAGAGTAAGAGATTTGGTACTTTCTCATTTTTTAGTAGATATGATCCTTGTGTCTACATCCACTGTTTGGATGACGATAATCAACACCATGAGATTCGATCTAATTAACAACAATTTGTTCACGGGCAAACAATGAACATTTACTTTGTTCTTTTTTATAGTAGCAAATATCGATGATGATAAAGATCCGGGCTTTTTGGCCGGTCTCACGTGCAACGATATTAAGAATATCCAGTTTATCGTAGCTCTCAGTGTTCGCGATCGGTTCGCTCAGGCGTATCCTAGTGCTTAAACTCGGCTTAGTGTAAGGACTATGATGAAGGTTCCTATTTTATACCAAGAGAGGACCCGACGTCCTCATCCCTTACTCTATCAGAACGGAAAATATTTCACAGTTGAGGTAAATATTAGACTTTTGGTTATTTAGTGCAATTTTATTCTGTGAAAGATTCTACAAATACCGGTCAATATTTAAAAACAATTATCTGTCTGCATCATACAAATTTAAAACTGCGGTAAAAACCACAAATTAAAAGCAAATTAGGGAATGAATATTTTTGTTATTATTATTATTATTATAGGTCAATTAAATAATATTTAGGTGTTGTTTTGACTAGTGATACTTTGACGTATTTTTAAGTGGTATGAAAAAGAAAAAAATAATATCTAATTGGACTCTTATTTAAAAACAAATAACAACTATATGTTCATTGTACCCAGTTACAGTTGTTAAAAACTAAACCTGTTAGAATAAAATGTTTGTCTGGGAAGTCAACAATTCATAAAATATTTTAAAGTTTGTTAAAAGCTTTAAGGTAATACAAAATATTAATGTGCATTAATTGCAGTCAAAGGGTTATTGACATTAGTAAGCAGAATTATACACTTAACAGATATGCGAAAAAGTTTCGGATTTATACATAAAGTTACAGTAAATTAAATATGTAAAAATAAAAAACAGTTAAGAGAATCTTCCCTTATAACAAAGTACCAGAAAATTTAATAATCCTTAAAGTTTTCTATCGGATTCGGGTTGAATTTTTCTCCCTAACTTGAAGATTAAACAAGTTTCGATTCGCTATTTTGGTAACTTTTATTTAATTTAGTGAATATTGGTCAAATTGGCTTAATTGTGTAGACACCTTAGGGCTAAGGGATCCGATTTGGGTGTTGTGGGTCCTAAATTGAATATCACAATAATCTATTTAATTGATTTTTTAATAGTTGCCGCTTTTACTAATGAGTACTGCATCTTAAATACAGGATATTTTTTTTTATCAAAATGATTCTTAAATATGAACATTTTTATATCTTGTTTTTTAAGTAAACATTTGGTAAAAAATAATTAGCTACCTCAAGTCATTGTTCAAGTTTATTAATGTTTTGTATGCTGACTTCGTGATAGTCTTGTATCTCTGGCCTGTACTTTTGAAAACAGGTTTCGAAACATGTTATTGCACTGATTACGGTGAAATTAAAAAATCCATCTCGAAATATAAGAAAAGTACCTATCTAATACTTAATATTTCCATTTCACGAAATGCCTATTAATTCAATACATGTTTTCATTTTACAAAATGCTCCTTGACTAAATATATCCCTTTTATGAAGTATCTTTTAACTTAATATTTTTCTTTTATGAAATGCTTCTTGACTAAATATTACCTTTTTATAAAATGTGAAGTAACTAAATATTTGCCTTTTACAATAATTCGGGCACCCGTAATCTCTCAGTACCATGTGGCGGTTTGCGAAAAGACAAAAATATTAGTGCAATTTTTAGTATCGCGGCGAAGTTTCAAGAGATTTTATTGCACATATTTAATACGCTTACCAAGTATTAACTGCTTTGTTTTATATTTCGAAAACGGATCGAGATGGACTTTATTCTTTAATTTTCATGTAATTAGCGCAGTAAAATGTTTTGAAACCCATTTTCAAAAGCACACGCTCCTCCACGTGCATGTAAACTTCCAGAAGTCACTTGCAGAAGTGACTTTAAGAGAATATTCTCGACTTATAGTCAAATTTACATGGAGAATATTTTTTTCATGTCATTTCTGCGAACTACTTCTGGAAGTTTGCTTGTCTGTGGAGGAGAAGCTTAAGACTTTTGCCGCTCACTGTAACACCAGTACGATTTTTAAGAATTAAAAATAACTAGGCCTTGAATTATTCGGAAACTGAATTTGTGTGCGAAATTTAAAGGAAAGTAATTATGCCTAATTTTGATATCAATTTCTAACGATTCTCACTTATTTGGCTGGATAAGAAACGCATTTAGTTACAATCTAGAATATGTTTTTTAAGCTCACTGTACACTCAAACGATAGTGTAAAATTTCGACTATTAATGGTGGTATAATTGCGATAGAAAAACGTACCAACAGCCATCTACTTTTTATCGATTTACGCGATAAAGCCACCTTTTTGGGCTGATTAGATAGATTTGCGCAGACCCAAAACATGGCCCGGGGTCACTCAGTCACACTGTTATTGTGCAAAAGAATGTTCGCGGTTTATTCGATTAGTGGAAGACGGACACGGACAGACTAACTTCGGTCACAAAAGTAATCTTAAATCGTCTTAACGAACGATAATCGCGGGTCTGAACTTAATCAGATCACAGGATGGAGAGATCTTTTCATTTCTTGATCGCGGCGACCTGTGTAGCAATTTTCTTGAAATATGACCCAGTTCAGTCTCCGGTACACCAGCCGCCGTGATAAACATGAGCCGATCCTTCTTATTTTGCGATTTTCTCCTAAAAAATATAATTTTTAGCGTTTTACTTACGATCGTAGTGCTCCTCTAGAAGGGAACATTTTACGTGTGTTATCGGGATTTTCGGAACGTGCTCTAATTAATCGTTACTACAACTTTGTAATTACTAATTAACAATTGACATTGAGCTCGTTTTTACGGGCGTATATTTGTTTTTTGTTAAGGATCGCACCGAATTATCGTGTGGGACTCGTGAATTTCGCTACAACGTTTAATTCAGAGTAGACGACCTTTAAAGCTGGAATTTGTTGTAAAGATAAGATTTGCGGGTAAATACCCAAAATTGCGTTCGATTTGGGTGCAGCAATGTCTACTATTGTTATCTTTTTGTTGTTCGCAGAAATGACTATCAACGACTTCCTCAAATGCAATAATAAAATCGAATCGTCATCCCGTGTCCGTTTGATATTGATTCCTTTCGATCGGTAGAAATATTTATGCAATATCTCCAATAATATAATATTATCTTGAGCACGAGGTAGCACTGTGGCTACTTGCCGATAGTAATGAGATGCCAACCTTTTCTTGATAACTTCAGTGCCGAGCTCGTGGTTGGTGCCTATTTCAATTCTATTCCAGTTTGATGTGTGTGGCCTCAAAATAATGATTTATAGAAGTGAAATGACAAAGAATCCAAATGTTGGCTTTCGCCTATAAAAATCACTTTAATCGGAGTGGAGTGGAGTCTGAAGTAAGCGGAAGAAGTTTAAATTTGTTTTATACTATTGTGCTCTTGTCTTTGCTCTATTCGAAGTATGATGAATTTTATAAAATTCGTTATATTCAAAAAGTGCACCTTCGGATTTATCCCTTTAATAAAAGGGGTGCGAACTCTGTTCCATACAATTTTAATAATCTGACATATGTGGCCTGATTTCGGTAACACAGTGACGTCTATTCGTAGATTAATTTGGTTTGGTTTTATAGTAGGTGTTCAATTGGTTTTGTAACAGGTGCTCAATTTTGATATCTTTATAGCACTGTTTTTGCAAGGTGAAAGTTGTGGGGAGATAGACAACAATCATCCAAAGTTATAAATCAACTTCTGTCGCCTTTTCACCCTTAAATATTCTGTTTTTTGTTTTGTGGAAGCAGAAAACCAGAATAAAAACGGATATCTAATAATTTTCATAACTTTAACAAGTTACGAATTTTAAGAATGAAAGCGTTTTTAATTTTATTTTTATTAAACTATTAGCTGAATAAGTTTTCAAATTTTCCGGGTTTCACTTAACTTGATCAGAAGTTTAACTCTAAAAACACTAAATAAGCAAGAAATTTAATTTTATATTATAATTAGTGGTCTTATAATAATGGGTCGTTGGTCTTAATGATGTACTCAAAAAAACAGAAGTCTTAATTTAGAATATTTGCAAATATTATTGTTTGTTAATTTCAAATTTTTAAGAATTAACAAATCAGAAAAATAAGGTTTGCCTCAATATTCGTAACAATTTAAAACAACAGAGAAGCATTTTCTATATAAATTTAATTTGTAAGAAAGTCAGCTGGACTAAAGTTGAAAACTAATTAAGGGAATCAGATTCTCTTGATTACTAAGTATTGGATTAATATTAGTCAGGTTTTTACATCGACTTCAAAAATCTAGAAAAGTCTTGTATTTAATGTTGAAAGTAGTAGTAGAGGACTTTTAATATAATTATTTTATACTACAGAATAATTTGCTAAATTACCAGATTGTTTTCTTATTTATAACTAAATGGCAATAATGATTTTGTACTGCTATTATATCCATTGTAAAATAACAAGAAGAAACGCAGTACATTATGTTTGTCACAACTGTAGGCTTGATCGATCTTAGTCATTTTGTTTATGAATTCCAGGACATTTATTATTTTTATTTCGATTTACGTCTCTGTTGTGGCGCCTTTTGGCCAGTCCGGATTTTTATACATATCATTGTACCACTGGAGAATCATAGGCAATCCAATAAAAAAAGAATCATCAAAATCGATTCGCGCGTTCAAAAGTTATGCGCAAACAGACATACAAAAAATACATACGGGTTGAATTGATAACCTCCTTCTTTTTTGGAAGTTGGTTAAAAAATACAAGTATTATTCAGACATTTCTGCAGTAATGATCCAAGTCCATTGAACCAGTTCATAAAATTGTATCCTCTAGTCGTAATTACTCGAGGAATTGCAATTGTTTGTTAATTACATTACCCCGTGAAATTTGCATAGAGACATTTCCCATCACCTTCCCTGCGCTCGTTACGATCTGATTGTTTTCTTCCGTTGATACAATTCAATTTGAACGAGCCAAAATCGGGCGAACTCAGAAGTGATTGCAATACGTCTTAAAAGGTAAATTACCCAATTTGCTGCACTCTTAACGAATTTATTGTTTCAAACCGAATTGCGACTCCGGAGCCGGCCTCGCCGCGACACTTCTCGGTGCGTCGCGTTGCTACAAGGAAGCTACGTCCCGCGAGTGAAATTCATGAGCCCCATTCGCGAAAATTAACCTCTTCGACCCGCGGGGCCGACGATCGCGGAGGCCGCCATCCTCCTTCGCCGCTGGATTTTCTAAGCGAATCTTCTCAATTGGATAATTTGCGCGGAGGAATGATTCAAGTCGCGATTCTCGCGGCTTCGGGCCGGCACAGTTCGCATAAAGAGTTGTCTTAAAGCGGATGTGTTTTATCTGTTTTTAGGGCGTTTTTTCTAATTTTGTATTTACTTCCCTGGATTTTTGCCTGTCCTCAAGGACCCTAAACGACACTCAAAATGTTGTCTGAGCACGATCGCGGCCGAGAAAGGAGTATCGAACGAAAAGTTATGGAACGAATTATGCACGACGAGGAATTTG
Organism: Tolmerus cingulatus; assembly: GCA_959613345.1. Classification (NCBI taxonomy): domain Eukaryota; kingdom Metazoa; phylum Arthropoda; class Insecta; order Diptera; family Asilidae; genus Tolmerus; species Tolmerus cingulatus. The sequence continues at coordinate 22,897,764 of OY390711.1, forward strand.
GCGAGGAGAATGTCGAAATGGTGGATTCAGAATGGGCAGATTTCGAAAAATTTCTCAGGTTCGAAACGCGTTTTGTGTTTTTTATTTTGACATGCAAAGTGTTGAACGTGAATCTTTGGATTATAAAGGGATATCAGGCAGCGGAGGAGCAGCACCACTTCGATGGAGGAGGAACTTCACCGATCCAAAAAACAGAGGAAAATAAAGGCTCACGCCTTTTATCCTTGTCCGCCGCCAAGTGCTTCTGAACACGGACGCGACTCGGATTCATCGGACGACGATGATCCTTTTGGCTACATTGACACTCTTGTAAGAATATTTGTAATTTACCCAGTGGATGTTTGCATGTTGCATGTTATTTAAAGTTTATTTTGACAAAATAGATCTATCTTTTGATGGATTATATGTGATATACATATATATATGTAGTTCGTTAATATATACCATCAAGATTGAAGGATCGAATTTTAAGATCTAAAGGAATATTTAAAATGTTCATGCCCACACTCTAAATTTGTCGGCACAAGAATGTAGTGAATCCCAACCAGGATTACATATTTTCTTGGACTTACTTTCAATTTCTATAATACTTATATTCTGTACTTTTCAATTAAGGTTAATTAATTTAACAATAAAATTCACCTGATATCTAGCAAATTTTATTGAAGTAGCTGCTATTAATTTCCGGTTGGTTTTGATAGAAATTCATTAAATTTCACTCGTAGCGATTTGGTAGCTAATATATCGTACAACTGATATTGCAGTAATTTTTAAATGAGTGTAAGAACAATTAAAAGTTACTGAAATATTTGTTGATACTGTATAACGAATGGGTTTTTGGGAATATAGAATTCAAAATACTAACTGGAAAATTTTGAAATTAAATTTGTAAAGTATTGTTGGTAAATATGTATGTAAAAAATTAAGAAAGAAATATTACAGAATTCAATAAATTGCATGGTTATGTATTATACATTGCAAACAACTTGGAATGGGGTTAATTTTTAAAACGATATCGAAGTTGAATGACAATAAACTGCGAATTTGAACGAACGTTCGCACGGAAATATCGTATTAATTTTCATCTATAACCGATAATAAGATCTGAATGAACGTCTGGTACTTCATTTTTATCTACGCTAAAGTAGTTCTAAAAATTTATTGTCAGAAAGATATTGGATATCCTGAAAATTAACTAATTTTCGATTGAACTTGTGAACTTACAAATCTCGAAAATGAAACAGTTAAATGAAAGAGTAACATTATTAAGCATTTAAATCAGTTACATAAACGGTTTAAGTAAAAACATAAAAAAACAAACATGGACATTCTTCGTATCGATCCAACCTATCTACACCCTAGATTCTATAATATGAAGTTGTGCAAATTCCTATAAAATTCCAGCAGTATACATATGAAGCATGTGATCGTATACTATTACTAATATTTTAGTTAAAGCGCATAAAACAAATTCGGGATTTTGACAATGTGCAGTCCTTTGAAAAACTATTAGAATTATTTACTAGAGCCTAAAGAGTTAAATTTCAGTAGAAAGTTATTAATGAAAATCCACGCTTCGTCAAACGTGCGGATTGAAATTATAACATCCAGACTGCTCACAACAATTACTACTCACAATCAATCAAAATCATTCAACACCCCTCAGCGGAATTATAAAAACTGTTTTCTTTTAAAATAAATTGAATTCGAAAAATCCGTGCAGACTTTGCACCCCCGCCAAATTTTACAAATTTCGAAAACATTTGTTTATTTTGCGTTGGTGTTGTCCCGTGGTTAATAGAAAAAAAATTCGCTGTTGTCATTTGTCTGCTTCAAGTCATATTGCAAGTTCAGCTATTATTATCGCTCAAATTGTGTTAAGTTCACACTCAGAAATCGCGATTCTAAAAATAAAAGAAAGTAAATCTAGTCTGGTACATCTGCCGACAGACACACGACACGATTTGCCCACCTCCGAAGAACGCCTGTCTGCAAAATGCCCGCCAAATGCAACGGTTGCATTGGCCAAAAAATTTCGAAAATTAACCAAATAGAAAAAGGGGCTATATAGATGAAGACAGAATAGACAAATGCCGAAAATTGTCTACCGTCGTCTAGCCATTTTAGAGTCTGTTTCTAGACCAGTGTCATTTTTGAATTTCGAGGTGATCGGCTCTCGGTCAAGGTGCTCAAAGGTTGATGACGGTCTTCCCGAAAAAGGATATTCGTTGGCTTGCTGGACACCAGGAAAGATTGAATAATTTTCAAAATCTTGTGTCGTCATTGCGTGAATAACGTCATAGGAACGCAATAAATTTAGTTTTCTTTTCGGTGTTAAGATCATTGCGCTGATTAATGCGATTTTATTACAAAAATAAACAGGGTGATTTGCTTCGTCTGGGGCCGAAAAAAAATATCCTTTGCTAGACTCAACATATTTTTGGTAGGTCGCCTCTTTATTGTGGTCTCAGGTGGAAAGTGAGAACAGTTCTCGTATTTGTTTTCACGTGTGATGTCCGTTGTATTGTTCTGTGCCGGAGTGTCTTATTTTGCATTATCATAATGTTGATAGTGAAGAATTGTGCAAAATACGGCTTTCGTGGAAAGTAGACGTTGAGTGTTTGGATTCTTCCAAAAATTAAAAAAGAAAATTCATTTGGATGTACAGAATAGAGAATGATGAGGAATTCATCCGGGAATATGCTTTTGAGCCAGAACTCTTGTTGAGGAGGAATGACTCCATTCGTGTGCATAAGGCCAGGCATGCCAAGGCCTCAGGGAGTACTCCTAGAAACTCCAACAGGAACTCTTTGGATAGCCTCTACGGGGACGAGGAGAAGAACCAAATTGAAATCGAGATCGAATCTTTCTACTATGTAAGTTGGCAAGCGATATCTCGAGCAGTGGACTTTGTCATACTTTTGCACTTTTTCGCTGCTCGATCGGTCTAGTTCTTAGCGATTTCTCTGTTGTGCAATTTCTGAATTAAACTTCTTTTGGCCACACAAAACGCATGCATACTCTTTTAAGTTAAATCACATTCTACACATATTTAGTTGGCCCGTTGGTAGCCAAATTTGTCTATAATTCCCTAATATTTACAGATTTTTCAATAGTTGGTAAACCTCATCGAAAACATCTTCCTTTTTCATCATTACTTATTTTGAAAAATGTATATACATATACAACAAATGTTCACGTTAATTTTTTTATAAAACAATTTATATGTGTGATTTTTGATAGAATTAATTACACTATGACCAATGCATCCTAATAATAAATTTAATTGAAATTTTCTCTGGTATAGGACATTAATCTCCAATGCTTGGACTAAATTTTATCGCCTATGACAACTTACGTCATTAAGTATATTTTGCGCATATGTTGGCTTATAATGACGACATTAAAGAAAAAATATTATAGCCTATACTAAGGGCATTATTCCAAAGTAATGTGTTTGACCGATTTTTGACCTAGATTAGAACTGAAAACTGTTTTTCAAAATAATAAGGCAAATTTACATCATCTAAGTTTACCGTCCAACCCCGGACGGCCCCCAAAAATAATCAGAGTAGGTACTTTAGAATGTTACTACATATATAAAAATATGGGCAAATATTAATGTACTTTATCTCAGTTTTTCTTCCATTATGTATTAATAGTCACATATATAAGAGAATCAATAAAAGTAAATGAAGAAGAATTTGAAACAATTCTCAATTGGCCTTTTTGGTTCCATTGTTGCTTTTCCTAGTCCATTTATTCTTTCCTTTCCCACATTATTTCGGTAATTATTTATTACCTATACATTTCCAATAATTTTATTTCTCAATCAGTTTCAGTTCTTCAATATATAACTCCTTTGTTTTATGTAAACCGTGTTTACATTTTGTCAATTAAAGGTAACATTTCAATACCAATTTTTAAAAATTAAAATTTTCCTTTACTTTCTCTCATATTTATATTTATTTTATTAGTATTTGATTTTACATATAATACTAAAAGTTATAGAAATACGTGACTACTACCTTTATACTCGTTTTACTTCCTTCCACTTTCCGTAAAAGCCATAATTTTGTTTAAGGATCAAACCGTTTGTGTGACACTGTTTGTCTTAAAAAGTAATGTTTGTACATAAACTGCACATAATTATTTAAAATTGTTTGAGATTTTTGTCTATTACAGTACAAGCGATCAGACAAATCTAATAATTGATAATTAATTAATACATTTTTGGATTTGATAAACACATGTAGTTATTATTATTAACTTTTTTATGTATATGCATGTGTTTGTAAAATACCTATACAGTGAGAACATTTAAAACAATCTAATCAAATTTTGTCTCATGATTATTTGAATAAAAGAGGTATGCGGGAAAATTTTAAAGTATTAGCGTTCGGAAGCGCTAAAAGAATTTTTGTGGCTGTCATCGACGATATAATCAATTAAAAAAGCTGAACAAACAAAAACAGTAGGTATTTTCACGTGACTGCATCCTCCGCTTTTATTTCCTAATTTCTAAAGGTTAAATTTTTGCAAATTAGTCATAACTATCATCTTTATTATAAGGTTACAATAATTTACTTATTCTAGATCCTTTAACGTGTAGAGCGCATTTTAATTATTTTTAAACCGAGAGTATTTTGAGACGGCTAACTACTGAGGCTATTAAAGAAACGTGAATTCAAAAATTTTTTTGAATTATTAAAAAATAAGTAATTTTACATTTTACTTTTTTTGTACGTTATTTAAAAATAAAAAATACATATTATTAAATTCATACCAAACTCTACTATTCCATGGATTTTGTTGAATATTATTATTTATAAATCACGGAAGTAACGAAGTAAAAACTTACATCGAATTATGGTAATTTTAAAATTGGCTTGAGTGCTAAAAGGAGCTGTTTTATATCATATTTATTTTAATAAAAAGAAACATTTTAAATAGTTAATTTCTGAAGAGTATTTAAATAGTTTAAATATATGTATTTAAAAAAACCAATGTAATGTATAATGTCATATAACTAGTACAACTGCGTTTAATTGGAATTCTTTTCAAAAAATGGTATTGTCTCTGAATTTTGTCTCATTAATAAAGGACAAAATTTCAGATTCGCATTGATACAATGACGATATAATTCAATTTATATTTCAAATCCCACAAAGAGTTAGTACCTATTGTTATATCACTCATATGAGTTTCAATATTTATTGTATTTTTTAATTATGTTTCTCGATGCATTTCGTTATCAATGATTGTGCTGTGTTAAAAATTTTAATTGCCATTGAAATGTATTTTATAATTTGCAAACGATGACGCAGTAGAAGAATCACGTTGTCTAAATCTTTTAGCAAATATTCGAAGTACTTTGTTTATTTTTGAATTACGTTCGCTTATTAGCGCATAAACTTGAAACACTTTCAGCGACATGTTGGCAAAAGAGTACTATTACAATTTTGGTGCCTCCTACCGCGTACCTTCGGCTTCTTTGTGCTTAAAATTCATAAACAAAAGCTCAATTATAGAACGATTGATAAAGGAACTGTTTGCTGGTATTTTTAGATAATATTTTTTCCTCTAGCGCTATATTTACCAAAAACTCACATGCGCTCTTGAATAAATGCCTCATAATTATTTGTCTCCAACTACTGGCCAGACAAATATTAAATCTAAATCTTTCGGCCAAAGATTATAATTGAAGAAGTACTGAAAAAATCGGTAGACCCCATCGATCAGACGATTTTTAGGTAGCCATAATATACGATATCATGAAGATGATTGACAAATTTCAATTGGAAAGGACTGTAAGTAGTAGGTAAGTAGGTCACTCAAAGTGCATAGTTGCATGCTAAGTAGTATTCTAAGTGTTGAGCCTGTTTTAATTTTTGAATATCACGTTTAAAAGTTATTCTAACTTCTGCGTTGTTGGGTTTCTTTTCAGATGTATGGTCGTTACACAAAGGACCTAGGAGAATTTGCAAAAGATGAAGCCAGAAAACTCAAATTGCTCGAAAAAAGACGAAAACAAGAAGATAAAGCAAGGAACAAGGTACCGACTAATTTATTTTTGTGCTCAATTGTGCTAATAAGTGGCTAATTTGCCTTATTTTTATTGTTTATATTCATTCATAAGTGACTTTTACCAGATTTATAAAGGAGCTCGTATTTAGAGCCCAAAATTTTCAGTTTGAGAAAACAATAAAGATATTTCAGGGTTATTGTCTGTTGCTGCTTGTTGCTTGTGCAAAACGCAATAATAAAACTAAGACAAAAGCAAGACGATTCTAAAATTTTTATGAAGACATTTTTTTATAGTGTTGACCATTACAAAAACACTCATGCATGAAAATGTTTTAAAACATATTTTATTTCATTTTATTTTTTTCATTATTTTATTGTTTTTATATTTCGTCTAGATTTTTACCACAATGTGTTTTGAAATATAAACATTTTTGATATTCCTGTTATTAATGCTGCAATGTTTTTTAAACGACAAATTGCTATTTGGAGTCGTATTAATCATGAACGATTTCTTCTCAGACGACAAATTTTTCGACCTGATCTTGGGAACAGAAATCAGTCGAATAGCCACGGCGCCAAAAATTAGAGAGTTTTAATTTGTGGAATATTGTTTTTACAATTTTGATAATGTGCTTTCTTCTAATGATAAAAAATGTTTTAATTAAGGTGATTTTATCTTAATGTGAAATGGTGAAATTTCACTTTTTCTAATCGAATCAAAAAATCCCCTCAAAACAATCGTCATCAGTTTTTCGGTGTGACGCAATTTGTTTTCATTTCCCTTTAGATTTCGCGTTTCAATCATCGCCGTTTTGATTGTGTTGTGGCTTGTGAATCACCAACACTTATAAAACACTGAACAATAACGTTATCATGATGCTTATGATTTAGATATTTTCGATTTTATGTTAATAATTTTGCCCTGGCGTAAAAGTTCTTGTTGAAATATGGAATTATTTATTAGAAATAAGAAATAAACAAAAAGTCGTTTATTTACACTAATGTTAAAGAATCAGTGTTTTCTGAAGTTTATCATAATTTTATTTTGTGTTTGATTCAAACATAAATAATTAGTCCTTTTTAGAAATTCTTCAGGGTAGCCACTTCAAGTAAATTTTTTCATAATTATATTAATAATTACCATACATCCAAAACAAATCAAGGCAAACTCAGAAAAGTGGAAAATAATTAAGATAATTTATAATTTTCACGATATGTATTAATTTTTGTTGAAATCCCTTAAGGTTTAGAAATTGTGGTCAATTTCTCTAATTTCTAAATTTTGATAACAGATTTGTGATGTCGCAGATTTACACTTTTTTAGAAATTTAAATTTTCAAGCAAACAAAACTTTCCTGGTTACTACTATTACAAAAGAACCAGAATTAAATTGTATTAATCATACATCTTAATGAAATTTTTGGCGTTGGTGATGTACACAGAAAAAGGACAACGAAATTTGATAAAAGTCACTAATGATTGAATTAAACCTCCTGAATATAAAGAAGCAGTACTTGGAAATCATTCCAGGAACTTTTAGGGAAAAGAACAGGTCGCATATTAAAAGTGTTGTCATGGGTTTGGAAGCACACATTTGCCCGATTGGGGGAGGATTGGGTCTTTTTAGCCCTTTTAGGTGTTATCATGGCATTCCTGTCGTACATAATGGACAAAGGCGTCAACGTCTGTTCAAATGGTGAGGATTTGATCTGATATTACTTCTGGGAAAGAATAATTAATAAATAATTTAATTAATAATTTAGCACGCGTCTGGCTTTACAGAGACCTCACAGTTCATCCAGTAGCCCAATATTTTGCGTGGGTATCCCTGCCAGTATGTCTGATACTTTTCTCGGCTGGATTCGTGCATCTTATAGCACCGCAAAGTATAGGTAAGTTTTAGTGAAGTTAATTTATGATTATTAATTAATTAATGTGTTATATTCTTTTTCATTATCAGGCTCAGGAATTCCTGAAATGAAGACAATTCTTCGAGGAGTAGCGCTTAAGGAATATCTCACTTTTAAAACGTTGGTTGCAAAAGTTATTGGGTTAACAGCAACATTGGGCAGTGGTATGCCACTGGGTAAAGAAGTGAGTTTTTGTTAAAAATAATATAGACATATCACTTTCCTATAACAATTTTATGCTTTTCAATATTTTAACACAATTCTGACACATGATAATGGATTACATGTACTTGGTAATTAACCGGAGTTATTATGACACTCCGTTTTTATTTCCATGAATAAAACAAGTTATCGCACATCGAATTGCTTCAACCGGGTAAAGTATGCGACAATAAGCGTTTTGTGAAGCACTGGAGCGCACCTTAATGGATAAGATAGAATTGATTCTCGAGTGTCGGAAACTCTCAATTAAACCACTTTGTGTTGTGTTACAAGCGTGCTATTTTTACTGCTTTAGTGCAATTGCTTTCAGCTTTTCAAAATTTTTCTAATTGCACTTTTGTGAGGGTTTTTTGTACCAGAAGTGTAGTTAAATTGGCAAGGTGTATTAAATTTATATCAAATTTAAAATTTACTTCACGTGCACTTTGCATTAGTAAAATAACCTTCCCGTCGTTTTGGCCTTTTAAGTCTGAAACGAAATTAGTTTTGCATAAATCAATCTGTTGTTAAAAGTTTTGTAAATAATGTTTTACATTTCTGCTATAATAATATCCGGCACATTTGTACATTTGCTCATTTATAACTAAGCACTTAACTCGGCATTATTGCTTTTATAGCGAATCTGCATCACAGACTGAAGGCATTATATAGCAAAATTGCGTTACTTATTCTATTTATCTTGGCATTATCATGCGATTTTCCAGTAAAACGAATTTTACTCAGACATTAAATAAATAGAAAATGTGTCTGGCAGATGAAGCATTTGTCCTTCTGAATCGTTGCCATTAAAATAAACTGCACAGATTTTAAAAACATTTTTGTGATGTTATTTTCATGTCCTCCAATTACATCGTAATTTCTAGGAAGTACGTTGAGATCGAAAAGCGGAAATATTGTTAATTCATTAATTAACTAATTTATATATAATATTTGTTGTAATCTTATGCACATATACACATAACACATATGGTAAGCTCTTTAACATGTAAATTAACTATGATTTAAAGGACCTACAAATAGTCCACCGTTTTCAAAATCAGTCATAAAATGTGATTTTTCTTTTTTGGCACCTAAGATGTTCAAAATCTTGTTTTAACTTATTAATAGTCGCGAATATATTCAGGCACATATTCAGTTATGAACAACTACGAATATACGATTTTCTTTATTATCTTCAAATTTGAACTAAGTCAGAGCATAAATCATTTCACGAAACTGTGCTTTAAATTCAAGTATATATCATTTATTTTATTTGCATTTATTTTTATTCTCTTCAAAATAAATAAGCTTAGCTTAATACTAAAATCAAAACAATCATCATCAAAGTTTCATTTCATTATTTGAAAAAAGTTTTTCCCTTCCAGGGTCCATTTGTCCACATAGCTAGTATAGTTGCACAATTATTAAGTAAGTTAGTAACATCATTCCAAGGAATATACGAGAACGAGTCTAGAAACTCGGAAATGTTAGCTGCTGCATGCGCAGTTGGAGTGGGAGCATGTTTTGCAGCTCCTGTAGGAGGTATAAGAAGACGATTTGATTTTAATAACTTCGACGATAATTTCAAATAAAAATTCCCCTTACAGGTGTACTATTTAGTATTGAAGTAACAACTACTTACTTCGCTGTTCGTAATTACTGGCGAGGATTCTTCGCTGCAGTTTGTGGTGCTACAGTATTTCGTTTACTGGCAGTTTGGTTCCAAAATGTTGACACTGTACGAGCCTTTTTCTTAACAAGTTTTACTACAGAATTTCCTTTTGATCCCCAAGAGCTGTTCGTTTATGCGTTAATGGGGTAAATTGTTTTATTTTTTTTTTTCCTAAATTTAAGTTATTATAATTTGTTAAATTATATTTAAAGGGTCATTTGTGGTCTCGGTGGAGCATCATACGTTTGGGTACATCGTCACTATGTTCTTTTTATGAGATCGAATAAGAAAATGAACAAATTTCTTCAGAAAAAGTAATTAATTTAATTAGAGTGTTTTTGAATGAATGATTTATTAATATTTATTTCAGTCGTTTTCTATATCCAGGGATACTAGCGCTTCTTGTCTCCACAATATCGTTCCCTCTTGGATCTGGACAATTCATAGCTGGGGAGTTAAGCACTCATGAGCAAGTAACAGAGCTCTTTTCAAATTTCACATGGACGCGTCCAGATCTAACAGTGGAGCAGGCTGCCATTGTAGACCACTGGACGACACCTTACACAGATGCCTTCATTAATTTAACCTGCTACATCATGTTCACAGTAATTTTATAAATTAATATTTGCATACAGCTCTTCTAAAACGATTCCTATTCTTTCAGTTCTTCTTTTCAATAGTAGCCTCCACCATCCCAGTGCCGTCGGGCATTTTTATCCCGGTTTTCAAAATTGGAGCTGGCCTAGGTCGCCTGATCGGAGAAAGTATGCATTTGTGGTTCCCAAACGGAGTTCGGTATGGTGGCAGAATAGGCCCTATTATACCGGGTGGCTACGCTGTCGTTGGGGCAGCAGCCTTTTCAGGGGCTGTTACTCACACAGTCTCTGTTGCTGTGATTATTTTCGAAATGACTGGACAAATTACGCATGTAGTTCCAGTCATGATAGCCGTATTAATCTCCAACGCCGTGGCTGCTCTTTTACAGCCCTCCATGTACGACAGCATTATTTTAATCAAGAAGCTACCATACCTCCCTGATCTGCTACCGTCTAGTTCAGGTATTTTTCTGAAATGATATATATTTAAATCTCGTACCATTTCAATTGAAACATTTTCAGGCATGTATAGTATATACGTAGAGGATTTCATGGTGAGAGACGTGAAGTACATTTGGCAAGGAATAAGCTATCAAAAGTTGAAGGAAATATTGAAGAAAAATAAGCATCTTCGTGGATTACCTCTGGTTGATACTCCCGAAAACATGATACTCCTGGGATCTGTACAACGCTATGAACTTATTAAAATGATTGAGAAACATATAGGAAGAGAAAAACGAATGGAGATTGCTCAGAAGTGGCAGAAGGAAGCCGAAGAAAGGTTTGTTATAAAATAATTAAATATAATATATATATTTTTTAAATAAAATATTCTATTCCAAAAATAATTCTAAAATTAATGCTGAATAATTTACGTACTTTTCAAAATTACCTTAAAAACGAAAATACGATCAAAAATTTTTATTTGCTACTGTTAGACTTAGCTACATATTTAAAACAATAACAGATGAATTTGAAACTATTATATAATTTTCATCTCATACCTAAAAGAAATAAAATAAACTTTGTATAAAAACCACTTTAAAGTCTCATATATTAAGACAACAAATAATTAAATTCTAATATGTAGTTTTAATTTTGAAATATTTGTTGCGTGTAACTAATATTCTAAAAAACTTGAAAATTTAAAAATCGTAGGTCATGTTAGTATTAGCATTAAGTATTCCAAAAGATTTACAAGATGCCCTTTCTTTCTCAATCTGGTTTTTTAATTAAATTTATATTTTTGTAAAATTTTCAGGGCAAGAGAAGAAGAACGCCGAAAGAAGGAAAGCGAAGAGAAAGTTCGTCGACCATCACGATTTGAAGTTTTGCCTGCACCAGACATTTTAGCACTCCGCCAGTTCGCAAACGATGAAATGCTTCCACCCCAAGCAAAGAAAAGACAGGAGAATTTAAATCACAACGTCTTTGGAACGCAGCCCCGAAAGTCCATTCTGAAAAAGACAAATTCATTTAACTTGAAGGGTTTCAGTCCTCTGTCGCCACACAGCCCAGTTTTAACGCCCTATTCAACAATTACTGGAACCGAGAACCGAATACGTTCAGCATTCGAAGCGATTTTCAAAAAAGCCGCCACACTTCAGGACGTTACTCCTGATCCAGAAATCGGTTCGTTGTCCCCAAGTATGGTGGGTAATGAGTCTACTGCTCATGTTCACACAGGAATATCAAAAAAAGTTCAATTGGTTCGTTAATTTGTTGTATTGAAGGGTTTTCTCTATTAACGTTAAATTTCTGTTGTAGCCAAGAGAACGTGTGATCGATATGTCGCCCGAGGACCAAAAATTATGGGAAATGGAGGAAATGTCGAAGCCAATTGATTTGGAAGTAGCCAACGTCCACATCGATCCTGCACCTTTCCAGTTGGTAGAAAGAACATCAATCCTTAAGGTCCACTCACTTTTCTCAATGGTGGGGATAAATCACGCCTACGTAACCAAAATAGGTCGACTTGTTGGAGTTGTTGGCTTGAAGGAGGTAATTCAAATTTATTTAATCTCACTTCATCTGTATTTATTTATTTCATTATTTTATTCAGCTGCGAAAGGCAATTGAAGATGTTAACAGTAACAATTTTACTGCTCAAACCGCTCCAACTCCAGTTGAATCGGATGAGGAAAAGGCGGTAGACAACAGTCCGGCAAGTCAGCCGCTGCTGAATAGTGACAAAAAAGTAAATCTTACAGTGACGTCAATGGACTCCGCCCTCTCAAATTCAGAGAATTGCTCAGATATAGAAATGGACAGTATGACCCCAAGAAATGCTAAAAATTAATAAATTTATAAATATTAGAAGATCTGAACAACCTGGACCCCCTCGACCCAGCAAATGAGTGTCTTCTAGTTGAGACCGTGCTTTAGTATGAATATGAAGCCGAAACAAATGTGATTTTAGTGATTGTGAGTTCGTTTTAATAATTTAAATATATTATATAGATTGTAAAGCCCAACAAATCCCAGCCAAATACGTATTACTTTGTGTATGTGTTAGTGATAGTTTATAAAACCTCAAGACCTGCTGTGTTTCTATAATCTCCCGAAATCCTCATATTGTTGTTAATATATTATTTTTCCTATTTATTTTATTTCGAGACAACTTTCGTGGAGCTGTAATTTGTTTTTTTTTCGTAAAAGACATTTTAAGTCTAAACTATTATAAGAATTAAGAGAAAATCTGTTTTCGTATTTTAAGATTTACTGCAATTTTATCTTTTTAATCATATATAAATGCGTTTTTTATTTCCCCAAACTCTTTCATTTTGATGCATTCATTTTTATAATCCTTAAAATACGTAACCAGCTATAAAATTCACCAAAGGTTTTAACTGAAAATGCGAAAAGTAAACGATTTGTATGCCAAGCGATTAATTTAAATTGCATTTTATTGTAAACAGTTGTCAGGCTTTAAAATCATTTTTATTTGGTAGTTTATGAAAATAATCAGTAAAATCTACGGTGAACCATTATAAAAACATGTTCACCTTCTAATAATTTATGTTAGTATAGTTGTCTTTGTTTTATTTTATTATTATTATTTTTGTATTCAGTAATAGTTTAATCGAATAATAATAATAACTTACATTATTTAGATAAGCAATTGTTGAACCATATGAAGTTGGTTAAACATATGAAAAAACTTCTTAAACAAGTTATTTGGAATAGCAATGTTCACTGCTAAAACCGCAGTTGTGGCTGGATAGGTATTCTTTTTATATACCACAGCACATTACAGAACAATATTTTGTTTTTGCAAAAATCGAAAATGATACCGAGTTTTGCCTGTAAAAATCGTAATTGAGGCTTTAAAAGTGTTTTACCTAAAAGTGCAAACAGCACATCCAGAGCATAGTATGGCGCAAACAAGATTTTTAAAAATCAAAAATAGAAAAACTTGCTTTGTACCTGGATGACTTTAAATAATTTAAACCAAGAAAAGCTACGATTGAAACAAAATATTGATTTTGAATAGCCTTTATTTTTTAAATATATATATACTTGCAAAATTAGTAGATTTTATAGCTTCAATTTGTATACTTATTTTTAGTTAAGATAAAAGATACAAAAATTAATAATAAAAACAAATTAGGCATTAAGAATCTGACATGCGGGGGCGCTAGGTGCAAAAGAACCGGGAAAAATAAACTTAGGAACAGGATTAGGGTGAAAAACAATCAGCGAGTGGCCGCCTCACCTCATCCTGGGTTGGGCAGCTCTCCTTAGTCGGGAGCGGGGCGGCAGAACCGCTCCCGATCGTCTCCAGGACTCGGGAGATTCGAATTTGCTCCCCACGGGCAGCAGTCCAGCCGAGTCTGGGCCGGGGGCATCGGCAAGTGACAAGGGTTAGCGGGAAGCGGGAGTGGTAAGGGTATTATATATATAATATTTTATTTAATTTTTGATTTTATGTTATATTTTATTTTATTTAATTTTTTGTTTTATTTTATATTATTATATTATATTTTATTGTAATATATATTATTTTATTATATTATATTATATAATATTATGTATGCCGGCATCGACATCGGATGCCGGCATGGGCATTCACAATTTTTATACACTGCGTGAAACCAGGTACCCTGCCACAGCTAAACGCCGGTTACGATCATATTCATTTTTTGGGGTGCAAATGCTACATATTAGTAGTAGTAGTTTAATAACTACCTTTTATTCCCTAATTTCAAAATAGTGGACCCAAGCGAAAAATTGAAAATTGGTGTTAGCTATATTTGAATGTCCTTATTACGATTCCATGTTCGAAATTTACAGTTAAAGTTGGCAGATTCAATTTGGCGTACAATGATTTTCGAACTTCAACAAATTTAAAAGAAAATTAGTACTATGGATATTTTGAGGTAGTTTCGAATTTACTCTAAAATGTGGGAAATTCATAATGACGGACCCAATACGGCGACCAAAATATTTGTTCACCCAGTAGTTAGATAAGATATATAAAGTACGTATGTATCTTCCTGCACATATGCAAAAATGTCTTGTTTAAAAGTATGTGTATTAAAGATAGAAATATAATTATGTACTTTACATACTCCATACATATTTCCTTGCACCTTTCGGGAAATAGACATAAAAAAAAAGGATTGGAGGTTATTTCTAAGATCAATTCATTATTTATAATAATTAAAATATTATTATATATTTATTTTATTTTCTTACTCTTTTAAATTTATTTTCAAAGCTTAAGAATAGATGAAATCTTTGAGCTAATGACAAGAATTTCCATCAGCTGCCTTCATTTCTTTTACCATATTGTCGTATACCATTTTTTTTGCATATTTTCCATAAATATAGTCGATGTGGCCAAATTCCGTGTCCATAACATCCACCTCAACAATAATTGGCTTTTTTGGAAGACTGAGAGCTAACCTTTTTATATCCGTGCCATTAACGGCAGTGTCGCCTTGACTGATATAAATAAAAATCGGGGACGCAGTGATATTCTGAATAGGATATTCTGGAGGCTCTTTTGATCCATATCGCTCCAAGTTGAGCTCCGTTCCGAAATCGAAAAATCTAAAGTCACCTTTATTCACACCCTGAATTATATGAAGCAGTTGATATATCGAAGATCCTGCTGGAAATACTTCCAAAAAGTGAGGAAACATTTCCTGGAAGAGATCAACTTAAAATAAAAACAAAAGAAGTGTCCTAAAATTAAATATTTATACTGGAGTTTCTTGCTTTGAACTCTGACCAGCCACCATTCGGCTTATTGCATAGCATATTGATGCCTCTGACGGTCTGCAAAAAAAGTTACCTATTTGTTGGAAAAGCCATGATCTGGGAAACAACTCAGAAAGTCCGTAGTTAGTAACAAGCATCTTAAAGAATATAATTTTAATTTCAAATAAAAATTAGCACTGATAGAATTTATTAACTACCTCCAATGTTTTCTCATGTTCTGCAGCTAATGTAAAAAAGTGACTTTTTTGATATTTGGAAAAAACCACTGGTGCAATCGCATGCGTTGTTATAAATTTCGTATTATACTCTGGAATTAAAGATGCCAAAATGAAAAATGTTGTCGCACCCTGAGAATGTCCTATGTAATGTAATTGTTTCTGTTTCGTCATCGATAAAATATAGTCAATATCGGCGGAGTTGTCGTATATTGCTATTTCATGAAATGAGAACTCCCAAAATTTGCGACTATTTGGTGAAAAACTTTTATGTTTTCTAGAGTGAGTGTTTCCTCGAGAATTCCCCATCCAGACATCGTATCCTGAATCAGCCAAAACATATGCTAGCGCTTTTCGGGGGCCACTCACCATCCAAATGTCCGAGGACTCAAATAAACCGTGACTTAAATAAACTGGAACCGATCGTCTACATAGCGCCACAGGACTCGAAGGCATTCGTAGTAACTTGAGAATGTAACCGTCTTCAGTTTCTACAGTATGTTCTTCCACTGGGTAAGAAAATTTCTTTGCTGTCTTTATCTGGTTTTTATTGAAAAAAAAATAGATTGATATTTGGTTGATAGTGAAAACTGTTAAGCCTTCATTTATTATTTTAACAGATGGAAAATCAAAACCAATTTTCAAAATATGAAAAATTCATTAAAAAAACAAACTCACAACAACATTTTCACTATAAGTTGGTCGAAAAGCTTCATTGACCATGAATCCGAAATCAGACAAAAATATAGCACACAGATACTTTAAAATTCCAAAGAGTAAAAGTACGTTAAGAACACACTCCATAGCGAAACTACTTAGCAACACTGACTTTATTCTAAGCCCACTTTTAAAAATAGGAGATCGCTTAAACTATTTATAAGCTGTTATTGCGGCTTTTTAAACCTCGCGCTCGTTGCTACTATTTCAGATATAACTCTAGTAATGTACACTTTTATATATAATTTTAAAAAATTGCTAAATCATTTTCTGCATAAAGTGATGTTAGTTGTTTCCTAACTGGTTTAATATTTGATTTTAACTTCAGTTCTATAAGTTTGGAACGACCGAACTCTTTCAAAGTTCAGTAGTTCATACGGCTCCAAATGAAATGCAACTCCTACTCTGATTTTATATAATTTATTTAAGTAAATATTCTAACTATGTATATTCACACGGACAGTTTCAAGCTTTTAAAGTTCGTATAAGTCAACTACTTAAAATCAATTAAAACTATTCAACAAGTTTAAAGTTTCAAACGCACCGAGTAAGTATTACACAAAATTAGTGGTCAGAGCAACCTTAGCATATGTATGTTATGAAAATTATTGTAAAATTAAATCTGCACTGGATATAGACTTTTTTGTTCTCGTCAGTTCAAAATGTGGGTTCAAAGAATTCGAAACACACATATCTGAATAAGAAGATGCAATACTATTCATTTCATTCACTTCAAAAATAGTTCAAGAGCTATTGTCACGACGGGTTTTTAAATTAATGAAACTAAATATTAATATACTATGATCAAAACATAAACGAAATTAAGTTTTTATAATATTCTAGTAAAAGTACGAACTGCAAAATCAAAAGCATTTACGATAATAAAGTAGTACTTAATATGTTTACATATCGCCAAAATTGATAGCTTTTGTGAGATCCTGTGAAATCTATATGTACATCTCTTGGATTTCCCATACAAGTACGCGATTTGTAATCTTATGATTTTGAGACAATAATTTATTTATTCATTTATACAAATTTGAGAAAATCGCAATCAAAATTTCATAAATTCATTCGGGCGTCCCTAAGAAGTTTGTGCAGCGCTATTCATCACCTGTTAAAATTGGCAGATTTACGATTAGTGACGAACGAATTGAAGCGGAACAAGTAGGTATAAAAGATACATATGTATTGTATTTATATACAGACATAAATAAATGCAAATTCAAATATGAGCCTTTTATTTTAAAATCGGCCTAATTCCATTTTCCAAAAAAATTAAGCTAGCTATGTAAATAATTACATTTTTACGTTATCTTTACATGTTACAGCAAATTGTACAAAATTTGTTTAAAATCATTAAATTTTTTTTATAAAAAATATTTGTTGATTAATAAAATGACAAATTATTTTGAAAACGCAAACTCCCAATTATCTCGATTTTAACATAAATGGAATTAGGCCACTTTCAAAATAAACGGCTCAAATGACAAATTAAATCGCACTGCAATAATATAAACACTTTTAAGACAATTTCCTAAGGTAAGGTAAAATTATTAATTAGTGTATATTTACAGTCTATAACCAAAAAATTCTAATGAGTTAAATACTAAAAAGTAATCCAAAAAAACCTACTCAAAATTTGCTCTACTCGAATTTGTTTAAAATGTTACATTTTTAAGAAACGGACGTTCTCAACTTTTTCAAAAAAGTTAAAAGATAAAATTTGAAAATTTATCAACTACTTTTTCCGCTATCGTGCGAGCCGTTTTGAAAAATTTCGTTTTGAGATAAATGCGTTTGAAAGTTCGAAGCATAAAAACGTCCATATTATTTTTTATTATTAGCGGGATTTATTTGAAAATTTTTGTACACATTTTGGAATAGTTGTACATCAATAATCAACAACAAAAAATCGATTTTCAATAAATTTTTACCCGATGTTTCGCCTTAATAAGAATAAAAACAAATTAGGTAATAAAATCGATAGATCAAAATGTGATAGAAGAATTTGTAAGTATATAACAATAAGAATCTTATAGTTAGAGCTAGAAAATAAATTCATTCATCTATAATATTATTATGTAGTTTAGCAGAAATATAACAAGTAATACTGTTTATAATATTTAGGAAATTTGGGAGAAAATATTTTTAATAAAACCCAGTGAAAAATTTCTACTTAAGCTAGAGTTAAATAATTTAAAATTTATTAATACTTAAACTACCACTGCTACAAAATTAGGTATTAAGTTATTAAAAATCCTGCATCCAGAGGCGCTAGGTGCAGAAGAACCGGGAAGAATAAATTTATGAACAGGATCAGGGTGAAAAACAATCAGCGAGTGGCCGCCTCCCCTCATCCTGGATTAGGCAGCTCTCCCCAGCCGGGAGCCGGGAGCCAGGACAGCCGTCGATCGGCTCCAGGGCTCGGGAGATTCGAATTTGCTCCCCGCGGGCGGCTGCCGAGCCGAGCCTGGAGCGGAACTCTTCCTGGCTGTGAGCGGGCGGCTTATAAAAAGGGGAGCCGCCGGCTCTGCCTTCAGTCTTCTCAGTGTCTCCGTTGGTGAAGGTCGGCTCGGCTGGG
This sequence comes from Tolmerus cingulatus, assembly GCA_959613345.1. Lineage (NCBI taxonomy): Eukaryota > Metazoa > Arthropoda > Insecta > Diptera > Asilidae > Tolmerus > Tolmerus cingulatus. Next base: position 22,916,912 of record OY390711.1, read on the forward strand.
CTCCCCACAGCAGCAGTGGAGCGGAATTCGTCCCTGGCTTCTTGCCGGCGGCTTATAAAAAGGGGAGCCGCCAGCTCCGTCGTCAGTCTTCGCGGTGTCTCCGTCAGTGATAGTTGGTCTAGTTCTTCTCCTCAAGGGCGGCGGTTAAGCCGGGGAATCATTCGTGGGTGAAGTGACGATCGGTTTTAATTTGTGATTATTTATCCGAGTCACATTACAGGCGCAGACAACGAGTGAAATTACGTTTGAGTGGTAGTAGTTCTAGTGTTAAGGGTGCGACAAATGAGTGAAATGACGTGCTTTGAGTGATATTTGAGTGGTGATAAGTTTAGTGTTGAGCCGTGAACATTGAAACATAACCGCCGATGAATACCAACATTGAAAGTGAGTTTTGACAAAAAGTCGAAAAGCTTTTCCTATTCACAAACCTTAACTTTGAACTGTGGCTTATTTCGGAAAATTACTTGTGTTACTTTACAATTTCATTTTAAACTTAAAGGTAGAAGATAATCAAGGAGACACTTGAGTGAATATAATTGTTTTATTTAATAAATTGTATTTATGCTAAATAAATCTTGATATACGCGAAAAGTCAGTAAAATGAAAAGGAGAGCGGGGAGATTTGGGAAACTCCGAAAATCATCCGGAGCACCCCCGACATCCGCAATGAACGCACTCGACCACCCGACCCTCCTCCAGCTTTGATTTAGGCACGCGGCAGATACAATTTGTCCCGAAATTTGTGTCCCTCGTCTGGATACACCGCAAACAGCACAAGTTCTCGTAGCCAGATTTTTTCCATTTGGCAATTAGGTTCGCGTCGGCGATTTTTTCTTTAATACAATAATCATAGAGCTCCCTGCTGATGGCTTTTCTGCGATAAAACAAATCGTAAATGTAACGCGATTTTTGGTGGTGGATCTTAAAAATGGGCCACAGTGACTCATTTATCCGCTTCCCCTCGTGCGGCTCAGTTTCGGCTGTAAAAGATATACGAGAATTTAATTATATCGAACACTTTCGGGAGTTTAAAGTGGTAAAATTGTAAAAATAAACATTCCAACCTTTGACTTGTTTACAAACTCACCTTCGCGCATCTTTTGCTCCAATTCCTCAAGGGTTGGCTCAATCAGCTCCCAGCCGTCTGGGGGTGCTTTGCGACTTCTGCGAACTTTTGGCATATTTTATTTGTGGCCAATATTACAGGAAAGTTAAAATTTCTTGGCGACACAGCAACGAGCACACAATGTCTTTTCGCAGCAACTGTCAAGTAATTCCCCGACAGCACTTTGACATTTTGTTTACATTCGCGCAGTTTTAATGTTACCCGATTTGAATGGAAATTTTGTACTAGAATTTTTGCGAAAAAGCGCCTCATTCTCGTTTTTAAAAATGCATGAAAATAAAACTAAATAAAAAAAAAGGGGAAAACGGGGGCAACTTGCTTCATTAAAAGTCTATTTACGTTGAACTAAAATTAAATTGCAAATCTTTTAAGTTACTTTTTTATAACATTTTCTTTATTGTTAGAGATTAGATTATTCGTAATATTATGAAATAAGAAACGTAGTGTGCCAGTTATGTATCCTATAACTTTTAAATTTCATTGAGCACAATGACGTTGTGGGTTTTTTTAAATAATTATTTATTTATGTATCGCTATAGATAACCAACTTAACCTACCTTATATACTGCTCTCGGGGCCAACTCATATACTGAAAAAATAAATAAATTAATGACTTTTTGCACTACTAACCTGTTTATAAAATTCTAACAAAATTAAAACTTTACCTAAACAGATATTTAAAACACCGAATATTTTTAAATAACAAAACCTTTAATATCCCTAGTATTTTTCGAAAATTGCAGTAAAAAAAAAAACACAAACCATAATATTTATTACATTAAAAATAACCATTTTTTTTTAAAGCTTCGATTTCTCAAAATGCTCGAGGGAATTACGCCCATTGTCTGACTGAAGTTCTTGAGGCAGCAAATTACCAGCAGCGAAAATATTTTTGGGATCGAGTTCTTTTTTAGCGGCCTTGTAGAGGTGGACACCAGTTTCCGAAATCGTTTGCGGGTACCATTTGCTTCGAATTTTCCCAACTCCGTGATGGTGCGACAGTGAGCCTCCTGACGATAAAATTTCATCCCTCGCGGCATTTTCTATCATTTCGTAGGTTTCAACAGGATTCGGTAATCCAGAGTACTTAAACCCAAAATAAAAATAAACACAACATCCCGCATCGTAGGTTTGCGTTACACGGCAGGATATTAAAAAGTGTGTAATATTGTACTTTGCACATTCCTGTAAGTAAAATTTTTATTTGAATATTAATTTTCAAAATAATCAATCATTTAATGGACCTTCTTGACAATTTTTTTAACATTTCTGCATAGTGGAAGGCACCGGTTCCATGGCACTGATGTTTCAAAAGACTCTGCGACTATTTCAAAATTTAAAGCAAAATCCTGAAAATATGAAGAAAATCGTAAAAGCGAATTTCAAATGAAATTTGAAAGGAACTTACCCTTATATAAGCTATAACGAATGTGAGAATGTATCCACGCTCCCCGTTCTCCCCGCCGGCAGGGAACCCGTGGCAATTCCGAGCTATTTCATAGATGATCTCCTCCTGTCTTCGGACCTCTCCCGACTCGCCCTCGAAAAGCAAAGTAGCCGCACAGATCTTTTTCAAATCCAGACCTTTTACGATAGTCACATATTTCTGTTTTATCGCATCCATAACGCTCCCAAACCAGGACTTCATCGGCTTCAGACTCTGCCCGAAAACGAACTGCTCGTTGTCGATGAGCCGCACGCTCGCAGGCTGGCACCTTCTCCTGGCGACTTCCCGCATAAATTTGACCCCACTCTCAAAATTAGGGAACACTAGGGACCCATATCGCTTCACCGAGGGAAGAGGCCGAACCTTCAGTACAACTTCAGTGATAACTCCCAAATTACCTTCGGAGCCCATGATCACATGGTTAAAGTCTGGACCACAGGAGACCCTCGGCGCTGCACACTCCCGGACCAAAACGCCCTTGGGAGTCACCAGTTTCGCTTTGACTAGAAGGTCCTCAATGTTACCGTAAACGTTCTTTTTCATTCCAGAAGCTCTAGTTGCCACCCACCCGCCCAAAGTGGAAAATTCGTAGCTATCCGGCTCATGTCCCGCCGTCAGCCCGAGGGATTTCAATTTCCGCTCCAGATCTTGCCCTAAAATTCCCGCCTCAAAGCAAGCCGTTAAATTCTCCCGATCCAGCCAGAGCATTTTATTCATCTGCGAAGTATCCAGAGCAACTATCATTCTACTTTCATTCTCGGGGCAGGTAACAGACCCTGAGACAGAGGTCCCACCACCGAAGGGAATTATGACTACGTTGTGCTCCTCGGCCAGGCGAATTATGTCCACCACCTCCTCGTGGGAAACGGGCCAAACGACCAAATCTGGGATTCTTTTAAATTTCCCATTTCTTAACGTGTAGATGTCGTGCAGCGTTTGTCCGTGACACCGAATAAGTCGATCTTCCCCGTTGTCCGAAACCAGGTAAGATTTTCTTTTTACATCTTCAACAAAATCCCGATTTATTACTGGCTCCGGGAAAGTCGCAGGCATTTCGGGGGTGGCTGTGTTCATGTCTATGTCGATGTCGAACGTTCTGAGGACCCATTCCGTGAAGTAGGGTAAGTAACAACCAGCTAGGGGGTACCTAGATTGTTTAAAAGTTAACAACAATTAAGCAGCATTTTGTTTTGTGCTTACCTTTTTCCCTCGAAACACGCCTGGCGGTCTTTTACATTAAACTGCGAATCCTTGTAACCCCAACCGTACCACTTTAAAGCATCTTGCCTGGAAAAAAGATTAATTTTAGTATGTTTCTACAGAGATATTTAAATTAATAATTTAGATTTTATTGAAAAATTAAATAACATACTTATAAGGCTCAGCCAAAGAACTAGAACAATTTTTAAATAAAAAAAATTTAGGGAAATTACCTGGCCCGTTTAATTTATTAAAAATTATTTTAGGGGTAATTGGGGACTGAGAATTTTTGATTTGATTGCTTAAAATGTAATACTTGGAAATTTCTAAAGTTTTTGATTTTGAATTTAATGTTAGATTATTAAAATTAATTTGAAGTAGCTGATTTGTTGTAGTCGGTAATAAAAAGAAGAAGTACGATTTTAAAATTGTTTACTCGCAATGTACTTTAAATAATTTTTAATTCTTTTGCTCTGGAAAACCGCCGACTGAAGCACGTGCTCCACGAAACGATAAGAGCACAATTATCAATAAATAATGAACTGGAAAATGGAAAGCCATTAAATTACTTAATTATTAATTGGAATCGCCAATCGATCAATCACGGCCGGGCCCCTAATTACCTCTTCCTGGGGACGGAGCTCTCGACCTCCTGAGCCAGTCTGCTGTCCAAAATACCGCCCCCGGGAGTCTGAGTCTTCCCTGATTTATCAGATCCGCCCATTTTAGTGCACAAAACCAGGAAGAAGGTGTTTGTATTTTTGTTTCCTCGTTGGCGCTTCGTTGATTCAATTTGGTGGATTTCCGGGCATAACACTTAAAACCCGGATTAAATTCAACTCGCAGCAGCCAGTCACAACCCCTCCCGAACAATTGCAACTTTTATTTTGCAGGAATTCTTTCACAAATTGAGGAAATTTGCTTTAAAACGCGCTCGCGACACCGCCTCGCAGCTGCAAAATCGATTTCTGTTTTTTCCCTTCAGTGGCGGGCAGAACTTCACCGGTTGACTTTAGACGGGCATGCGTGCGTCACGGTGAAGGGGTTGTAAAAATAGCCGTTACATTGCGGGACCGTCGCGTCGCGGGGACCAGCTCTTGATGCTATTTCTTAAAGAATTTCCTCAGTTGGCACTGGACAGCGAGGAAATTAGCGGCAATCAAGAGCAATTTTGCCCTCACGGCCACGCCCTTTTGTTTTTTGTGCGATAAAAAAGCAACCGGAAGTGACGTATCACATGCGGCTGTTTTCTGAAGGAATAGACGTTTCCAAGACGGTTTTTTATTAGTTTTCTTAACTTGCAACTAAACTAAATGTTATCTTGTTATTTATAAGTAAAATTGCATCGCAACGGCGCGAAAAAATAAAAAGCTGTAATTAAAATAATTGCCGACTTAAAAAATAAAAATTAGCTGACCAATTGAGGGGAAGTTGCTAACCTAATCGTCTTGCCAGTGTTTATTTTCAATGGTTGTCTTTTTATTTCCTGAACGAGGAAACAATGTTTACCGAACGTAGCGCTCTCTGGTGCCGGCTGGAAAGCAACAAAACTGTCGAGTTGTGCGTTTTGCTGTCACTTCCCTCAGCTGTTTTATTTGCAATTTACTCAATTCGATTTAATTAAACTTTTTGGGTTTAAATTGTGTGGATGATGCTGTTTTGCCTCAGTGTTCGGTTAGATACCAAAGAATATAATCTTATCAATTTCTATTAGCGTTGATTTAAGTGATTATTCATCCCGGACTGCACGTTAAACATTCCCAAGAAATATAAAAAAATTTTAATTTTTCCTCATTCGGCTTTTGTGAAATTAAGCCATAGAAACGATGAGTTTATCAGATATTTCCATTCATTTTACTGAAAAAGTTCTGGATGATGTTATTAGAAAAGTGGGAGGAACAAAATGTACGGGTCATTCCTTTGGGACCGGTTTCAGTAAAGGTGACTCCTATTTAAGCCAAGTTTTCCGGTTAAAGGTGAACGGGATCGACGAGGGGAGCGGGTAATATTAATTTATTAATTACTACATCCTCATCAATCTTGTAATTTTTATTTTTATTCAAAATACAGAGATCTCAAGGAGGTGAATCTGATTGTGAAAGCGATGTCGAAAAACGCCGACCGGAGGAAACTCTTCCGGTCCAGTGACTTTTTCAGGAATGAAATAAATTTCTATAACAAAGTTATACCAATTTTCGAGGAGTTCCAGAAGGCAAGGAATATCGAGAATCCGTTTGATGAGTACCCTCGATGTTTTGCAACCTATTGCGATGGGTCCAACGACTTCATTGCTCTGGAAGACGTCGGCTTCTCTGGATACACGGCTCCAACTAGGTGGGTAACAAAAAAAGATAGTTATGTGGTTTAATGATCTTCTGAGCCCCGGCTCCTTTTTTAACCACCTATCCTAGATTCGATTCCCTGGATTTCGAACGCTGTAAGGTAATTATGAAATCCCTGGGACGATTCCACGCGCTCTCCTTGGCGATCAAAGATCAGGAACCGGACAAATTTGAGGAGATGAGCTCGTCTATCGAGGTAAATTAAACGACTTTTATTCATTATTTTCTAATTTAAATTTTACCATTACAAAATTAACCATTTGAAAGCCCAAATTCACTCCTTAGATTCCAGTACTATTCAAATTTTGTCAAAATTTATAAATATTCAAAGAACCAAATGCGGAGTTTAACGATAACATAATATGTTAATTAAAGAAAATAATTCAAGGAAAAGTTTAATAAATTATGCTCGAGTAAGTATTATGAGTTGTAAAAAGGTGAATTTAATTTTATTTTAAAGAAAAGAGTAAATTTGACTTGCAAAATACGGAATTAGGCTTTTAAAATAATAAATTTGGAGTGTACAACGTCTACTTTGACTCCTAAGCCGTTCATTATAAAATTTCCAACGCAATTGTACGTGAAAGACATAACATTTTATTACTTTTATTATATATTAATTATTATTCAAAGAAGGCGCATCCCCCACAGTTTCTAGTGAAAAAATAAAATACAATTTTTATTTAATTGTGAATTCAAGAAATATCAAATAGCTTCTGGTAAAATTTACATAAGCGATTCAACTTGAGATAAAGCTTCATAAATCTGTCTTGGGATCGCTGATGACGCGGTAATTACTTACTCAACTGCAAGTGGAAGAGGAAAAGATTTAAAACGCTCTAACTTTCAGATTAAATTACTTTTAGTCTTGGCTGAAAATTATCTAAATGAGTAATAACAATCTTTCAAAACGAATAAAACTTAACCTTTTGTAGTTGAAACGGAAGAATGATGGAATCTTTAATTCCTAGTTAAACGACAAACTTGAGAGGGAATTTCGTCAGTAATATTAAAATGTTTTAATATTGAAGATAACATAAATAATCGAACACCAGCAATTAGGTTGTTTATAAATTATTATAATGAAGTAAAGATTATTTTATTTTTTAAGTGTTAGTTTCTCTTTTCTTTACTTAGTATTCGTTATCTTGTTATTTCAAGAGTTACTGGCAATTTCGACCTGAGTACTTGATTTTAAAAATTTCGTCCAAATTCAAGATTTACACTTTGTTAATTTTTTCGTTTATTGGATTATGATTTTAAACATGTTTACTTTAACTTGCAGGAGACTTACTACTCCGAGAAGTTCAAGGATTGGTATATGCCCTTCCTGAAGGATTGCATCCACGTAGCAATGGATGCTATGCACAGAGAATATCCTGGAACAATTTATGAAGAGAAAGCGAAGCGGTTCCTCACCGACAATTTGTACGAGCGACTCATAAACTACGTATCGAAGCGAAGTTTGTTCACATGTTCCTTTTTTTGTAAGGCAGCATAAATAATTTTCAAAATAACTTTCAGCTCGATGGTCCACCATAACCCACGGCGACTGTTGGACACCGAATTTCTTGAACAAGGGATGTTCTGCCGTTAAGATCATTGACTTCCAGTTGGCAAGGCAAGTTTAAGATTATTGTTATTCTTTGTTTTACATATTCACAGAATCTAATAAAAAATCAAACATTTTCAGGACCTCCTCCCCAGCTGTAGACATTATGTTTTTCATTTATTCATGCACAAACGGTGAATTTAGAGATAAATACTACGAGGACATCTTAAAGGTTTGAACCTTATAATTTTGAGCAATGCAATTAAAGGCCATTTAACTTTCATAGGCCTATCACACGAGCGCCAGTGATTTAATCAAAAACTTGGGATCCAATCCCGAAGAAGTATTTCCCTACTCAGCCCTAAAGGATGAACTGGAAAATTTTGGTGGATTTGGATGCGGCATGGGGATAGAATCGCTTCCCATTTCTATGTTGGAAAACGATGAGGTCGCAGATCTGGAAGCAATCAGTGCAGAACAAGCCATTTTAACAGATGTCTGGAAGATTTATCCACTGAATTCGAAGGAGCAGAGACTGCGAATAGCCGACGCTTTTAAGCATGCTATTGACAACGGGTACATCAACTAAGTTGCCGACACTGTTTCTGAAACAATTTATTCTGCAATAATTATTTTTAATTGTATTATTCATAGAACGTATTACGGGTGAGTGGCTCTTGGGCGGCGAAAATATTTACTATTCAACTTCGATTTTTAGGTGAATTTCAAATAAGTACAAAGCCCGGAGCCTTTAAGGAATACAGGGAACCTATTTTTAATTCTTAGAACAGTATTTCAAACTCCAATATTTCAGATTACCATTTTATAAGAGAGGGCACAAATTTCTTTTATAATTTTATTTTATAGTACTAATATTTTTATGTTTTTAAAAATGTACACATAGTGCTTAAGTAAGGGATGCCTAACTAAAAGATAAAATTTTTGAACAAGTAAAACAACACGGAAATAAGTTCTGAAAGGCTCTTGAACGTAATTATATAAAATTTTCATAAAGCAATATATATTTTTTTTCGCGGAATTTGGATGGAAACCACAACCAATTTAAATTTTTGAATCTTCCCGTTTAGTTGAGTTTATAGAGATTAAAGAAAACTGGCTACTTCAAGTAAGTATAACAAAATAATAAAATTAATCATCATGCATGTATTTATATTTATTTGTTTTTTTAAATACATATATTATATATTATGTTTTTATTATGGAGGGCGGAGCGGGCCGAAGTGGAGGAGTTTCTGGGCGGCACAACCTCGGACAAACTAATCGGGGTTATGCTACAGGAAGACGCCTTCTTACGCCCTTCGTGAGAAGGATTCTTCGCCAGAAAGAGAGAGACAGCAGCAGGGGCTTCTAAGGGAGCCATAAAAACGGAACCCTTCCGCGTTTTAAGGGAAAATTAAACAATTTCACTTTAATTCATGTCCCCTTATTTTCCATTTCCATAGGTTTAACAATTTTCAAAAATCATAATTTGCTATATTCTTGAAAAAAGGATCGCGAAAAATATAATAAGAAAGGAATTTTTAGTAATTATTCAATGTTTCTTCGCTATTTTTCCGGAAAAAGATTAAAAAATATATATACAAAATTAAAATTAAAAAAAGCTCTGTTCAACAGTGGCAAAGGTTTTCCCAGTCATGTGTTTTACCGATTTATATTTTTTCTTCTTTTTTATTTTAGGAAAACAAAATCTGAAAATAAAATATACAATTTAGAATTTTCCATTGCGATTATAGAGAGAGTTTTCATCTTTATCTTTTTCGATTCTTGAATTAAAAATATAACGAAAAACGAACAGAGTTAGAACAATCGTCAGCAATATTCTAGGTTATAAAATGTTATGTTATTAAACGCTGGATCTGCGTAATTTTATTTTTTGGGTGAAGGTTCTACACATTCCGGCCCAACATGTAGCCTACTTTTTGTACTCGAATTTGATAATGACGGCCAAAAATTGAAAATATCAAGGGATTCGTATGAAAGTTGGTATTTTGAGGGTTTTTCAGCTTCCTTATTGTTCGAAATTTGAAAATCAAAATGGCGGTAATAGTAGTAGCAGCATCGGATACTGGCATCCAAAGCCGATGATGTTAAATGCAATTCGCTTAGTAGAAGAAAGGTTTTTATTTTAATTTAGGAAACACTCGGAAAAGTTAATAATCGAACTAAAATAGAAAGATACATTCCAGTTGCAACTGCGCTTGGTTTTGTGATCAGAGAATTAATTATCAACGAAATTTACTTCCCGCAAATTTGTTCTAAGGAATACACTTTACTACAGCAAAATTTTCCTTTCGAGAAATTTAGCAATGTAGCTATAAGGATTAAAAAATAAAATTAAATTCATACACAATAAGTACTTTATTAAAAATTTAAAAAATACACAGAGTAGTGCCTGAAACTATGCTAAAACAAAAAGAGAATTTAATAAATCCTGATTTTTTAAACAAAAATAGTAAAAAAAGTAGGTTTTTAAATTTAATCGGAAAACATTACCTCGTACCTTAGGAATTCATCAGGTACATATTTACTTCCGTTGTAGTCTATATCCTTGTTCAAAATTGGTGCTCTACGAGAACGAAAGAGGCAAGGATTAGTAATAATCGAAATATAAACAATAACAGGTGAAATTGGGAAAGTTAATATATCAATTAACTTCAGTTTCTCCACAAAGCAAAATGTACGTTCACAACAAACAGGACTTGCTGAACGCATTACAGCGTACACAAGTTAATAAAATCAATGTTCACAAGCAGATCTTCACACAAAACTATGCAATTCGGGACTCTTGTATTTTTGGCATAAATTGTTAAATTGGCGAGTAAACGAACACACATGCGACACAATAAATGGATTCTTTGAGAATTGACACATTCACATCCAGGACCTGTCAGGATAATCAGCTGGATATTTATCCGCAGATTCGGTGGCATTACCCAATCAAGGGGAAATTAGCTGAATATTTGCATATTTTCAAATATTTAAAATTTAAATAGTAGTCATAAGTGCGAAAAAATTGTGTCCTTTTCGCACAATGCTGGTAATACAGTTCGCTCGAAACTGTTATAATACCAATCAAGTTTCGTCAGATTCGGAAAATTAAATTAATTCAAAAACATTAGGACTTGAGAAATTTATTTGGATTCCGGGAAGAAACAGATTTACTAACATTCTTCACATGTGTGCATTTGCAAATTGTTTAGTCAAGACATGAAGGCAGAAATTAATTATCAGGGGAGCTTTACAAGGACTATAAAAGGACCCACTGGTCGAATGAAAGGAAACTAAAGTTCTTGCATATTATTATTTATTAATAACAATTTGTGGACATATTGTGGAATATACATATGTATACTCTGAGTATTCCTCTATTCGATCCCTTAAATTAATTAAATTAAATACCTGTGCAAAAAGTTCGCGAAAATTCGTGATCCTTTTACCCGGCAAAATTGTGTTCACCCTTTAGGATCATATTCACGATGCGCAAATAACATTTATAATTTTTAAAATATCTCATTGCACAGATAATTTTACTATTACTAAGCACAAAATTAATGCATGCAAGATGAGCCGCTGTAAGTTAATACTTTATTAAACATTTAAAAAATAAAGATAGTAGTGTAGTCAGAAATGCCCGATCTTTTTTCGCCAACCACTGGTTACGCCCGGTGATACATCTCATCTGCCCCCAAGAACATTTTCTTCGCCCTTATATACCACGCAGCAGGATCATTCACAGGATCATTCATGCATCATTCACACATTCTATTCCTAAGAAGCGATCGCAATAAAACTAATTACCTCAGACACCCAAATACACATTTTTGTTCTAAAGGCTCCAGAAGGATTGCTCTTGAGGCGCCGATACAATTACCCGTAACCAGGGGAAGGCTCGACCTTTCTTACTTCGTATGTTAGGAGGGTTTTTTCCTAATTCGCACCTTCTGGTGCCCAGTTGCTTGTAACTGACAAATTCAAGTTGCAACTTGCTTTGCATGTTACAGTTGTTCTTTTACAAAGTTGATTGAGTTGATAAACGACTTTAAATAATTTAAATCAAGAAAAGCTACGATTGAAAAAAAAACGTTGATTTTGAATAGCCTTTATTTTTAAAATATATGTATGTACTTGCAATTACAATTTGTATACCTATTTTTAGTAAAGATAAAAAAAACAACATTTAATAAGAATACAACCAAATTAGGTATTAAGTTATTAACAATCTAATATGCGAATGCGCCTGGTGCAGAAGAACCGGGAAAAATAAATGCATGAACAGGATCAGCGTGAAAAACATCCAGCGAGTGGCCGCCGCGTAATATTGAAACAAATCGGGACTGGGACTGGACCGGCGGTCTCGAACACTCGGGAGCTGGAGCGCTAGCAACGAGAGCGACCTCTCCTCATCTCTTCCTGGGTTGCGCAGCACTCCCCAGCCGGGAGCCGGGAGCCAGGAGCCAGGAGCCAGGACAGCGGCCGATCGTCTCCACGCCTCGGGAGATTCGAATTTGCTCCCCTCGCGCGGCAGTCGAGCCGAGCCTGGACTGGAACTCTTCCCTGGCTGTGAGCGGCCGGCTTATAAAAAGGGGAGCTGCCGGCCCTGCCTTCAGTCTTCCGAGTGTCTCCGTCGAGGAAGGTTGGTTCGGCTAGGCTCCCTACGGGCGGATGCTGCATCGGATGACCGCATCGGCAAGTGGCAAGCGTCGGCGGCAAGACAAGCTCGATTGAAAAAACATATTAAGTTAGAATAGTCTTTATTTTTTAAATATGTGTACTTGCAAAATTAGTAGATTTTATAGCTTTAATTTGTATACCTAGTTTTAGTAAGGATAAATGATACAACAGTTAGTAAGAATAAAACCAAATTAGGTATAAAGTTATTAACAATCTAATATGCGAGTGCGTCTGGTGCAGAAGAACCGGGAAAACTAAATGCATGAACAGGATCAGCGTGAAAAACATCCAGCGAGTGGCCGCCGCGTAATATTGAAACAAATCGGAACTGGGACTGGACCGGCGGTCTCGAACACTCGGGAGCTGGAGCGCTAGCAACGAGAGCGACCTCTCCTCATCTCTTCCTGGGTTGCGCAGCACTCCCCAGCCGGGAGCCGGGAGCCAGGAGCCAGGAGCCAGGACAGCGGCCGATCGTCTCCACGCCTCGGGAGATTCGAATTTGCTCCCCTCGCGCGGCAGTCGAGCCGAGCCTGGACTGGAACTCTTCCCTGGCTGTGAGCGGCCGGCTTATAAAAAGGGGAGCTGCCGGCCCTGCCTTCAGTCTTCCGAGTGTCTCCGTCGAGGAAGGTTGGTTCGGCTAGGCTCCCTACGGGCGGATGCTGCATCGGATGACTGCATCGGCAAGTGGCAAGCGTGAGCGGGAACCGTTGGCGTTAGCGGCAAGCGTGAGCGGGAACCGTTGGTGTCAGCTGCAAGCGTCAGCTGCAAGCGTCAGCTGCAAGCGTCAGCTGCAAGCGTCAGCTGCAAGCGTCAGCTGCAAGCGTCAGCTGCAAGCGTCCAAGCGTCAGCTGCAAGCGTCAGCTGCAAGCGTCAGCTGCAAGCGTCAGCTGCAAGCGTCAGCTGCAAGCGTCAGCTGCAAGCGTCAGCTGCAAGCGTCAGCTGCAAGCGTCAGCCAGCCAGCCAGCCAGCCAGCCAGCCAGCCAGCCAGCCAGCCAGCCAGCCAGCCAGCCAGCCAGCCAGCCAGCCAGCCAGCCAGCCAGCCAGCCAGCCAGCCAGCCAGCCAGCCAGCCAGCCAGCCAGCCAGCCAGCCAGCCAGCCAGCCAGCCAGCCAGCCAGCCAGCCAGCCAGCCAGCCAGCCAGCCAGCCAGCCAGCCAGCCAGCCAGCCAGCCAGCCAGCCAGCCAGCCAGCCAGCCAGCCAGCCAGCCAGCCAGCCAGCCAGCCAGCCAGCCAGCCAGCCAGCCAGCCAGCCAGCCAGCCAGCCAGCCAGCCAGCCAGCCAGCCAGCCAGCCAGCCAGCCAGCCAGCCAGCCAGCCAGCCAGCCAGCCAGCCAGCCAGCCAGCCAGCCAGCCAGCCAGCCAGCCAGCCAGCCAGCCAGTTTAGGCAGTTTAGGCAGTTTAGGCAGTTTAGGCAGTTTAGGCAGTTTAGGCAGTTTAGGCAGTTTAGGCAGTTTAGGCAGTTTAGGCAGTTTAGGCAGTTTAGGCAGTTTAGGCAGTTTAGGCAGTTTAGGCAGTTTAGGCAGTTTAGGCAGTTTAGGCAGTTTAGGCAGTTTAGGCAGTTTAGGCAGTTTAGGCAGTTTAGGCAGTTTAGGCAGTTTAGGCAGTTTAGGCAGTTTAGGCAGTTTAGGCAGTTTAGGCAGTTTAGGCAGTTTAGGCAGTTTAGGCAGTTTAGGCAGTTTAGGCAGTTTAGGCAGTTTAGGCAGTTTAGGCAGTTTAGGCAGTTTAGGCAGTTTAGGCAGTTTAGGCAGTTTAGGCAGTTTAGGCAGTTTAGGCAGTTTAGGCAGTTTAGGCAGTTTAGGCAGTTTAGGCAGTTTAGGCAGTTTAGGCAGTTTAGGCAGTTTAGGCAGTTTAGGCAGTTTAGGCAGTTTAGGCAGTTTAGGCAGTTTAGGCAGTTTAGGCAGTTTAGGCAGTTTAGGCAGTTTAGGCAGTTTAGGCAGTTTAGGCAGTTTAGGCAGTTTAGGCAGTTTAGGCAGTTTAGGCAGTTTAGGCAGTTTAGGCAGTTTAGGCAGTTTAGGCAGTTTAGGCAGTTTAGGCAGTTTAGGCAGTTTAGGCAGTTTAGGCAGTTTAGGCAGTTTAGGCAGTTTAGGCAGTTTAGGCAGTTTAGGCAGTTTAGGCAGTTTAGGCAGTTTAGGCAGTTTAGGCAGTTTAGGCAGTTTAGGCAGTTTAGGCAGTTTAGGCAGTTTAGGCAGTTTAGGCAGTTTAGGCAGTTTAGGCAGTTTAGGCAGTTTAGGCAGTTTAGGCAGTTTAGGCAGTTTAGGCAGTTTAGGCAGTTTAGGCAGTTTAGGCAGTTTAGGCAGTTTAGGCAGTTTAGGCAGTTTAGGCAGTTTAGGCAGTTTAGGCAGTTTAGGCAGTTTAGGCAGTTTAGGCAGTTTAGGCAGTTTAGGCAGTTTAGGCAGTTTAGGCAGTTTAGGCAGTTTAGGCAGTTTAGGCAGTTTAGGCAGTTTAGGCAGTTTAGGCAGTTTAGGCAGTTTAGGCAGTTTAGGCAGTTTAGGCAGTTTAGGCAGTTTAGGCAGTTTAGGCAGTTTAGGCAGTTTAGGCAGTTTAGGCAGTTTAGGCAGTTTAGGCAGTTTAGGCAGTTTAGGCAGTTTAGGCAGTTTAGGCAGTTTAGGCAGTTTAGGCAGTTTAGGCAGTTTAGGCAGTTTAGGCAGTTTAGGCAGTTTAGGCAGTTTAGGCAGTTTAGGCAGTTTAGGCAGTTTAGGCAGTTTAGGCAGTTTAGGCAGTTTAGGCAGTTTAGGCAGTTTAGGCAGTTTAGGCAGTTTAGGCAGTTTAGGCAGTTTAGGCAGTTTAGGCAGTTTAGGCAGTTTAGGCAGTTTAGGCAGTTTAGGCAGTTTAGGCAGTTTAGGCAGTTTAGGCAGTTTAGGCAGTTTAGGCAGTTTAGGCAGTTTAGGCAGTTTAGGCAGTTTAGGCAGTTTAGGCAGTTTAGGCAGTTTAGGCAGTTTAGGCAGTTTAGGCAGTTTAGGCAGTTTAGGCAGTTTAGGCAGTTTAGGCAGTTTAGGCAGTTTAGGCAGTTTAGGCAGTTTAGGCAGTTTAGGCAGTTTAGGCAGTTTAGGCAGTTTAGGCAGTTTAGGCAGTTTAGGCAGTTTAGGCAGTTTAGGCAGTTTAGGCAGTTTAGGCAGTTTAGGCAGTTTAGGCAGTTTAGGCAGTTTAGGCAGTTTAGGCAGTTTAGGCAGTTTAGGCAGTTTAGGCAGTTTAGGCAGTTTAGGCAGTTTAGGCAGTTTAGGCAGTTTAGGCAGTTTAGGCAGTTTAGGCAGTTTAGGCAGTTTAGGCAGTTTAGGCAGTTTAGGCAGTTTAGGCAGTTTAGGCAGTTTAGGCAGTTTAGGCAGTTTAGGCAGTTTAGGCAGTTTAGGCAGTTTAGGCAGTTTAGGCAGTTTAGGCAGTTTAGGCAGTTTAGGCAGTTTAGGCAGTTTAGGCAGTTTAGGCAGTTTAGGCAGTTTAGGCAGTTTAGGCAGTTTAGGCAGTTTAGGCAGTTTAGGCAGTTTAGGCAGTTTAGGCAGTTTAGGCAGTTTAGGCAGTTTAGGCAGTTTAGGCAGTTTAGGCAGTTTAGGCAGTTTAGGCAGTTTAGGCAGTTTAGGCAGTTTAGGCAGTTTAGGCAGTTTAGGCAGTTTAGGCAGTTTAGGCAGTTTAGGCAGTTTAGGCAGTTTAGGCAGTTTAGGCAGTTTAGGCAGTTTAGGCAGTTTAGGCAGTTTAGGCAGTTTAGGCAGTTTAGGCAGTTTAGGCAGTTTAGGCAGTTTAGGCAGTTTAGGCAGTTTAGGCAGTTTAGGCAGTTTAGGCAGTTTAGGCAGTTTAGGCAGTTTAGGCAGTTTAGGCAGTTTAGGCAGTTTAGGCAGTTTAGGCAGTTTAGGCAGTTTAGGCAGTTTAGGCAGTTTAGGCAGTTTAGGCAGTTTAGGCAGTTTAGGCAGTTTAGGCAGTTTAGGCAGTTTAGGCAGTTTAGGCAGTTTAGGCAGTTTAGGCAGTTTAGGCAGTTTAGGCAGTTTAGGCAGTTTAGGCAGTTTAGGCAGTTTAGGCAGTTTAGGCAGTTTAGGCAGTTTAGGCAGTTTAGGCAGTTTAGGCAGTTTAGGCAGTTTAGGCAGTTTAGGCAGTTTAGGCAGTTTAGGCAGTTTAGGCAGTTTAGGCAGTTTAGGCAGTTTAGGCAGTTTAGGCAGTTTAGGCAGTTTAGGCAGTTTAGGCAGTTTAGGCAGTTTAGGCAGTTTAGGCAGTTTAGGCAGTTTAGGCAGTTTAGGCAGTTTAGGCAGTTTAGGCAGTTTAGGCAGTTTAGGCAGTTTAGGCAGTTTAGGCAGTTTAGGCTTTTTTTTTATGTCTTTTTATGTTGCGTTATGTTTTTATGCTGAGTTATGTTTTTATGCTTCGTTATGTTTTTATGCTTCGTTATGTTTTGATGTTGTGTTATGTTTTGATGTTGTGTTATGTTTTTATGTTGTGTTATGTTTTTATGTTTCGTTACGTTTTTATGTTGTGTTATGTTTTTATGTTGTGTTATGTTTTTATTTTGAGTTATGTTTTTATGTTGTATTATGTTTTTATGTTGTATTATGTTTTTATGCTGAGTTATGTTTTTATGTTGAGTTATGTTTTTATGTTGTGTTATGTTTTGATGTTGTGTTATGTTTTGATGTTGTTTTCTGTTTTTATGTTTCGTTACGTTTTTATGTTGTGTTATGTTTTTATGTTACGTTATGTTTGTATGTTACGTTATGTTTGTATGTTACGTTATGTTTGTATGTTGTGTTATGTTTTTATGTTACGTTATGTTTTTATGTTGAGTTATGTTTTCATGTTACGTTATGTTTTCATGTTGCGTTATGTTTTTCTGCTGAGTTATGCTTTTATGTTGTGCTATGTTTGTATGTTGAGTTATGTTTTTATGTTGTGTTATGTTTTTATGTTGTGTTATGTTTTTTTTGTTGCATTTAGTTCTTATGTCGTGTTATGTTGTTATGTTGTGTTATGTTGTTATATTGTGTTATGTTTGTATGTTGTGTTATGTTTTTATGTTACGTTATGTTTTTATGTTGAGTTATGTTTTTATGTTGAGTTATGTTTTCATGTTGCGTTATGTTTTTCTGCTGAGTTATGTTTTTATGTTGTGCTATGCTTTAATGTTGCGCTATGTTTGTATGTTGTGTTATGTTTTTATGTTGTGTTATGTTTTTTTTGTTGCATTTAGTTCTTATGTCGTGTTATGTGTTTTGTTGTTTTATGTTTTTATGTTGTGTTATGTTCTTATGTCGTGTTATGTTCTTATGTTGTTTTATGTTTTTAGGATGGTTTATGTTTTTATGGTTTGTTATGTTTTTATGTTGTTTTATGTTTTTTGTTGTGTTATGTTTTTATGTTGTGTTATGTTTGTATGTTGTGTTATGTTTGTATGTTGTGTTATGTTTTTTTGTTGTTTTATGTTTTTATGTTTCGTTATGTTTTTATGTTGAGTAATGTTGTCATGTTGTCATAGTGTCATGCTGTTATGTTCTCATGGTGTTCTGTTGTCATATTGTTATGGTGTTTATGTTATCATGGTGAGATGTTGTCCTTTTGTCCTGTTGTCATGTTGTCATGCCGTCATGGTGTCATGGTGTTATGTTATCCTGTTATCCTGTTGTCTTGTTATCTTGTTGTCATGTTGTCATGTTGTCCTGTTGTCATGTTTTCATGTTGTCATGTAGTCATGCTGTTATATGTTAGATTATATTACATAATCTGACGCTTGGTGCTTGCCGCTGATGCTTGCCGCCAACGCTTCCGCTTGCCACTTCCCGCTAACACTTGCCATTTGCCCATGACGTCATCCGATGAGGTATCCGTTACGTCATCCAACTGCCTAGTTCCAGGTTCGTCTCCACTGCTGCTGTGGGGAGCCTAGCCGAGCCAACCTTCCTCGACGGAGTCCCTGAGAAGACTGAGGGCAGAGCCGGCTGCTCCCCTTTTTATAAGCCGGCCGCTCACAGCCAGGGAAGACTTCCAGTCCAGTCTCGGCTCGACTGCCGCGCGAGGGGAGCAAATTCGAATCTCCCGAGGCGTGGAGACGATCGGCCGCTGTCCTGGCTCCTGGCTCCCGGCTGGGGAGAGCTGCGCAACCCAGGATGAGGTGAGGAGAGGTCCCTCTGGTTGCAAGCGCTCCAGCTCCCGAGTGTTCGAGACCGCCGGTCCAGTCCCAGTCCCGATTTGTTTCAATATTACGCGGCGGCCACTCGCTGGATGTTTTTCACGCTGATCCTGTTCATGCATTTATTTTTCCCGGTTCTTCCGCACTAGGCGCATTCGCATATTAGATTGTTAATAACTTAATACCTAATTTGGTTGTATTCTTATTAAATATTGTTTTTTTATGTTTACCAAAAATAGGTATACAAATTGTAATTGCAAGTACATACATATTTTTTCAAAATAAAGGCTATTCAACATCAATTTTGTTTTTCAATCGTAGCTTTTCTTGATTTAAATTATTTAAAATCGTTTGTCAATTCAAAAAATTTTGTAAAAGTACTAGTGTGTGGGCCAAATGTTTAACCTCGATCACTCTGCACAGATGAAACAGATGAAAAAACGGGTCTGGCAAGTAAAACTATTGGACGGTCGTGCTGAGCAAAACAATTAAGTGTGCATAACTGCTAAGGATTGCGCGCAGGTCCTTAAATCATATGGCTGTGCTCAGGAGCGGAGGCTCCAGAATGCGGTTGTGAGTCCGCCTAACTGGCGAATGCATTGTTAAAAATGCCAAAGGTCCGACGCGACGTGGGATCTTTCACAAGTTGTTTGGGAAAACATAATAATAAAATATAATTAAGATGGGATGGAGGGAAAATTGCCTTTCAGGGATTTGAAATCCGTTAATCATGTAATTTTCGGTAAGTTCAACAAACACAAAATAAAACTATTTTTTAATACAGAATGCTTCAAAACAGAGAGGTACACGAACAAGGATTACGAGGCAGATTTAAAGAACACTTTTAAATTGCTAAAAAATCTTCATTTCAGGAAACAATACCGGCAACGCAAGCAGATGAAGGAGACTTCAGGAAAACCTTTGGAGGAACAAATATAATAAAATTAATTTTTCAGGATAAAAATACCCATTTTTAGTGATGGATTTATAATTTTAGTTTATGTAGATACAGGCTAATGTTAAGGTTTTTTTCCCCACTTAGAAAAGTGAACTGTTTTACATTAATTTCTACTTGTAATAAAAATTAGAAAAAAAGGTCGACTTTGAGGTTTCTTTAAAAACCCTTTATTAGCACCATTTGTGATCTAAATAAAAATAATTTAATTGAACAATTTTTAAACTTGTACGACAACTTAGCAGCGGCTCATCTTGCATAGATTAATTTTGTGCTTAGTAATATTAAAATTATCTGTGCAATGAGATATTTAAACAATTATAAATGTTATTTGCGCTTCGTGAATATGATCCTAAAGGGTGAACACAATTTTCCCGGGTAAAAGGATCACGAATTTTCGCGAACTTTTTGCACAGGTATTTAATTTAATTAATTTAAGGGATCGAATAGAGGAATACTCAGAGTATACATATGTAAATATATTCCACAATATGTCCACAAATTTTTATAAATAAGCAATAATATGCAAGAACTTTAGTTTCCTTTCATTCGACCAGTGGGTCCTTTTATAGTCCTTGTAAAGTTCCCCTGATAATTAATTTCCGCCTTCATGTCTTGACTAAACAATTTGCAAATGCACACATGTGAAGAATGTTAGTAAATCTGTTTCTTCCCGGCATCCAAAAAATTTTGTCAAGTCCTAATGTTTCTGAATTACCGGCATTGTGCGAAAAGGACACAATTTTTTTCGCACTTATGCCGGCTATTTAAATTTTAAACATTTGATTGGGTAATGCCACCGAATCTGCGGATAAATATCCAGCTGATTATCCTGACAGGTCCTGGATGTGCATATGTCAATTCTTTTCGTTTACTCCCCAATTTAACAATTTATGCCAAAAATACAAGAGTCCCGAATTGCATAGTTTTGGGAGAAGATTTGCTTGTGAACATTGATTTTATTAACTTGTGTGAGCTGTAATGCGTTCAGCAAGTCCTGCTTGTTATGAAAGTATATTTTGCTTTGTGGAGAAATTGAAGTTAATTGATATATTAACTTTCCCAATTTCACCTGTTGTTATTGTTTATATTTCGATTATTACTAATCCTTGCCAATCTTTGTTTTAGCATAGTTTCAGGCACTACTCTGTGTATTTTTTAAATTTTTAATAAAGTACTTATTGTATATGAATTTAATTTTATTTTTTAATCCTTCTAGCTACATTGCAAAATTTCTCGGAAGGAAAATTTCGCTTTAGTAAAGTGCATTCCTTAGAACAAATTTGCGGGAAGTAAATTTCATTGATAATTAATCCTCTGATCACAAAACGAAGCGCAACTGCAACTGGAATGTATCTTTCTATTTTAGTTCGATTATTAACTTTTCCGAGTGTTGACTAAATTAACTTAAAATAAAAACCCTTCTTCTACTAAGCGAATTGCATTTAACATCATCGGCTTTGGATGCCAGTATCCGATGCTGCTACTACTATTACCGCCATTTTGATTTTCAAATTTCGAACAATAAGGAAACTGAAAAACTATCAAAATACCAACTTTCATACGAATCCCTTGATATTTTCAATTTTTGGCCGTTATTTTGGGTCCGCCATTATCAAATTCGAGTATAAAAAGTAAAAAAAAAAAAATAAAGTTACGCAGATCCAGCGTTTAATAACATAACATTTTATAACCTAGAATATTGCTGACGATTGTTCTAACTGTGTTCGTTTTTCGTCATATTTTTAATTCAAGGATCGAAAAAGATAAAGATGAAAACTCTCTCTATAATCGCAATGGAAAATTCTAAATTGTATATTTTATTTACAGATTTTGTTTTCCTAAAATAAAAAAGAAGAAAAAATATAAATCGGAAAACCTTTGCTACTGTTGAACAGAACTTTTTTTAATTTTAATTTTGTATATATATTTTTTAATCTTTTTCCGGAAAAATTGCGAAGAAACATTGAATAATTACTAAAAATTCCTTTCTTATTATATTTTTCGCGATCCTTTTTTCAGGAATATAGCAAATTATGATTTTTGAAAATTTTTAAACCTATGGAAATGGAAAATAAAGGGACATGAATTAGTGAAGTGAAATTGTTTAATTTTCCCTTAAAACGCGGAAGGGTTCCGTTTTTATGGTTATTAATTAATCAAAAATAAAAATTTATCATCAGTCTATTTCTTTTTTAACGAGGAACTTTGAAAATGGTTTTTTGCAATATGATTATATTCCTGTTTAGAGATTTTATAATTAACTGAAATGGAAAATTAACCTTTAACTAGTTTCTAATTATTTCTCTCAAACTTTTTCTTTTATTGATTGCGAAAAAATTTTAGAACTACTTCAAGGATAATCTAATTGACACTTTTAATTCAATGATTCGCCACAAATTTTCCCGGAAAAAGATAATAAAAATAATATACCTATATGTATAACAAAATCAAATTATTCTTTTCAACAATTATAAAACTTTTCCTAACCGTCTTTTTCGGCTAACAAAAAACAAATTAAAAAATTAAACGATCGTCAGCAGAATTCGTAGTATTAATTAAAGTGTTAATGTTATTTTTATTCGGCAGGGATTATTTTATTTGCTTAATTTTAATTGTACTCACCTTTTTATACGCACTTCTAAATATTTAATAGCGATGTTTGCTAGAGTTGCGTTCATGATTCATCTAAATACAATAAATAAGTAAATACATAAACTCTAGATGCACAATATATAATTAGGTATTTTGTAATTTTTAAAAAGTACTATTAATTTTTGAAGATTTGTTTGATTTCAATTCGCAATTTCTTCTTTTATTATTATTATTATTAACTTTTCATATTTTAAAATTTATGTCGAAACGTAAACTGACAGAAAATTACTGATTTTAGATTCGTAATTAGTACCAGATAAATTATATAAAACAATTGTTATACTTAAGAAGATATTAAATCTTACTTTCAATACGGAGTATTATCCATCGAAGTACTTCATTCGGAAAAAATGAAGAGATTTTAATTCCTGGAGGAGAATAAAAAAAGGACACAGATGTCACAAATTTGGCAAAGAAAAAATGCTTTATTAGACTTACTATTTAAATTGATTTGATGAAAGAAACTTTTGAGTTTTTAACTAAATTATACATGATTAAACTTATAACCCACTTTGTAAGAGTAATAGCACAATTAATGTTAATCCGGCGTTTTTGAATTGTAGAATAATTTCCGTCGAATCGAACAAATTGTTTATTCATTGATTTTCTGAAAATGATTAACATTTTACAAAACACTCAGTCCCACTTAAAATAATAAATGTTCGTATTAAATAATAATATAGTAGTTGACTTTACCTGATAAACTAAATACATTTCCCTGTTCGGCGTTGGCCAAATCAGTTTTTTTATTGATTAATAAGGGTTTTATTAAAAATAACTTATTTTATGCCAAACACTCCACTCAAAAAGCTCTCTTTTAGAAAATCAGTTTTTTAGATTGGTATACAAAAATTGTACTTTATATCGTGTTATTTTATAATTTTTACTAATTTCCTTATTATGTAATTAAAGCACTGCGCCGCGATGCTACTCTAATACGTATAACAATATAAAATTTGCAAATCGTGCAGAATCGGTTAGAAAATCTTTGTTTATAACTTAACGCGATCTCCGCTATACAAAAAGCTCCCCACCGGCAGTCTTTAATGCAATTCTATTGAAATGTTTTTATGCTTCGTTATGTTTTTATGTTATGTATGTTTTTATGTTATGTTATGTTTTTATGTTGTGTTATGTTTTTATGTTGTGTTATGTTTTTATGTTGTATTAAGTTCTTATGCTTCGTTATGTTTTTATGGTTTGTTATGTTTTTATGTTGTGTTATGTTTTTATGTTATGTTATGTTTTCATGTTGTGTTATGTTTTTATGTTGTGTTATGTTTTTATGTTTCGTTATGTTTTTATGTTATGTATGTTTTTATGCTTCGTTATGTTTTTATGTTGTGTTAAGTTGTCATGTTGTCGTGTTGTGATGTTGTGATGTTGTCATGGTGTCTTGTTGTCATGTGTTATATTACATAATATGACGCCTGCCACTTGCCGATGACGTCATCCGAGGCGGCATCCGTTACGTCATCCAATTGCCCGGTCCAGATTTGGCTCCACTGCTGCTGTGGGAAGCCCAGCCGAACCAACCTTCCTCGACGGAGACACTGAGAAGACTGAAGGCAGAGCCGGCAGCTCCCCTTTTTATAAGCCGGCCGCTCACAGCCAGGGAAGACTTCCAGTCCAGTCTCGGCTCGACTGCCGCGCGAGGGGAGGAAATTCGAATCTCCCGAGGCCTGGAGACGATCGGCCGCTGTCCTGGCTCCTGGCTCCCGGCTGGGGAGAGCTGCGCAACCCAGGATGAGGTGAGGAGAGGTCCCTCTGGTTGCAAGCGCTCCAGCTCCCGAGTGTTCGAGACCGCCGGTCCAGTCCCAGTCCCGATTTGTTTCAATATTACGCGGCGGCCACTCGCTGGATGTTTTTCACGCTGATCCTGTTCATGCATTTATTTTTCCCGGTTCTTCTGCACCAGACGCATTCGCATATTAGATTGTTAATAACTTAATACCTAATTTGGTTTTATTCTTACTAACTGTTGTACCTTTTATCTTTACTAAAACTAGGTATACAAATTAAAGCTATAAAATCTACTAATTTTGCAAGTACACATATTTAAAAAATAAAGACTATTCTAACTTAATATGTTTTTTCAATCGAGCTTGTCTTGCCGCCGACGCTTGCCACTTGCCGATGCGGCATCCGCCCGTGGGGAGCTCAGCCGAACCAACTTTCCTCGACGGGGACACTCGGAAGACTGAAGGCAGAGCCTGCAGCTCCCCTTTTTATAAGCCGGCCGCTCACAGCCAGGGAAGAGTTCCAGTTAAGGCTCGGCTCGTCTGCTGCCCGTGTAATAATATATAATATAATGTAGTATAATATAATATAAGCCTCCAGCCACTACCAGGTCTCCACCCATGACGCGGACTGTGTCCTCCAGGCCATCTAGCTTGGCCTGGAAGTCCGTTGTTGGTTATAATAGAATACAATACAATAAAATAGAATATAATTATGTTAGGGCCTCTTTCACGAACTCCAAGTAAAGTGTTGATTAGTTACTTTTCAAGTTACGCTAATTGGCAAGTAAAAGTCATGGGTAACTTCTATCAATTTCACAAACGAAATCATGGTTTCAAGTAACGACTTATTCGTTAAGTGAAATATCGTAAGAAACCAGGCGTTAATTCGTTCAGTTTTAGAGTTTTGAATAGCGTATTATTAATTTTCGTGTTGCGGTGATTAAAAATATTCATGGATAAATATTTAATAATACACAAATGACAACTGCTACTCATCAGTTAAATACGCTACTTGGCAGACGGACTGGCAAGTAAGTTACGGGCTACTTTATTCATCGGCTAATGTTACTTGATGATTGTGAAATTCGTAGGCGTAGTTACTGGTGACTTTAACTGGCGGCTAGCCTACTTGCTACTTTACTTGGAGTTCGTGAAAGAGGCCCTTAGAGTATTTAAAATTTATTTATTGTACGCAAAAAACAAAGACTAAAGAATCTCTATTTTAGAAAATAATTTCTTTAGGTGTATAGCAAGTATTTTGTCTTAGCTGCGTAATAAGAAAATTACTGAAAATGGTAAAAAAACCCGATTTATTTCGGTTTTTTTTGCAATTTTCCTTTAGAGTATTTAAGAATAATTTATTTATTTATTTTGAGGTAATTTCGAATTCAAAATAGCGGGCTCAATACAAAATTTATGTACACCGATTGAAACCGAGCAACCCATCACGCCTAAACGCTGGCTCGGATCATATTTATTTTTTAGGTGAAAACACTACATATTCCGTTTCAATATATAGGTTACTATTTGTGCGAGAAAATGGCGATTCCTAAATGGCGGCCAAAAATGAAAAATATCAGGGAACCGCCACGAAAAATAGTATTTTGGGGGTTTGTGGATGTCCTTATTACAAATCCATGTTCGAAATGTGCAGTTAAAGATGGCGGATTCAATATGGCGTACAATGATTTTCGAACTTCTACGAATGTAGATGAAAATTAGTGCACTATGGATATTTTGAAGTAGTTTCAAATTTACTATAAAATATTGGAAATTCCTGATGACGGACCCAATATGTGTACACCGAGTGTGTATTATTTTTGGATTATTTTATTTGATTGAAATTAAACATGATATATACCATGACGAGAACTCCGCGATGAGGGGGTAGTCTTGAAAAATTTAAATCACTAAGGGATAATTTTTCATTTTATTTCGGTGATATGTAAAACTCGAATTGCATGCCTTTCTTAATAAACAATTATGGTTTTTTCAAAGAATTATTTACTATAAAACCGAATTTGTAAAATGCCTTATCGAAGTTTATTTAGTGAAGCCGTAGATAAGATCAACTAATTAAAGAGCTTAGGGAGGAAAAAATCCGTGTGCATGACTGCCTATTTGGACGTAAACAAATACCGCGATTATTTCCGCGACTGCTCAGAAAGCGATGTGACAAAAGGCCTCCAGCAGAGCCACTCATGTGCGAAACCACTCGTCGTACCTACGAGCCGACTTATCGCAATTTTTATGATAACTCCCATGCGGATTTGCCACTTACTGGCTTTTTGCAATTTGCATGTCGTCTGGAGTCAGTTTGCTGTGAACGGCCGGGCCAGGCGAAAGGTTCTTCCTTTGGCAGTGGATCAATTCTTTTTTTTACCAGCTTAAGTAGTTTATATCCTAAGTAAATAATACTGGTGACAATGAGATTTGTCTCAATTTTCTGTGCACCACTTGTCGTGTTGATAATATAAAAAATATTTTTTTTTATAATTTCTATTCGACAAAAAGTGAAAAGGTGTTATTGAAAAAAATGGTTGTGGAAACCACACCACTGTTGAAGCAATGTGTTATCACAGTATCGAAAAATTTCAACTATGATTATGACGAAGACGATTATACGTAAGAAATTTTATCCGTGTTTATTTTAAACTGGAAAGTTATACAATTTAAGTATTTAATTAGAATAGAAGTCAATACGAAGATAAATATTTAATATCAACAAGCAGAACAATTTGATTCTAACAGCTACTGTGAACGATAGAGTGATATCTTCTCTCTAAAAAATCATAATCATTTATCATTTTATGTCTTCCAATTGCTGGAGAAAATGATTAGTTTTACTTTATTTCATAACAAATATTTTTGATATCGACATATTAGGACCGTAATATTACATCTCATAGTATAAGTTTTAAAAAGAAATTGCCCGAATTTTATATCTGAAATTTTAATAGAATTAAAATGGAATTTTTGGAAAGTAAAGGTAACGCTTCGATGGTCTTATGAAAAGTTTTTAAAATTAAACATATTCACAAAATATGTCTGCTCTATGCTGTAAATTGCCGCTTTAAATAGACCTAAATAATCATCGTAAAAACTTATCAGATTTGTTAAAACAACTGAAAAAAATTTATGATCTGGTAGAACCGCAAAAATCGATGGTATAATTATACCTTTCTTAAGAACTATAGTTATAGTAGAGTGTTATAGTATATTGAAACATTATTGATATCGCTATATTATTTTATCCCCCTTAAAATCGAAAAAAAATGACCGCTAGCTCTAAATCACTTGGCTTGCTTTAATTGTCCACATTAACAAAACCCCCTATTCTGCTTAGTAATCACAAATTTTAAAAAAAATCTTTTTCTTATAAAGAAGAATTTGATTGTGCTGAAATGCGTTTTCGTTTTTTCGAATTCTTAAACAAATTATCAAAAGTAAAGGATTATATGTATATTTATTGCTACTGTCCAGTATCAAGAATTTTTCCTCGCGTAAACAAAAATAATCAGAGTTCATGAATAATAACAAATTTGTGATTAAAGAGAAATTTAACGCATATTCGAATCTCAGGAAATGAAATTCTATTCAATGTCAAAGCGATAAGGGCGTCGAGTAATTCCGCGAAATTACGCGGACTGACCTACGCAATAAAACCATATAAAAAAAATAGATAAATCTATTTACATCTTCCTCGTTATGCACTTGTTACCGTAAAAAGATGAGAAAAGCAATAAATAACCTTAGGGTATAACAAATTGATTAACCCCTTATTAATTGCAGTCAATTATTGTTCATATTGCAGGGCAAGAAAAGGACTCACCCTCGAGGAGCTGTTGCCCTTTGAGGATGATCCCTGGTGGCGACATGCTCGAAGGATTTGCCTCATTACGTTCTGGATTACACTCGTCGCAGTTTTCACGGCCGCTTGTACGCTGAGTGTTTTGGAGCACGGAACGTGTCCTCGCGCGTTCCCCGGAGCCAGGATCAACAGAACAACACTATCAGGAATTGGAGTTAGTCCTTCAAATGGCTCGAGTGGTCCTTCCTGGAGCGCCAGGCAAACGCTGGGGCTGCAGTGAATTTATTTTTATTCCTTTCTTCATGCATTTTATTTTGCGTTCCTCCGCGCACTAATTAAAGACTGATGTAAATATGCTGATGTAATTCAAGCAGCGGATGTCGGTAGAGTTTTTACTATCGATTACGGCCTAATCAGACGAGAACTCGATCGCAATATATTGAGATTATTCCATCATCTTTAATACGGAAGTACATGTTAGCGACTACAACGAAATTGGTTTAATGATTTTGTGAAAAAACCAATAACAAAGTATTTTTATAAATAAATATTTACAATATACCGAATTATTTCTGTTCTTATCCTTCTTTAACCTTTAAACATTTCAAGCGCTCTGAGCGTAACCATTTTAAGTACTAAAAAAATAAATGAAAGGTAACCGCATCAATTCGCGACCACTTTATCTTTCTTTATGCCATGAAACGTTGTATTTTCAATAAAATTTAATATTTTTAAACCTTAATGTGTATGCCTATATGCATGTGACTTCTTCCGCCCTTATGTAAATTACAAGGACATTCGTTTACATATATTTGCGTAGTTAAATCGTCAGAAGCCAATTCATTGAATACTATGTGATGTAGTGCGCAAAACCACTAATTCTACTTTTTTATATTTAGCACTGAAAAGGTAAGGTAATAATTTTATCTTTATTAATAATATTTAATTTAATTTTTTTTTTTTTTTTGAGTAATTAAAACTCTATAGATGTAATATTACTCAAAATATACGCATAATATTAAGTAGCCTATTTTACAAAATACGTATTTAAATTGTTTGTTTACGTAATAGGTTTTAAAATTTAACGGCTATTTAAAAAAGATCAATTACTTAATTTGTTCCTAATTCTAAATACTTAGGGTTAAATATCAGTTTTTTTTTAAAACAACAATAAAAGTAATAAAAAGTCAAATTTTTTCATACAAATGTTTAAAAATATTTCATAATTCCTACATTCCTAGAACATATGATTTTGTACGATTATAGTACGTCTGTATACTGTAAGTATTAAAATTAGTATCTATATTATTATATAGTAAAAGCACATTAAAGAAGCAACCTAAAAAACATCAATCGAAAAAAATGTCAAAATCTATTAGTAAATAAGAATAACGTGTTGTATGAAAATTCTATTTACATAATTTTATAATAAAACTACCTGTAGTTTGCCTACGCCGGCTAAAATGCCCTAATTTTCTTTTTTAGTGGCATTATTTTGAATGTTCGTAACTAAAACATTAGAGAAGGTCGTCTTTACACGTCCCATTCCATTAGTAATTTTCTTGTCCGTCCATTGATTGAAATCGAATTTTGGTAGGTCATCGCAGTTAATATAAGGATTTGTTTCGTTGTTAGGACGAAGCATGACACGCTTTTGAGTCACTTTTACTCCATCTGAATTTATGCACATTATTCCTGCTAAGCTCGTTTTATAAATCTCTTCTAATTGACCTGGAACGAAAAATTTCGTAAACAACTTTAAATTAGGTAGTTATGTTTATTCTAAAAAAATACCAAGAAACCATTATCAAAAAAGTGTAACCTTCCCGCCAAAGGAAACGGAAATGATTTTAATAAATATTATAAAAACAATGAATATGACGAAAGCAGACGTTATCATAATATTATGTACAGCCATAACGATTTTCAAAGATAATAATATCAAAATCTTATGTTGGAAAATATACTCGTACTAGGACATCAATTAATTTCTCCGCTAGCATAGTTTAGTAATTTAATCGAAGCCTTCGAAATATGACTAATTAAAAGCTTGCTAATTTAATTTTTCTTATCAGGTCCTAAATGCGAATCCGAAATTTTAGGCATCCACTAAAAAATTTCCAAAACTAAATCCCTAAAAGTGATTAAATTGAGAATTTTGGACTTTTGAAATTTTGCACTAACATATATTTCTATTGGCTTCTGATGCTCTCTAAGAAATGAATTTTGAAAATTGAAGTCCTCAAAGAATAATAGCGGGTGTAAAAGAATACATATATGCAAAAGAAATGTTTGCTTTTATCGGACAAAAACTACTCTTTGGTTGTACTTACTCGGAATGAAATTAGGCACAAAAACAGGATAGCAATATACTTATATGAAAAAATTCTGCCTGTTACACAAATCTTCACTTTTTATTATCATCTAATATTTTTCTTGATTATTTTGTGAGCAATTTTATATCAAAGAAGTTAAGTTGGATCCGGCAAATCAAAGTCTGTATAAATAGGGAATTATTTTTACAATATTTCCCTTAAAAAAATATACATAAATGAAATAATGCTTTGGAAAAGAAATATCAAAAAATTTAGATATTAAGTCTGTTATTTTGTTGCTTTTGAAAGCCCTAATATTTACAATCTAGTTTTGTTTTCTTGTCACGCAAATTGTTAAAGTTGTATAAATATTAAACGTGGCTCTAGTGCAAAAGTTCAAAAACAAGAAATACCTTTGGAAAATCGCTGCGGGCCAACTTTTCGCTCGTACCAGAAAGAGTCGCCGATTTTAATCCGCATAAACTGATCGGTGATGAGGCAAGCCAAAAGTGGTCCAAAAATAGCTCCTTCGACGGGGGGCTCACTCAGAGCCCCAGTGTACATGTCGACGTCCCGAGGGTCTCTGGAGGACAGGAATTGATTATTTCCCTTCAATTGATTGGGATTCAACTCACTCATAAATCGTCCTCATGTTCTCCAGTGAATCTGGATCGACCGCCCCCGCCATGGCCTCCCACGACTCCACCGGGGGCAGACCACAGTGGCGCCGCCACTCCGAATACGAGGGGATCCCGTGGTCCCGGCCCCTCTGGATGTTGAGGGAGACCAGGTCCAGGCCGCAGATTTCCTTCCTGGGCTCGGTGGCAGCCGGCGTTTCTTCGAACAATTTCTCTGTCACCTCCACCGAGAAGAACTGATTAACCTTCGACGTGGGGGTGTTCGCGGCGCTCCCCAGGGCCTTATCAACACCCCCCCAGGTCCACAGGGAGTAGGGGTTAAACAGCATCTTGTGGAGCTGGATGTTGTCGAAGTTGTCATCATCCGTTCTCACTCTCATCAAGCTCTAAATTGGAAAAAACAAGCTATATTATAAAATTGAGGCATAGCACAGGTCTCCTTAAACCCTAATTAAGGTACCGCGGAACATTAATTTCGTTTTTAAAAATTCTCTTATATTATCCTCCTGAACATTTAAATATATATTCCTAAAAAACTTATTGACCTTTTATTATATTTATATATTACATTGCAACGACACATATGTATACAATAGTAAATATAACAAATTGTATATTCCTTTATTATTTAAATTTGTATAAAATCGTATATACGTTTAAATTGACAAACGCAAATTCCTTTAAAATAAATTCAGAATATATTTTAGACATTTTCAAATTTGATTCATTACTTTTGCTATGAACATGTAATATTGATCTTTAGTACTTTTACTTGATAAATTTGAGAACAAAATATAATTTAATTCATCTCATTTACCCTTTAAAACGATGAATCAATTTTGAGGAAAAAAGCATTCGAATTATTACTGACCAACATTTGAATGAAATAACATCAATTTCATAGAATGAGTTCTATATATTGGAACCATCTTAGATACGTAATATTTACTCAAGTTAATTTGAAGGTATTTTCCTTAAAATAAGATAGATATGCATATATTTTACTAAATCCATATTTAAGTAGTTGAATACAAAAAAGATGCATAAGAAATAGAAAATTTTTAATTTTTCAAATTTAATTACAAAAATTCCAAATCGTGTCTATGCTAAATGTCTCTTCAAAAATTATAATATTTATGTTATTATATGTATATGATGAAACATACTTCTCTTAAATTGCAAAGTAAGGATCATGCTTTAATTCACTAATCATTACAAAATAAAAGTCCATTTTAGAAATTTGTGGAGATTAAGAGGAATATCAAGTACAGCTCCATTGTATGAACAATTTCTTTTATGGAAAAATGTAACTTTTGGTATTTTTATAAATAATAGCTTATGTAGACGTTTAAATTTTACTTTCTAGTTTCTTGTTCTCTTACAAATCAGGGCATTACGGAGTTAGGCTATCGGCAGTAATTTGGTCAGTTAGAAGTGCAATCAGTCCCAAATAAACGCTTCAACCATCTACACTGTGCCGTTTTCAGCTCTACACTTAAGATTTCAACTATCATTTAAGCAACAGTATGAAATTATTTGCTAATAATTGTTTACTATGACTAAAATATGGTCTTTCGTACTTCTTAGTCCAAATGTTTTTTAAAATAAGAGTTAATGGAACATTTTCTTTTTTACATTTATAATCTACGGAAAAAAGTCCTATTTTTAGGAAATGGTGTTGTTCGAACACCTTTAAACAACTAATTTTTAATTTTTAAATTTTCTAATCAATATTATTTTTAACTGATACTTTTTGGAAATATTTGGAATTAAACAAACAAATACATATATAGGAAATTAAATATTAGTATTTAAAGGTAAATTGTTGTGATGAAAATTTAATGTACTTACAGGTAGTAAAGTGTGGGCGAAACGGAATGCGGCCGCAGCAAAATGGTTCGCAATCGAGGGATCCACAGTGGAGTTGTAGAAGTCCTTGTTCCCGGTGGAGTTCGGGAGAAGTCGCTTGCTATCCGCGAGCTCATCCCCTAAGAGGATGGGGAGGAATTCGTTATAAGTAATGTGTTGCATTTGCGCTCCTAAAATTTTCCGTGCTTCTTGGAATATTTTCTCATCGCTCCACTGGGGGTTTATCCTCTCGATGTTATGTGCCAGGTAATTATGATGTCTCGCCAACAGCAAGTGCAACGAGGTTAAATATAAATTTTCGTTAGCTCTCTGGTCCCCAGAATCGAAGCAATACTTCCCCTGGTCGTTCATTTTCTGTTGGTTGCATCCGTCATTGGGGTCGGTCGAGATGGGCAAAAGGGTTCGATTATCGGAGGTTACGAACATTCGCAACTGTCCACCAACCTTCGACCGGAGAATGTCTTGCCTTTGATCAGTGGTCCCATAGATCACGGACCCATCAATGAAAGAGGTTGCTTGGTTCAATTGTTGTCTGGGCCCGAACCTTCCCGTCGGTGCTGCAGCTGACCTTACAAAATTAATGCAAGTTATGTTGTAATCATCAAAAAAGGGATCACCCAGCCCAATGGGAACGGGGAAGCACTCTGGATGTAGCAGTCTCGATAGGGCACAGCAATCGATCGGCTCTCCATCCTGACCCGTGTTGAGAGCGGTCGCTGTTATATCGTGATCCAGGAACTGACCCCAAACCGCCAACATTACCGAAAAATTCGAATCCGTAACATAAGATGGTCGATGGATTTTGGTGGACACTTCTCGCGCCGAAGGAAGCTCATTACCTGAATGAGATTTCCTGGGAGCTGAAACCCCGTCTCCATAGTCTGGTTGGAGAGCTCTACAAATATAAATATAATTTTAAATTAAAAATCATCATTTCAATGTTAATTGCTTCTATCCATACGTCCATTTATGCATTATTTCTATCCAATCTTATTTTACAAATGTGTGAAACCTTCTATAATTATTTTATTTTTTAAGAAATATATTTTTTTAAATTAAACTCTAAAACTAACTAAAAGAAAGTTATTTTCTTCTCTTCAAAAATAAAAATGTTTAGTTTTTTGATTTTGACTAACGTTTTAACTTATGGTGAATGCATCAAAGTAATGTTCAAGGAAAGAAATAAATATGCTAGTCAAAATATGATATTTTAGATTTATACCTTCGAAAAGGAGTTAACGCGCACCCAAACCGATTCGGGTGTTTCTTATTGTTGCAAGTTCCATTTGATGTTCTGTATCTTGAATTAAAGTTGCAATCAACGTGTTTCTGGACTTCGGATAATTTCAAATTTGGGCCTTGACCCACATTGTGTCGGCCCATAGGCTTGGTATAATTATTTGTTCTTGCTAGATACAAAGTTGCCTGGTACTCGACATATCCCCTCTTGGACAGTTTCCTTCCTTCGGGAGTGGTACTCACAGCTCTTTGATGACGAAACGAGGGTGTGTTCATCGGTATTACTGCAATATTTTCTTCTAAAATTTCCCGATCCCCCAGCTCCCTTAGCCCATAATTTTCCGCCTCTGTTTGCTTCTTAATCAATGGCTGCGGCAAAGCCCAGACGGGTGGAATCTCATCTTCCAAAGGGTGGTCTATATTCATAAGAAAAATAAGCCCCTCAGTTCCATTTAGCAGGATTTCATCTGAATTTTCGAATATGACATCATTATCACCACTTATTGTGTCGTTAGTTGCACGGTCTTCCATAACAGCATAAGAAATTGTTATTACTAATGCAACAGCCAAAATACCTCTAGAATAGAGCGTAATATTAATTAATTGTAATTGAAAATTAATTAGGAACACTTACAAGAAAAGCGCACACATGCAACATTGAAAACTGCGCATTTGACGCCGACGAGATCTTGGTGAAACTCCAGGAAATATGTAAGTGGACCTGGAGGGTCCAAGGTTCGTTAAAGGAGTTCTTTCAGTTGATGCCATTTTCTAATATTTTATTTAGAAGCAACCTACATACATGCGAAAATAAAATATAAAAGAATACAATTTTATTTTATATTTTATCAGAATGTCAAGTATACGAATCAAACCGAACAGAATAATGAAGTTTTTAATTTTTTCCAGTTGTAAATATAACTCACATTAAGAATTTTATAGCCTTGCCAAGAATAACTATTGACTAGACTACTTTAAAACCAAAAACACAATCATATTTAGTTGCCTGTTGTTCCTTAAATATGTGGAACCTGAGGACCAACATTTTTAATTATGAAGTGTAAGTTAATGCATTAATTGCATTAGATTCTCAAATATTTGAATAGTTGAAGTCTAACTACCTAGTTAATGTTTTTATTACCCGATTACTCCAGAAGTTGCAGGGAATTTATCCCTTGATTTACTTGATATGATACGATAAATCGAAATCATGTAGTATGCAAATTAAAAACTAATTAATTTAAAAATGTTTTTATATAATTTCAAAATTGTTTTATTAAATCTGAAAATAGTTTAATTTAACCTGATAATGGTTTTATTTAATCCCATTAAACGTTTCAGGAGTTAAGTTTAGGCCAAAAATAACGAATACTCAAACATTTTTAAAACAAAATTCAAACCTAAATTCATTATGTAGAAAAAAGCTTTACAAACTAATGATTGGATGTTTCGATAAAAATTGAAATTCACTTTTTGAATATGAACTATTTGATATTCGATTATCATTAATTGAAGTTTATTACTTTCGCAAAGGCCAATTTTCAATTCTCCAATATGTATTACATACAGAAAACTATGATATATTAAAAGTTTATTAATTATTATTAAATATACAATTACAAAACAATATAAATTTAATTTCTCTTCCATGCACACACTTACGGCACTTAATAACACCAATTTTGCTTCTCAATTCCAATAAATTTTCAATTAAATTCTTCGTATAACAAATAAATTACATAAATATGATTAAATGCTTTAAAGTGGAACTAAATTTTCTTGTTCAATATTTCCTTTAAGTTACGAAGTAGAAGCATAAAAATTGCTTGAAAATCAAAATTTTTAAAGCCATAATAAGACAGAAATAAATTGCGAAATATAGTTTTCTAAATACATTCAAATTTGAAAGGTTCAACTAATCGCAGATTAGCTTCTTGTTTTATTTAAATATCATAAATGTGGTTTTCAAATATTGTCCAAGTGCAAAAGAGTTTATTGCTCCTTGAAGCCATATTTTTGAATCGCATATTTAAGAAGCACATAATTTAGAGCACAAATCTGTGATTTTAAATGACTCTTTCATGTGCACTACATATATTTCCTAGATACACTTGCTTTGATAATTCGACGTATTTTTAAATAAACTTTTAGCCGTAAGGTAAAATAATTGCGAATAACACAAAACACTGAATTAACTATAAAAATTAAAGTGATAAAAAACTTGATAAAAGCACTTCGTGTCCGAACTTAATCCCTAATTTGAACCATTACAAACTACAACTTTATCTAGAGTATTTGGAGCGTTGAAAATAAAAGTTTCCTATGCATAAGATGCTTACCCGAAGTCACCTCTTCATAAACTAATTAGAGTTCGCGAACGAGGAAAAATGTCACCAGTCTTCTGGCTCGCCTCCCCAGCCTCACTCATGATGGGAAAGGTATCATATTTACCTGGTTTTCCTCTTCCCTATCTCTTTATTTTTCTATTTTTTGTTTAAAAAGTTTAATGCATGCAAATAATGAAATCTGTTTAAATAGATTAAACATCTTTTTAGGCACATATAAGAATAAAACTCTTGAAAAATTCATTTTTCTTAAGTAACAACTTACTTAAAATAGGCAAATAAAAATCTACGGCTTTTACTCAGGTAATGATTCTATGGAGTAAATCCCACTTAGAGGGTTTCGGTTTCTTGGGTGAAAAGTAAGGAGATCAAATTTCTTGGTAAAGTTCCTCTCCATTTACTGTTCAATGCAAGAAGCATGGTCTGTTATCTAATGCAGAACTTAAATTGATTTCACAAAAGTATTTCAAGGGGATTTATGCTTTATGTATGTTACTTATTTACTGTGTCGTTGTGCACTTTACAAATAATGCGGTGAACTTAAGATGCCCTTCTGAATCTTTCAGTAGCTTTAAGAATTCGTGGCCTTGGATAACAAACAGATAAAGACGTTTAGAATTTTTAAATTGAAATTGTTTATAAATCTTGGCGACAGCACATTTTCAAAAGTCGCAGATTACGAAATCGCAACTTAATTCTTTAAATACAAAATGTCGCATGGAATATACATACATAGAAAATGAGATATATAAATTAATTCTGTTTTAGATCCACTATTTTGAGTTTTAACAATTTAAAATCAATTATGATATGTTACAGTCATTTTATTCAACAACTATTAAAGCTGTAGCACTGAAATTTGGTCCCCGTATTTTTAGAAAAAAAAAAAAACATTAGGAGTCCTTTCGCTATATGCAAAGTGCGAATTAAAAAAAATTCTTTACTTACCCCGCTGAGTGAGATATCGTTGAATAGGGAATTTTAACTCCTTGTGAGATTTCTTAAACAGACTCCAAATTGGCAATTTTTGATTACATTTGTGTCAGTCAAGATATTATCCTGAACATAATTTCAAAAAAATCTGAAAAAAAGAAGAGTAAAACGCATACATATATACTTAAATTACTTATAAAAATAACATAACTTACTTGAGTCAAATAGTTTGCGAGATATAGGCGAACAAATTATTCTTAGGAGTCTCTATGTGTATGTACCAAATATGTATATATATATATACATTATTTTATTTAGCATTGTATTATTCATAATTTATCGATATAGAACTTTACACAAACATGTCTGCACACATCTTCATTGAGAGTTCAGAACCTCCCAATAACGTTAAATTTCGAATCGATCGTATTATATTTTTGGAATCACTTTTGAAAAAATATATAACTTCGACATAATCCCGGTTAAAGTTTTATATGCTAGGCTATACGGCTATATGATTTAAACTTAAAGAAATTTTTAGATATTACTTAGATCAACTAAAAAAAATGCAATAATAAAATCGATGTTTTGAATCGAGTTGCTTATAACCCGTTAATTTCGCTACATTTATTCGTTTTTTTTCTTTATTTTCTACGGAATTCAGTTTTGTATACTCTAGGGTAAGAGTATTACAATAATTTATATTACCAATGTAAACTCAACAAATTTAGATAAAATATTAGCCAAAATCGATAGTTAGAGAAAATTAAATTTATTTATTTTATTATTTATAAATATATTAAAGAGTTAAAATTAAAACTTTCTTCCATTTTAGGCCTGGTAATGAAAAAACACTTGACACAATTTTGGATTTATGTCTATGCTTTCTTTCATATTTTTTCCGAATGGAGAACCAAGGAGCAATTTTTAGTGATATTTATATACATGTTTATTTGGTTCTTCTAATCTTGGTCCATATCTTTCTTTTGATAAGTCTCAGAAACGTGTTCGTATCCTAATTTAAGCAAATATAAAAACGATTTCATTTTGGGTAGATCACCAAGCTCTGGACTGTTCAGGAAATCTTCCATTGGTGGCAAAAAATCTTCCAATTCTCCATCTGAGCAAAGTGAAAATGAATTGCGCAATATTTAAAGAAGAAAAAGAAAATGTCTCAATATAATTCTCACCCATTAAATAACAAATATCAATAAGCTTGAAGAAGAGCATATTTTCAATTTTCTCCAAGGCTGCATTCATGTTATAGTCTGTCCACGAGTCTCTGAGGATAGCAGCACACCAAATTTTATGTCGAACCTCAAATGGATCCTCAACATAATTAAGAAGTTCTAGAGCTTTACGGAAATCAAATTCATTAGCAGAATCATTTTCCTCTGAAATAAACAACTACAATGGTTTATTAGAATAACGTAGACTCACTGACTAAAATTCTTACATTAATTATTTCCTCAGGCTTAAGAACTCTCTGGTTATCGATGTCATATCCAAAGGATGCAAGTAAACTTTCTGGAATTTGTTCCTGGTATTCAATCAAAGACAATTCCGTATTTATTTCAGCGACATGAATAGAAGTTTCTGTGTCGGATGCCAAAACAGCTAACTTAGCCAAGGATAACATGGTCTGTAAAAAATATATTATATAAAATATATTTGATTATTAATATAAATAAAACATGCCTTTTTACGAGCTACAAATTCTGTTTCATCTTGTGCAAGAGTGAATAAAATTCTAGCGGCACGATCTAATTCGCCATTAAAAATTAGTTGCACCCAAGCCAAAGAGGGATGATCGCCTAAAAATCTTGTCAACTCTGCTTGTTTGCTTTTGAAGCGCTCAAATAAATCACCCTGCTTATTGTGTCGCAAATGCCAATTAATTGCAAATTGAGAAAAATTATAGTCCTCAAAAATATTAATATAGTTATCTAGCCGATCTTGATTTTCTGTTATATCGCAAATCATCACTAATGTCTGAAAATCAAGGTACTTTTCTGCTAATTTAGCTGCAAGTTCGTATTGGTCATCCTCAACTATAAATACAGTATAATAATAATTATAAATATTGCAAAATTATACATTTACTTACTAAGTGGTGCAATTAAATCTCTCCTCTGAGACTCGTATTGCTGAAGAAGTACCCCATATTTCTCACTGTCTTTTACACTATTCAAGTAACTTTTGCGGCCATCGAGAACAACATCGATGAGATCGACCATTTGCGTATAAAGCTTCTGTCTAACTTCCGGTTCTCCAGTGGATCTCGCACCATGTTTAAGTGTTGTAGTTATTAAATGTATTAGGACATCACGAAGGCCAAATTTGCCAGAATTTGCTGTCCAAGGCAGGAATTCAAATGAATTTTGTTTTGAAGCTGGCAATGCATAAAGCTGCTTCTTTCTCTCCCTATACTGAATAACTTCTGATAGCATGGTCTAAAATAAAATTTAGCAACTTATAAGTTAGCTAAGCATAAACAAATTTCTTACCAAAACAATTGAATTTATTGTGCACAAAACACTCGCAACTTGAGCTGTTTGCTGATGAGATGTAACATAACGATCTGCTATTTCCGAAAACGCTCGAAATATATCCTGGATTTTCGTTAGCTTTACGTAAAAAATATCCTGGTACACTAAATTTCCAGTAGGATGCTCGTTCCAATCTTCTAAAACTAACTGAATTGCTTCATCTACAATTTTTGAGTGGCTGAAAATTAATGAAGATATTTAGTTATTAAATTCATTGATATTTAACACTTACTTATTTTGGATTGATTTGAGCGCAATGGCAGCAATTATTTTTTCATTAATGTCGGATAAAACCTGACCTGTAGCTTTTATAGAACCAAGATGCGTTACGGCATTCAACTGTGAAAATTATAAAATATTCAGAATACCGATATATGAGAAGAAAAATGAAATATTAATAATTCACCTTATCCCATATACCAACAGAATGTAAAAATTCTATAAAATGATTTAAAGCTAGATTTTTCTCCTTCAACTGAGTTATTATTTGTAAAGAACCCGAGCTTCCCAAAGAATGTCTCTGTCTATCGTTTTTAATTTCCCATCGGGGATCAGCGGCTGGAATGTCTTCTGCTAAATCTTGGACTATATTCACGACAATTCTGGAATAAAAATAAATTGTAGAACAGTTTACAAATAAAATTTACTTACTTATCAAGGACTGAGTCAACTTCATCGATGCTATCATTCGGAGGCATAATTTCTTTTATGATGTTGTTGCACATGGCAGTATTACGTTTCAAGTGATATATAAAAGCTGCCTTTAGCAGATTTACACCATCTTTATTTCCATTGTAAATTTCATCTGGATCTAGTTCATGTAGAGCCAGATTTCCTGTAAGACCAAGTGAAGATGCAGCTACGGTTTGATTAAACGAATCAGACATTGGTACTATATCAGGTGAAAATGATGAATTAATAAAATCGCTCGAATCAAAATCCGCAGGAGAAATGCACACTAATCCGTGGCCTCTAGTGAAAAACAGAGGAATGTTCGAAAAATCTGCTGCTGCTAAAATTTTATCAGTTTGAGATTGAAACTCGATTTTCTCCAAGCTCTCTCCAAAAGTGGGATCAATAGAAAGATTTATCGGATATATCCTTCGCTCGCTGTACAGATACGCTGTTCCCCTGTTGATTATGAATTTATAATCAAACCACTCGCCTTTCACTGCTTCACTATAAAATGTGACCAGTTTAAGTGGCAGCAAACGTACTAGACGTAGACAATCGGCTTCAGGACTCATTACAGCTGTAAAGAAAAATATGAATTATTTATTTTCTTCCTATTTATTCAGTTATTAACTTATCTAATTATTTCTTGTTTGATAAACAAACTATTCTAAAAAATTGCTTATTCTTAATTGAATTATTTTCAATAATACTTGAATGACCAGTTTCTTTGTAGACACCGATATTATCATTTTTGTTATTTTATCAACAGCAAAATATTTTATTAAGATTCTTTGAACTTTCTAACATTTTCGATTTTATAAGAATTACAATTTCGAGTTTTATTACATACCAGCGGGGTTGCCCGGTTTTACAAATATTTTTATTTTAATTAGGAAATAAAAAGTTGTCCATATGTTGGGTCAGAATATGTAGTATCCTCACTCAAAAAATTAATATGATCGTATCCAGCGTTTAGGTGTGAAGGGCTACCTGGTTTCACCCGGTGTACAAAGATTTTGAATGCCGATACCGGTACCCAATGTGGCATTCGATGCAACATTGAATGCCGCTTGTCGTTCCTGCTTGCCGCTGACGCTTGTCGCTAATGCTTGCAGCTGATGCTTGCCGTTGACGCTGATGCTTGCAGCTGACGCTTGCTGCCGATGCTTGCCGCTAATGCTTGCTGCTAATGCTTGCAGCTGATGCTTGCAGCTGATGCTTGCTGCTAATGCTTGCAGCTGATGCTTGCAGCTGATGCTTGTCGCTGATGCTTACAGCTGATGCTTGCCGCTAATGCTTGCTACTGATGCTTGTCGCTTGCCGTTGACGCTTGCTGCCGATGCTTGCCGCTAATGCTTGCAGCTGATGCTTGCCGCTGATGCCTGTCGCTGATGCTTGCTGCTGATTTTTGCCGCTGATGCTTGCTACTGATGCTTGCTGCTGCTTGCTGCTGCTGCTTGCCGCTGACGCT
The DNA here is from genome assembly GCA_959613345.1 of Tolmerus cingulatus. NCBI lineage: Eukaryota > Metazoa > Arthropoda > Insecta > Diptera > Asilidae > Tolmerus > Tolmerus cingulatus. The sequence continues at coordinate 22,958,565 of OY390711.1, forward strand.
TGTCGCTGATGCTTGCAGCTGATGTTTGCCGCTGATTCTTGCCACTAATGCTTGCTGCTGATGCTTGCCGATGATAATGCTTGCCACTGATGCTTGCTGCTGATGCTTGCCACTGATGCTTGCCCCTGACGCTTGCCCTTGACGCTTGCCCCTGACGCTTGTCGCTGATGCTTGCCGTTGATGCTTGCTGCCTACGCTTACCGCTGATGCTTGCTGCCGACGCTTGGCGCTGATGCTTGCCGCTTGCCGTTGACGCTGATGCTAGCTGCTGCTGCTTGCCGCTAATGCTTGCCGCTGACGCTTGTCGCTGACGCTTGTCGCTAACGCTTGTCGCTGACGCTTGCCGCTAACGCTTTTCGCTAATGCTTGCCGTTGATGCTTGCCGCTGATGCTTGCTGATGATGCTTGCTACTGATGCTTGTCGCTTGCCGTTGACGCTTGCTGCCGATGCTTGCCGCTGAAGCTTGCAGCTGATGCTTGCCGCTGATGCTTGCCGCTGATGCTTGCCGCTGACGCTTGCAGCTGATGTTTGCCGCTGATGCTTGCCGCTAATGCTTGCCGCTAATGCTTGCTACTGATGCTTGCCGCTAATGCTTGCTACTGATGCTTGCCGCTAATGCTTGCTACTGATGCTTGCCGCTGATGCTTGCTGCTGATGCTTGCTACTGATGCTTGCCGCTGATGCTTGCTGCTGATGCTTGCCGCTGATGCTTGCCCCTGACGCTTGCCCCTGACGCTTGTCACTGATGCTTGCCGTTGATGCTTGCTGCCTACGTTTACCGCTGATGCTTGCTGCCGACGCTTGGCGCTGATGCTTGCCGTTGACGCTTGCCGCTGATGCTTGCCGCTGATGCATGCTGCTGATGCTTGCTACTGGTGCTTGCTGCTGATGCTTGCCGCTGATGCTTGCCACTGATGCCTGCCGCTGATGCTTGCCGCTGCGCTTTCCGTTGAGGCTTGTCGCTAACGCTTGTCGCTGACGCTTGCCGCTGATGCTTCCCGCCGACGCTTGCCGCTGCTGCTTCCCGCCGACGCTTGCCGCTGCTGCTTGTCGCTTGCCGCTGACGCTTGCTGCTGATGCTTGCCGCTAATGCTAGCTACTGATGCTTGCTGCTGATGTTTGCCGTTGATGCTTGCAGCTGATGCTTGCCGCTGATGCTTGCTGCTTGCCGCTGATGCTTGCTGCTTGCCGCTAACTCTTGCCACTTGCTGATGCCCGCATCGAATGTGTTTTCCGACTGCCCCGGTCCAGGCTCGGCTCAATTGCCGCCCGAGGGGAGCCCAGCCGAGCCAACCTTCACCGACGGAGACACTGAGAAGACTGAAGGCAGAGCCGGCTGCTCCCCTTTTTATAAGCCGGCCGCTCCAGTCCAGGCTCGACTCGACTGCCGCGCGAGGGGAGCAAATTCGAATCTCCCGAGGCCTGGAGACGATCGGCTGCTGCACTACCGCCCCGCTCGCGACTGGAGAGAGCTGCCTAATCCACGATAAGGTGAGGCGGCCACTCCCTGTTTGTTTTTCACCCTAATCCTGTTCAAAAATTTATTTTTCCCGGTTCTTCTGCACCTATCGCCCTCGCATGTCAGATTCTTAATAACCTAATACCTAATTTGGTTTTATTCTTATTAATTTTTTTATATTTTATCTTTACTTAAAATAGGTATACAAATTAAAGCTATAATATCTACTTATTTTGCAATTGATAATACATAGGTAGCTTTTCTTGGTTTACATTATTTAAAGTCGTTTATAAACTCAATCAACTTTATAAGAGTACTACTCTGTTTATTTTATAAATTTTTAATAAAGTAATTATTTCATTAATCCAAAGTAAATGTGTATATGAATTTAATTTTATTTTCTAATCCTTATAGCTACATTGCTAAATTTCTCTAAAGGATAATGCCACTTTAATAAAGTGCATTCCATAGAACAAATTTGCGGGAAATAAATTTTATTTGCAATTAATTCTCTGATCCCAAAACCAAGTGCAGTTGCAACTTTCAACTGGAATAAATCTTCCTATTTTTATTATTTTTATTCGATTATTAACTTTTCCGAGTTTTGACTAAATCAACTTAAAATAAAAAGCTTTCTTTTACTAAGCTACTACTACATGATTTACTTTACTTACCAATTGCGTAATGCATCATAGGTGAGGACGGGCTGTTCACCGCTGCAGATAATATATAAAGTTTTGAGTCCCATTCCTGCATATCGAGGAGCCATACAACAATTTCATTATTTTCTACAGAGACGAAGCAAATTAAATGATTTATAAAAAAATTACTGAACCTCAGTACCTCTTCCACTCCAACACTTTATTTGAAACTCCTCTCGAATTTTTCGTATAATTTCACTATCTTCGAATATAAACTGCTCAGTACCACTATCCGAGAAACTCCATCGTTGGACCCACCTATCAGCTAACAGGGAAATATTCCAATTATTTTCGGCACTTTTACTTCCAGTAATTTTTACGAATTTCTGAAATTAATAAATGTAGTTCATTAAGATTAATAAAGACATAAATATCGAAAACCAATGAATCGTCTTTCGTAAAATTTTAATATATTTATAAAATAGGACTTCGATTATTATGACTTTAAAAATAAAATTTATAAGCGTATATAGCCTGCATAGGAATATAGAAATGGACAAACATTTATAGAATTTAAATCTGGTGCACCCAACAAAGAACGACCCTAAATTTAGTCCGTCTCTCAAATTTCCGATTGATTTCCGATTTGTTTTGTTGTGGAAATCAAGGGGGGCAAATTTATAAATAAAGAAGGTTTCGAAACTTACTATAAAAAATTGAAATTTTACTCACATTCTCCTTGTCCTGTCCGGTGTTCATTCCAATTATAATGGAAGCAAACTTCTTTCCAATCCCTCCGAAGAAGCCCGAGGGAGGCTTCACTGTTTTGTGCTGAATCGTGTACCTGCCGTTCTGGAGTTTTAGCTGGACAAGGACTAAGTTGCAAGTAGTGGTAACGAGCAAATAGCCGTGGGGCTGAATCTCCAGAAGATGATCAAATTCCTGACCCTCGAGGATGCCCGTGCAATCTACGGAGGACCCATCGTGGGCTATGGAGGGCCAGTAGCGGATGTCGCCGGTGGGCGAAACCGCCAAACAAGACGCCATTTGGTTGCATTCGGTTGTGAGGACGGTTATGAGTGACGCCTTGTGCCCGATGTCGCAATGGGGAAGGGTCAACTCCCGGCACTGAGCTGTAGTCCCTCGTCGTTGGGGCGTTCGCATTGAATCAGAATTTTTAGCGGCATCAGATTTTGTTTCTTTATACTGCCAAACAAGCAGCCGTCTACCATAAACAGCCCATGCCCATCCGTTGTTTGAAAAATTTATAGAAACTGTGGTGCTCCTCTCCGAAAATGTTAGGGCTTCATTGACAAGAACTGGTAGCGGGAACCCGTAGCACTCCACCACATTGCACTCAGATCGAGCGACAACTTGCAAGGACTGATTTGATCGTCCCGAAACGCTGAAGCGTCTGAGAAGAAGGGCTCATTAGAATGAAAAACAAAACCGGCTACAAGTATGAGAAAAATTACCCAGATGCAGAGCCTTTTTTGAAGGTCCCACCAAGAAGGCTTTTTCTTCCTGAAATTGCGGAGCTCGCTGAACTTTGGCGAGTACGGGGCTTTAAACCGCTTTTCCCCTTACCGCTCATTATTGGACTATGCAAAGATTTGTCCATTCCACAGTCCTTTAAACAAAAATACACAATATTAGTAAATAACCGGCTTTTCCACCTGATAATGCTTCCTTCACATTGCAAATTGAATTCTTCTTCTTCCCTTAACCGAAGCTGCGTTTGATTTGTCATTTAAATGTCATAAAGTTTGCGCGGGAAAAAAACGAATAATTTAAAAATTTTAACGGACACATTTAACGAGATGAGACCAAATTTTTTCTTCTATGTGACATTTTTTATTACATTAGAGAAAGCGAGACGGCACTAGAGGGGGGCAAGAAAATAGAAACTACATGTCACTTGCTCTCAGCTGTTTCAAGGCTTAAATCAATAGTGTAGTCTAAAAAATGTTTTTGACTTATATATATATGTATATTAATCCAATAATTGTTTACGAATTCCGGGACATTCATCATTTTTATTACGATTTACCTCCCTCCAACCTCTATCAAAAACTAATCATCAAAATCAATTCACGCGTTCAAAAGTTATGTATGAACAGACATTAAAAAACATTGATAACCTTCTCTTTTTTTTGGAAGTCGGTTAAAAATGATGGATCAACAATTTGCGAGTCTGAAATAAAACTTTGTATAGTTATAATATGCTGTGATACGATACATCAAACAATTTGACGATAATCATATGAAAGGTCACAGAAAAGGGTTAAATTAAATAACATTTCTAAGCTCCATGAAAAGTATAGTTAATATTTTTTACACGAATTGTTTTTATTTCTTTAAATTCCGAAAATTGTTAAAAATTTAGTGTGAAATGTTTGAAGAAGGTCTAAAATCATTCACACTTGGCAGGGTTGGTGCGTATTACAAACGTCACTAGCTTTAAAAATTCAGCGCTATGGGTGCGTGTTGGTAAGCGATCAAAGCGCGTTTATATGTCAAAAACAGCAAGGTGGTGAATATTCGGAATTATAGCAAAAAGGAGATATTCTAATAAAAATTAAATCTAATGCAACGAATTTTCGGCGGTCTTACTAAAATCGAGTTCAATGGCATCCCAAGTGGCGTCCGCGAATGTAAAAACTATAAACTTTGCCCACCGTACTTCATAATCTAATTGGGCAAAGCTTCAGAAAAAAAAATCGCAGTAAATTTAAATGTAGGCAGCGAAAAATTTGTGTTGTAAAAAAATTGAAAACGTCCCCGGGTAGTTTTGCGAAAGTTCCAAGAAAAATTGGGGAGCGCCACCAGGAAATTGTTTAGAAATAATCAGATAAAATAAATTGCGGGTGAATCGCGACGATTCTGTGGCACTTTTCGAGGAGAATTAAATAACTTTATACAATATTTTTATGGACCAGACTTGTTTTATGCGGATTTTTCATCATTTATATATATATATATATTTTTCTTCTTTTTTTTTTTTTTTTTTTTTGTTCTTGGTGTTTGTGAGCATCGCTGAGTGAAAAAAAATCGACCGCGCGCGACATGCTGAGTGTTGGCTTTCTTTGTGGCAAATGTTGTTGATGTTTCTGTGGAAAGAGGTTGGACTCTGTGGCTATTTTGAGGCTTCGCCCCTTCGGTCAGCCCCGGTCGAAGGGAAGTCCCGCTGTACGCTGAGATCGCGATGCGAAATACTCACCGGCGACGGCCTCCATTATGTCTGAGTTAAAACGTGTTTCGTTTACAACACTGAGCGGCGGCCCCCTCGACAGCATCACTTCGAATTCGTCCAAAAAGTTCAACTTTGGTGCGACCGCAGCTGCACTCCTCCAGGGACATGAACCGCTCGCGGCGTCCGCTGGCGGTGCCCCCGTGTCAGCGGCGGCTGCGGCGGCGGCGTCCACAGAGGCGGCGGCGGCAACCTCCCAGCAGAGGACCTCCAACAAAACTTTCCGACTGGAGCTGGGACTGTTCGAGCCAAATTCGGACTCGTTCCCGGAGTTCAATTACTCGAAACTCGTTCATCTTGAGAAGGTGAGTGTGCATGCCGCGAAGGGATCCAGGATTTTAATGTAGGCCACTGCTCCGCGGGGGCGGAGTCTCTGGTCTGGGTGCGCGACCCGCGGAAATCTCGAAGCAATTGTGCAATTGAATTCTCGCCAGTTGGCCACTTCGCGTCGCACATTTCATCATTTACGTCAAAAAATGCAGCTCGGCTCGGCGGCGTGGTGCGTGGAACCCTGAGCAGGAGGAGCTTTTCAAGTTCTTCCCGGTAAATAAATGGGATAATTGCGCCGTTCCGCAGGACAAGCTCCCCATTCATACGCAAATTCCCAGGACGCGGCCTCAGTGCAAAATTACTTTTAATAAGAGTACCACAGTGACGCGCAGCCTTGCATTTTTTTCGAAAAAGTGAAAGTGGAATTCCTCCAGTTCTTTTTTTTTTCATGCTGTTTTAAAGCAGATTGTGAGCAGACGGTTACGCCCTTTAAATGATTTCGTAAATGAATTTCCTGGATTAATTAATCTCTTTGGGAAAACATTCATAATCGCATTGATTAGAAATATTAAAATTAATTAAGATTAAAAATTGCCTACTATCACATTCAAAAGTCTCAAATAGTAATTATAAGTTGAGAAATGACTAATTTACGAAATAAAATCATAGAAAAATTATATTTATTTTGTATTTTTTCCGCATTTGTCCATTTAGTCGAAGTAAACCATATAATGTAATTGAAAAAAATATTTCTCCGTTGACGTGGCCTGTTTAGAAGAAAATCATAGAATATGCAATATTTAACTCGGTTTTTTTTTTATTCCTTGAAGAAAATAATTTTTTACACTATCCGTTGGACTGAGCCTTGTTAGAAGAATTATTAAAAATTAAAGAATATAATAATTATTACCGGGTTTTCTATTAGTGCGCTTAGTTAATTTAGACCACGTTACTTAAATCGAGAAAATTATAGAAACTGAATTTAAAAAATCATCTTTGCCCATAGCTGCTTAATAGGAAAATAAAAATTAGTTAATTTAAAAAAAACTAATCTATCAGGTCCTATTTTAAAAAGGAAACTCGTTTTTTTAATCTTCCTTTGCCCTCTGAAGTAAACATTTTTCATTGAAACACATACGCTCATCAATAAGGCATAAACGCCCAAACCTAGCTTATATGTCGACAAATACGCCCACAACAGGCATGAAAATATCAAAATTAGGCGCGAAAATTAAAAAAAATACGTCCGTTTCTCAGGCGCATGTATCCAGCGAAAGCTGATACGAAAATGTAAAGATACACTCGTTTTGAAGCCATATACAGACACGGAAATTGAAAAATACACCGGTTTCATAGAACTCACCCAAAGCAGCCCAAACCAAGCACGATATGCATTTTGTTGTTTTCCTGGTCGTAAAATTTGTATTATGACAATATTTAATTTTTGTTCGGTACTCAATGTTCACCCCGTCCCTCATTTGGGCTGCTTTGGATTCGTTTGGATAAATTGTATATAAGACTGTGACGAACTACTTAAAGTAATTTAAAATGTTGCTCCTTTTTGTATTTTGTTTCATGTTTTACGCTAAATGAATATTAATAATTTGTCTTGCTAGCTAATTGGATTTAGGGTTTGGGGTGCCATTTTAATTATTTTATTTTAATTTGCTACCTTTCAGTTTTTTCAGAGAATATAAATTAAATAATCTGCTAATAACTTTGTAATCAAATAAAATCTTTAAAGAATTATTGGCTTTATAAAAATTAATTTTGAAATCCTCTTCTTTTCGTGGTGTATTTTTAGAAAAAATTTAAAAAGTTATCAAAAATCAACGGGGTGTCCGATCCTTTCGAGGAAAATGACGAGGAAGTTGCACGGATTGCCAAGGAGCTCGAGGAGAAATATGGATCTTCTTATGCGACGGGAACCAGTCGCAGGAAGAGTAAAAGGGATGACGGGTACGACAAGGGAGCGGGATACGATGAATCCGACTCGTTCATTGATAACACCGAGGCCGTAAGTGCTTACTTTTACAAATAATTATATAATGTTTGTAGAAATTAATAAGTAAATAAATTTTAGTATGATGAGATCATCCCTGAAGAAATAGAAACTGTTGAGGGTGGCTTTTATATTAACTCGGGTGCGCTAGAGTTCAAGCACCTCTCAAACTACGAACGGCCCGATGATCAGATTAAAATGCAAAAGTCGAAAAAGCGCGCTCTTTCTCAATCTTCAAGTAGTGGCGACGAAAGTGGGGCCGCCGATGAGGCCGAAGTAGAGACTGAAGGATATTCTTCCCCGAAGGATGCGAACGCAATTTCCACTGCCAATAAAATTAAAAATGGTCACATGGATAAGAAACTGAAAACCAGCGATAGTGAAAAAGACAGTGGGAAGTTAAAAAATAAAGATAGAAAAAGCGAAAAGCCAAAATCTAAGGAGGATCTACGAGAAGAGGAGGTATGCTCAGACTCAGGCAAGGAGAAAGAGAAAGAAAAGACTGTAAAAACTACGACAGTTAAAGATATGCTTAAAGCCAAGCGAGATAGTTTCCGTAAAATGCAGGAGGGCGAGGGAAAAAATAAACTGACCAATGGCGAAGTTGTAAGAAATATGCAGTCCAACGAAGTCTCCTCAGACAGTTCTGGAGAGGACAGCGAGTCCGAGGAGGAGCAGAGTGAGAAAAGATTCAAAAGGGCGGAAGAAGATCCCGATAGTATGTTCCCATCTTTGATCCTGAAACTCTTTTAATAATTTTCTTCCCAGAAATGAGAACAACTGATGTAAAACTAGCAGAGGACTTATCCGAAGATCTTCTTACAGACATTCAAGAAATGAAGAATACTGCCAAATCAATGATTCATTCTGGTAAAACCTTCCAGTTTGATGATAAAATAACCGAAGTGTTTTTAAGGTGACCCTTTCAATTAAAATAACTATTATTTGTTACTCAATAATATTTTTTAAATTTACAGGATCGATGATGCTTGCTCCTGCTTGGACAAGTCAACTCGGAATCAAGTGTTTGCTCACCTTGAATATCAGATATGCTTGCCAAAGTATTTTCTTTTAAGGAAGGCAAAACAACTCCGGATTAAGCAAGAAAGGACTAAAACTAAGAAAGCGTACATGAAATTAAAAAAAGCTGTAGCCGAAGTTATGCCGTCCGTTTTGCTTAATTACGAATCAAATTGCAGAAAAGTTGAAGAAATTAGGTTTTTACGAGAGATTTGTTTTTTTGGTATTCAGATTTCTTATATATATTCCTTTTTAGGTCAACTATTCCGCAAGAAGAACTAGAAAAAATGGATCATCCACCGAAATATCCCAAAAAGAAATTCCCCTGGACGGAAACTCTAAGGTAAGGACATTCAAATTGAAGGGGTTCAAACACTTAATTTGGACCTTAATCGACAATTGTAAGCGGCATATTTAACTATATATTTTTCTAAGTCAGATGTAAAAATTGTATTCCAATTTAAGTAATGAAACAAATTTAATGGATTATAATAAAACATGCTATCGAATAAGAAATTCACTAAAAAAGGATTACATTAACTGCAAGGATTGGCGGTTCTTATTTTTTGTATAAGTTGCACAAATTCCTAGCTTATTTGAAAGATTAAAACTAATTGAAATCGTAAGAATAAATAATAAAGTAAAAAAAATATGAAGTAGGAACGGAAATTAAAAAGTATCCATGTCAGGTATATATTCATTTCTGGAAAAGGTTCTAAGAAATTTGTTTCTTCGTTTAATCATCTTAGAATTAAGGAGGGTTTGTCAAAAAGGGCTTTTATAAGATTTTTTCGGTCCGTTTCGAACGACTACAAGAATAACATGCACAACCTTGAATAGCAGATTTTTTTTAAATCTCTAATCTACTAATTTTCACAAGTTCAATTTTATATTTCTTGCTCAAAGGAAAGCATATTCAAAATTTCGGAATAATTTCTCTTCAACTTTTTTAGTGAATATCGCTCGAAAGGGTGTCTTATAATTATATGCGTCGATTTGAAATCTTTTTTTGAAAATTTTAATAACCCTTACTTAGAATTGAATAGTAAGAATGATTACTTAATTTCATATGAATCAATTAGAGTATATATTAGTATAGAGTATAGACTTCGTTATTTTACCATTTTATAATTATATATTTTTGTTCTTATTGCAGAAACCTTCTTTATGAGCTATTCCAGGTACGGTGGACATCATTCACAGTATTGCGGACTAGAAAAGAAACCTTTGAAGATTTTGTAAATAACTACCTTCGCGATAAAGTTGTATCAATATGGCCAACTGGTTGGATGAAATTTGATGATTTAAGAAAAGAGCTAGAAAAACGAAAAATGTCTGCAAAAAAGCCGAAAGAGAATAAGAAGCCAGAGGAGACGACAGTGATTAACAAAAACAAACTTAATGATGAGACTAGCATTACCGTGGTTGAAAAATCTACCGATGGGAGTGGAAAATCAGTATTGTCATCAAACAACTCGATGTCAGTTGTTTCGACAAAGGATTTAGTAGTTACAATTACAACAAAAAGCAGCGAAAAGTATTCATCAGAGGTGCCTAGCGTCAATACGCAACCAAATTCAGTATCAATCACGCAAATTCCTGCCGATATGAGTAGCAACAAAGAAAGGAACAGCCCGCTTGCCAAGGTAAAGAAAAGTACTATTTCGAAGACAGGTCTAAAAATTTTTTCATAATTTTTAGTGCGACTTAAAGTCCCACAAATCTAGCACTGGGAGCAATTTAAGCTCAAGGCCTAGTCCGCAAGTAGGGGCAGGAGAAGATTGTTTTACCTTCTCAAAGGGACTCCCGCAAAGTTCCACATCAGTTAGTGGCAATTATGGAAAATGTAGTTCCAAAGTGAACATTGAGAAAACAAATATAAATAACAGCAGCAACAGTAATGTAAATAATCACAAAGCACTTAGTTTGTCGTCAAGTAGTATTTCAAGTAAAGGGCCTATAGACTTAGTCTCTCCAACAAAACGAGCAACTGATCATAGTATTAACAGCATTATGTCATCCCCTGCCCCAGTACAGCATTCCAGTTCGGGAGCATTAGGGATAGCTCCTGCCCCAATACAATCTGTTGCCCAAAACAAGAATGTAGACTCGACAACCACTCATGTTATCACAGTTGATAATTTAAAAAATGCTTCTGAAATCATAAACACAACTAATCAGCTGCTCAACAACGTAAGCAGTATATTAACCACAATTGGAAGTTCTAATCCTTCGAAAGAATGCCCTATTAGAATAAGGAGTGTAGCTAATGTTAATAGTAGTGTAGAAAAGGACATGGGTTTGGGCGGATTCGGTAAACCACCGCTCCAAGACAAAAGCGATCATGAAAGCAGTAGTGAAAGTGATGGAGTTGAAATTGTTGGAGTGTATCCAGTTGAATCGAAGAAATCATTGAACATAAATGTTAACAAAAGTAAATATGCTAAAAGTAACAGTAGCGGAAGCAGAAGCACATCACCAAGCAACATTGCGGCACAGAACTTATGTAAGCCGGTATCCAAAGTAAAAGTATCGCAAACCGATCCCAGACGAAGTGCTGATCATATTATGTCTGGCGAGGTAAAAGAGCCCGAATTGGATGTTAATCAAATAATGAGAGCACTGAAGGAGTTGGAGGTAAGATGCCATAAATACCTTGCGAATTAACAAAATTTACTAGAATAATGGAGTCAAGTAACAAGTGTCCTTGAAGAAGATATATCACTTTAAGATAATTATTGTTAAATAAAAGGAGATATAAGAAATAATATTGGTTGTGAAAAATTCTGCTTTTTCGTATAATAAGAAACCATTGTAAAGGACAATTTTTTTTTACAATGTTTTTAAAAAAATCACTTTTTTAATGGATTTTGTATTATTACAAATTTGAAAAGTTGGTTAAAATTGTAGATTCGAAATATTTGAAAAACGCAGTGTTATCAAAGATTAATAATTGCGCACAATTTGAAAGCTCTAGCTTTATCTGAACATGGCTAAAATTCGATTTCAAATTTTGAACTAATCTACGGACAGAAACTCCGATCAAGTTAAATAAAAGCGTTTAATAATTTATAATGTAGTATTACCAAAGAACTCAAAGTTTAGTGGGATGTTATATTCTGTGGTATTTCTCCCACATTTCCACTTAAACTGATGACGCAACTTTATGAACTTAAAATTTTGACTAGGTACCATTTTGTGGAAAATGCCAAAGTGAAACAAACGATTTATTTTAAATTTTTATAATAATAATTTATAATGCAAGCGTCGCCATCACTTAAATTAGTTTTAAGTATGCATTTTCTGCAATATCATATTTTTTTTATAACTTTATTCATTATCTTACTTTTTACTTAAACTAACAAAAATTATTTTGCTGCGGTGTCCATTTTCTATTTCAATTTTTTTTTCTTATTATTAGGAGCAAGCTTCTTTTTACTGCCACCTTATTATGTTTTGCTTTGAACGAAGTAGGACTGGTTTATTTCTGGATAATGTTTAAAGGAAAATTCTTAATTTTTTTTTAGTTTTTAATATTATTATCAAAACAAGCGTAGTTATACTAAACATGATTCTAGTGCATCCAACAGGTATACATAGAATTCAAGATTGAAACTTTAAATGCACTGTTCAAATCGCATCGGTAACTATTCTATATTTTTTTAAAAATTTGAATTTCATTTGTCAATATAAATGTTTGACGTTTTGTTGAAAAACGATATTTCTTCGTCTTTCGTTCAGAGACGATATGTAAGGATAAGTTATTTAAGTTTTTTTTTTTTATTTCGGATTATCCAAATCGGAGCAGGGTGGTTATCGAAAAACACCGTGTTGGTGGTGGTGGTGACTAAACACCAGGGTTGCCTAAAAATTATTTCCGCAGTTGTCATGAGAACTGCAGCCCTAGTCTCCTTTCCAATAACATTATTTTGTTAATGACAATATGTTTTTTGTATCTTGTCTAGGAAATGCAACAATCGAGCATTCATATATCAGGGGGATCTCCACCATCATCGAGCAACAGGTCGACCAACAACTCTCATACATCGCCAATTTCGTATGGCAAAGACATGAAGCAATGACAAGAAAGTTCTAATTCACTGATTCTTTGGTCATCATTTTGAGAAAGTTCTGTGCGGCATTTGAGCGAAGGAACATACACATACACACACCATACCCGGGAATGTCCTGATAATTATGGAAACTGTAAGAGTTCGAATCTTTTGGAGGGGTGCACGTCGCCAATATTCTTCTCTTCTTTAGATTTATTTATTACCTTTGGTTTAAGATGTTGTTGTATATTTATACTGAATAAATGTAAAGTAAATTTTTTAAGGAAGTGCTTAAATATCTTTTAATAAATATCCGAAAAATATCCAAAATGTGATGAGAGTTTATTATTTTGTAACCACTATAACTGAAATTGAGTATATATTGAAAGGAGTTAATTAAAGCAATACAGAGGAATGTTTCCACAGAGCCCAATCTCATCTTCATCATACTGAGAAGTGCGACACAAATTCTATTCTACTCAATTTGAACTTAAAACTTTAAAATGGTTTAACAAAGTGTTAATAATAGTGAAATGTGGCGAGAATTCAGCAAGATATTGACCCGAAACATCCTGCTGTAAATGTAGAAAATTTACTTTCATTTCAAATATCGAGTAATAATCAATAACAAGACAAGCAAAATAAGTTACAAAACAAGATCTTCGTTAATCTTCCATTTTAGAAAATTAATAAAATGAAAAATAAAATATTCAGTAAATCTGATTATTTCTTTTTTCATTTTTATTCACATTCGTCTTCATCTTTTGGCTTCTTCTTCCGTAATTGACAAGCGAGACATACTTCTCCTATTTCGAACCAACATTCTTCACAAAATACGGCATAGCAACCCCAATTCTTACAATCGGCGAAGTTAAAAGGTCGTTTTGGGTCATCTTAAAATATCCATGTGTTTCAAATTAAACCTAATTAAACCTAGTAATAGGAAAATCCACTTACAATTTTTTGGTTCTGGTTCTTCACATACTAAACACTGACGTCGAGCAGATTCAAAGTTTCTTAGGCAGCTAAAGAAGACTGGACAGCACAATCGAATTTTCTGGAAAGAAAAGTTTGAAACTTTAAATGCTACAAAATTAAAATTGGTTTATGAGTAAGATTTAGTATAGATTATCTAATGTTTTTAATTTAGTATATACGGAATACTAGCTGGGTTATCCGGTTTCACCCGGTTTACAAATATTTTGGCCGCCGTGTTTGGTCCGCCCTTACGAATTTCCCGCGATTTTGAAATTCGCGAATAAAAAGTAGCCTATATGTTGGGCCGGAATACGTAGTACCTTCACTCAAAAAATGAAACTAATCAAATCCAGCGTTTAGGCGTGATTGAGCAACAAACAAACAAACAAACTTTCGATTTTATATATATATATTCATACATGATAAACCATAATTTTTATTTTAGCCGTTATGATTTTTAATTCGACTTTTTCGAGTGGGAGATTTGTTTGTTAGATTTTTTGAAAAGTTTATATTTGGAACTAATTTGGTTTGAAATGCGATCAAATTTTGGCAATATTAAAAGTTTCAATCAGTCCTAAATCAGACTTAAGCTAAGCTGGAGAAAGGCTTGAGACAACTTTGAACTAGATTTTAGCCTGTTTTAAGCCATATTTCAAATACATTGATTCACATACATACATATGTCAGAGATTTGGAATGATTATTTTTATGTTTTAGAATAAAAGAAATAAAATAACTTACCGTTAATATATTAACACTTATTTTGTATTCTTCCTCCAAGAGTCGTTCGCTGACTGTTTTGTACATTGTTTCAAAAATAGCTTTTCTTCTTTTCAATAAATTATTGTATAGAAATAAAATTCGACGCTTTTCCCGTTTTGGATAAAAGTATTCACAAATGAATCTTCTCATTCGTAGCATAATAAATTCATTACATATCAAAAATAAAATTGTTGAATAGAAAGAGAATAGTTTGAAATAATACCTGGACAATTTAAAATTAATCAGTTCTAATGCAGTTTCATGTAGTAATCTTACCATTGGCTCAAAACAGTCGGTTTCGGCAAGCATTGCTCGTTTGAAAGGGTTGTAGATATTGTTTCACTTGTATTGAAACCGCGCAGAGTTGACCGAATAAGAGACGCAATTATTCCTGTTCCATTCACCTGTAATAACATAAATATTATAACATTAAATAATTATACTCGTTTTAAAAGAAATGGCGATTAGGGTCGTTGTGGGTAAGACGCTAAAAGGCTACTTGTTTAAAAGTAACCTATTAAATATGTATTTCTCACTGCCGATGAGTGAAAAACAAAGTTGCACAGAAAAAAGTATTATTGAACTTTTAACGATCAAATTCATATGTTAATAAAGCGTTCAGGGACTTCATTATGCAAATCGGTAAAATAAAAATGTAAATTAAAAGCGTGACTGGAGCTAATTTTTTTCATATGAGAGTCTTGTATCACACGATCGTAGAACTACAACTCATAATCTCTGATAATTTGATCCATAAAAACAAAGATCTATAAGAAATCGATTTATTCCAATTGATAATTATTAACTATTAAAAGTTATTAAAACAAAAATTGTTATACCACTTTTTAATATGAATAGCTATTTTTCTCACAATCGAATTCGAATCAGATTAGAGAACAAATTTTTCATTGAATTGAATTGTACAACTTACATACAAATTTTAAAATTTTCTTAATAGCCATTGAAAACCCACAAGCAAAAAGCTGAGAACACTCATATTTACAAATTTTTGATTTAAAAACTCTAATTAAATTAAAAAATTAATTACCATGATAGTGACTGTATGATCTCCTTCTTGCTTATAACTGATTTTAGCATTATCTGCAACTATGACGAGCAAAATGTAAATTATATAATCTAATAAAAGAAATATCGCTGCTGTGATGAATTCTAGGAAAAATTTTAACGAATGAGCTATTTTTGTTTGTTTTTCAAATTTTGTTCTTTTTGATCCGAAAGATTCAATCAAAAAATTTTGTTCAACCTGTAAGAACGAATCTAAATAACGTGAATGCATTATTTTATTCAAATTTAATATACCTTCTTAAGAGGCAAAAGATGTTTTTGACCTTTGTCTTTTCTTCTTTTATCAATTTCTTTAAAATAATTAGTAATAAAGAAATTATCAAAATCAATCTTTTTCAGATATTTATTGTGATATATCACAGATTCTAAAAAAAAATTAGTTTTCTAATTTGCAGAAGATTTTTATTTGGTATTGATCTTACCAATGATGACTTTAATAAATATAAACGAAAGAATTCTTTTCACTATAAACATGTAAGTATCGAAAAGTGTTCTCTTTTCGTTGAATTCATTAACAATTGCTTCGCCTGTTTGTGAAGCAGTCCTAAAAGTGAATGTAAGTATTTTGTTTTTGCTAAAATCCTTCAATATTACTTGGCTCCAGGAAGGTCTTTTGGATTAATTATAGTGTAATTAATACTTGTTTTACTTGCATTCGCTACAAATTTATTTTCTGTATTTTGTAGATTAGCATAATTTTCTCCAAAATCTCGAGTCACTACTTTGGATGGATCGCAAACACCACTTTTTCCCTTACTAAAGCCAAACAATTGAATATTGCAAACAAAAGTTATTTTCATTGGCCAACAAAGTAAAGTATTAACAACTGGTGATAATTTTTTATAGCAATCATCATAAGTTTTTTGAAATGCCTGCTTACATTTTTCTTCGCCCTTCGCTAATTGTAATTCGCATCTTTTTCTCATTTTTTCAATATAATTATTACGATAATTTTCTGCGGTATCTATTGAATTATCATTGGGATCAAATTGTGAACCCCTTTGATTTCTTATATTTCTTCGGACTTTCGATTTTGATGAATCTTCACTGATATCATCGCTTTCTATTTCAGATTTAATTGGTTCGACAACATTTTGTATTTCAGCGAAAGTAGCTTTTGCTTCAGATATATTTTCCTTCATTTCAGCCAGTGCATTTCGAAAAGGTCTAGACATTAAATCATAGCGAGTTTTTGTTAAATTATATGTAAGAACAGTCGAACAAGCGAAGACTCTTATAATTTCTTTCCCATTCAGCGCCATATTCGCAATAGGGCCTAAGTGTATTAACAAACAGAGATAAATCCTATTAAGTTTAATAAAATAAAATAAAACTAAAATACCTCCAATAATCATAGCGAAAGTTATTGCTCTAAAGTAACTTCTTCCAGATTTACCAAAAAATCCAAGACAAGTCAATAAAGTGATACACCTTAATTTGCGGGAAAGGGGGTAACCAATTCCTTAAAAAGAGTTGGAAAAATTCGGCAATGTTTTTTAATAATGTCTCTTCCAATTATAATTTACGTAGCAAGATGAAGATTTCCGTGGCGCCAAGGTTTTCCCGCAGTTTAGACATCCATATATTTTGTAATTTTGAATGTGCTATGATTTCTAATTTTTTTTATAATTTTCCTGTTTTTTTTTCAAGAGGGTTTCCTTCAGAAATCATCGTCACATCTTGGCGCCGCGAATATCATCATCTTTCCATTTACCTAGTAAAAGAATTAAAAATAAAAGGAGGCTGTAAGCAACTTCCGAAGAAGAAAACAAGTCCAAAATAAATAAGTCCCAAAATATTACAGCGGCAAAAATTCCAAAAATTATTCCAAGGCTGTAGCGGGAGATACGCCATTCATTAACATTATCACAAAAAAAGCAATAAACGGGTGGACATTTTTTCTTTGACTTTTTGGCGATTAGATTAAACGTTTTAAGTAAACATGAATATAAAAGAGAATTTCTAAATAAAAAACACATTTTTCTTAAATAAACTTCAAACTGAGCTGCGTCAGAACTTATTTTTTAATATTTCAATTTTCTTGGATTGCTATGAAAAACAGATGTTTTTTTCAATTTTGTGGTATTAATTTATTGCGCTTAACTTTAAAGCTTCATCAACTGGCATTTGGATTTAGCATCTCAAGAAACTCTTGTGGATCGTGAGAATGTTAAAATTTAGCATAGCAAATAGACATGAGACATTGAAACATTTTATTTTGTTTTATGTCTTTAAAAAGGATAACTCTTAAAGGATGTGAGATATTCAATTCTTAAACTGTAATTTTAATAAACTTCGAGATATGATGTCGAGTATTAAAAATCTCGTTTTCACTTAGGAGATTTCTATCCTTTCAGTCTGGGAATTAGGTAGTTTTCCAAAGAATACACATACATATATATTTAGGAAATTAAAAAATATAAATGGATGAAGCTTAGTAAATATAAACTGAAAAAAATTAAATTTGAAAAATAATTCAATGTTAGTGGAAAGAACGGAATAAAAGTAAACTAAGAAAAATAATAAGAAAATACCATAAAGACGGTGAATCTGAAAATGTTCTGTCCGGGACAACGCCAATAGAAAAACTGCTTCCACCAATTCAGAAAATCTAGTTTCAAGAACACCACATCTTTAAATTCATCCCGTATCTTTAACTATTTGAACTGGCGGCTCTAATTTTTCATTTTTCATTGAGCGTTTCCGGTTGAAAATCTGCTAAAATGACATAAATAAAAATTATAAATAAATTTGTTTAATACTATAAATTAGAAAAGGATTATGTACATATCATATTTCCTTTTGTCATTATAGATTTTTTTAGTTTTACTGAGGACCAAATAATTACTAGCAGGAGTGGAGAAATTTATGATTGTTAATTTAGCACAAAATTATTAAAATAATTTATTTTAAATATTAAAGGTAAAGTTGGTTGTTATTTTAATAGTTATATATAATTAACATTATTTAAAAGTGGACAACGTTACTATTATTGGTTAAACCAATTTATTAAGAAATAACAAACTTAAAAAATCTATAAGGTACAATATTACGACTGTGGATCTTATGCTAACCGATTTTATTTAAAAATTCTTCCTTTGGTAGTTGGACAATTGCACCTTTCGATTTTGTTTGCTGCCCTGGAGACTTTGACTTTTCTTTCAGAAGTGTTCCTAACACGATTCCCAAAAACAAAATCAGTCCAACTTGATGATTCGAAATGAATTTTTTCGCACAGTCTTTTGGATTATCGATGTTCAAAGAATATATCTACAAGAAAAGAATCATAATGAATTCGAAAAAAATTGAATACAGTACCTGATGCGCCAAGTGACTGGCGATGAGTCCAACCGCTGTGAAATATGGCCACGTTTGATCACATATTGTCCCTGTAGTAAGTAGACCGGAAATCATAGCAGTAGAGAAACCAGTTAGCCAAATTTTTGTATTTTCACCAAAACGGATGGCCGTTGATTTTATACCTATCGTCAGATCATCTGCTTTGTCCTTTATTAAAATAAAATTGTTAAAGAAAAAGAGTATGATAAAAGTGGGAATAATAACTGCTATAAATGAAGTTCCGGGTTAAAAGGGACCAATTACAACAACTATAAACAATACGAACGTATAAAGCAATATTGAAAAGGATGGTATTAATTTACTAATTCAGGTATACAATCTTATTTGGTTCAATAGAACTTTCATTAAAGAAATTTATATTAACTACTCCTATAAATGGAGACTAATCTAATTTAAGAGTCTAGAATCCGAGGCTATTGAGACTTTTGGAATTGGTCTTAATTTTAGAGCCAATTTGAAAAAAGGAATTAAACTGTATACTGTATTTTGACCTCGAAAAATTATTTCTCAAGTAGATTTACTGAAAAGTGTTACATCTAATTTATGTTTTGGATTGAACTGATGTAAAATATCGTCGTCTCCATATTAACACTTTACAGTCGGGATCTATTATATTTAGATTACAGTAAACAAAAATTGGTAGATAATTCAGCTCAATGTCTCTGAAAGAAAATAAAAATAAATTACCTGATGCGCGTAAATAGTATCATAAATGATAGTCCAGCAGACACCCGATAAATATAGAGGAAGGCAAGCTTCCCATGAAACTGATCCTTGAGTGGCGCACCAGCCCAGGAGAGCGCCCCAGTTGAAGGTCATCCCAAGCATCAGTTGGGGCCAGTAAGTGATCCTCTTCATAAGAGGATAGGTCACGACGAGACCCAAGGAGCTGGCCCCGAGCAGAACCGAGTTCCAGTTCAACTGTAGTAGAACTAATAATCCTAGGCTAAGCTGGCCGGAAAGAAAGATCATAGCATCCAGTTTCGTTATCGCTCCACTCGCCAGGGGCCGGGACTTGGTCCTCTCGACCTTGGCATCGATGTCCTTGTCCCACAGGTCGTTTATGGTGCATCCTGCCCCCCGCATGATGACGGCCCCGGCACCGAAAAGAGCCAGCATCGTGGGGTCTGGCCAACACCCTGCGGAGGTGCTGAGGCCTATACTCCAGGCACACGGCCAAAACAGCAGCCAGGAACCTATTAAAAGTAGACTGATTTTCAAACAAAATTCTATTTGAGTTATTTAATCACATATTTACCAATTGGCCTGCTCAGCCGCATCAGGTTCGCATACGGAGAGGCTGCCAGAGCTATCTTTGAAAAGACATTTTGCTCTGATCTGTTCGATGGAGCGCTAGCACATCGTATGGGGACATACGATGCCGAAACATGTTTTACACATATGGTTTGAAACAAAACTGGTTTAGCAGTATTTTGTAAACGAATGAATTCTGTAAGAATTCCTCTTTGTACGAAAACACCGCGTAAAAGACTCATTTCAGTACTCGAAGAAAATGGCAAGAATTAATTTTCATAGGAACTTAAGGTGTACACTGATTCCGCCAATGGACTTTAAACTTCACTACGATGGATCATCACAAAAAACCAGTTGACGGCAACATGCCATTTTACTACTTTCGGGTTCTTAAAAATATAACAGCTGTTGCAGCTGCGGCCTTGACACTCATCCAAATTATAACCTCAAATGCAAATAACATTTTATGGAGTGGTAAAAAACGCCGCTGTCTTCTTCTTCATCAGATTTAGCCAGCACATTCATCGTACTGAATTACTGAGCTTTCTACAATTTAAGCTAAGTTTAATTGGCTGCAAATCACGTAATATAATAAAATCGCAAATAATATTTTTTAATCGAAGAGGGAATTAAAAAAATTAAAGAAGTGATAAATTTTGGGATTAAAAATTTTTATCGGAAGCAATTTTTTTTAAATAACACTTTTTTCCAAATACTTCAACGTAGGAAATTTTATCAGTTCAATAATGATTAGTGATATCTAAAGGAAGAACTTATCGACTATTAGTTGATATGTATTCATTATTATTTGTAAATTATATTATTTATTGTTATTTAAACAAATTTTCGATATCTGGACAACTAAACAAGAGGGGTATAACTTAAATAGATGATGCGGGCGGGAATATTGTGGGTACAATGCTAAAGAAGAAGAGCTGCATAAAACAAGAAGTGTCAGAGTGAAAGCGCTGTTGAGTTTTTCCACGCGACGAGGAATTTCAAGAAATCGCCCAAAAATGTCTCGCAGAAATGTGCAGAGTGAGGATTTATCGAACGTGGAGTTCGAAACCAGTGAGGATGTCGAAGTTATTCCCACTTTTAATTCCATGGGTCTTCGGGAGGAGCTTCTCCGAGGAATCTACGCGTACGGTGAGTTTACAAACATGGCTAACCCCTTTTCTCCCGCGGAGCCTTCTTAAAATTGTTGTAATTATTTCGCAATACCAATAAAAAAAAATATATTTTCCAAGGTTTTGAAAAGCCTTCTGCAATCCAACAAAGGAGCATTTTACCAATTGTAAAAGGCCGGGATGTAATTGCACAGGCTCAGTCTGGTACCGGAAAAACTGCGACATTTTCCATTGCAATTTTACAATCGCTCGACACAACACTTCGCGAAACTCAGGTTTTGTGCTTGTCACCCACTCGCGAGTTGGCGGTACAAATCCAGAAAGTGATTCTCGCCCTCGGGGATTTTATGAATGTCCAGTGTCACGTTTGCATCGGTGGAACGAATTTGGGAGAAGATATCAGAAAACTCGACTATGGCCAGCACATTGTGAGTGGGACGCCGGGGAGGGTTTTTGATATGATTAAAAGACGGGTGCTCCGCACTCGATCGATTAAAATGCTCGTCCTGGACGAAGCCGACGAAATGTTGAACAAAGGATTCAAGGAGCAAATCTACGATGTTTACAGATATTTGCCTCCAGCAACACAAGTCGTCCTCATTTCAGCCACTCTACCACACGAAATTTTGGAGATGACCTCAAAATTCATGACGGATCCAATTCGAATTCTCGTGAAGCGGTAATGATCTTTTTATGATATTTTAAGTTAATTTCATTAATAATAAAAAAAACTCCTCTTTCTTCCAGTGATGAATTGACTTTAGAAGGCATCAAGCAGTTCTTCGTCGCTGTGGAACGCGAAGAGTGGAAGTTTGACACGCTCTGCGATTTGTACGACACCCTAACGATCACACAGGCAGTAATTTTCTGCAACACTAAACGAAAGGTCGATTGGCTGACCGAAAAAATGCGCGAGGCCAACTTCACGGTGAGCTCAATGCACGGCGACATGCCGCAAAAGGAAAGGGATGAGATCATGAAGGAGTTCCGGTCTGGCCAGAGTCGCGTGCTAATTACGACGGACGTGTGGGCCCGCGGAATCGACGTCCAGCAAGTGTCGCTCGTCATCAATTACGACCTGCCCAACAACCGCGAGTTGTACATCCACCGCATCGGGCGGTCTGGGCGGTTCGGCCGGAAGGGCGTTGCTATTAATTTCGTTAAAAGTGACGACATCAGGATCCTTCGGGACATTGAGCAGTACTACTCAACGCAAATTGATGAGATGCCTATGAATGTGGCTGATCTAATTTAAGTTATTTTTTACTTATATAATATGCATTCTACATTTTCATCAGTTTTAATATATTAATTCTTATTGTATTTCCGCATATTTTATTTAAACTATTTCCATTCCACACTTTGATCGTCCTTGTTTTCAAGCATTTTAAACGGCATATAACTATGCCTTCACTTGTTGAAACAAGTACTTTAATTTTATTTATTTTCCTAAATAATTATTTTTATTCACACTTATTCCAAACAAGAAAGTTTTCATAATGGTTCGCGCGAGAACAATTTAGGAAGAATTTGTGCTTTAATCTTGGGTGTAAATAAGTATAAATAATCGAATTAAACAATCAATACTAAGAAATTCATTGAAGAAATCTGAGTACGTTAGTTCAATTAATAAAATTAGAAAAATCAAAATTATGTGGTTATGAATTTTAAACATGTTGAAGTTTTTTATGAATTATGTTATTTCTTTTCCTGTGTTTTATGAATAAATGTACGAATTCTTCTTGAAAACCATATTTAAAGTAATCATCTCTCAATTTAAACGATTTAATATAAATACATTTTATCGAAAATTTTGTACGAATTATAGATAGCATTTATAATAATGCTAAATATAGAAGAATAAGAAAACTTCTATAATAGTGTGGTTAATTAAACTTTTTTCTAGATTTCAATAACGATAACATTTATAAATAACAAAACGGTCTTGGTTTTAGATGCTCATGTTTAGTTGTTTAAAGAAAAGCTGTAATTTAATTTTGTAATCTGTAAGAACAATTGAAACTAACCTGTCCGAATTCCTTTGCTTAGCTCGATATTTAATATTTTAAACTAATTAAAGTAAACCAAAAGTTCATAATTCGGCAGTATTGAAGGAAAGTTTCTACACTTTTTTTAATTTTATCTAACGAATTCAGTGCAAGCCTTGAATCACTCATCAATTTAATCGTTTATTTAGTTAAAATTATTTGAAATCAGCTACTCGAAACTGAAATTCAACAAGCAATAATGTTTGTTATAAAAAGCAATTGATGAATTAATAGAGCTTGCATTGCATTCGGGATATACAATTTTACTAGTAATTGATGCATTACTAAGGTAGTGGACATGCTACTCAAATACCTGAAATTTTCTATAATTTAAATATATTTTTGTAATGTTGTAGTTTCTCATACAACTGTTCCATGGCAATTTTAGTAAAATTGGTCTTTTTTTTGTTATAGGTATAGTAAGGAATTAGTTACTTATTCATTTTTGGAAAACTATAGGGAAACAAACAATGAGCATTTCGAAATTAAAACCTTTTTTTATTTTTGAAAGTAACCAAATTGGCAAATCTGAAAACGAAATAACTTGTTAGAGCTTTTAATATGCAAAATGCACATTTTTAGTATGATTACACCACTAGTTTACTAATAGAATTGCTCTAATGATGATAGAATTTTGGGGTTAATATTATTTATTTGGCTCAAAAGTGTGGGATACCTGAACTGCATAAAACAAACAAATACAAACATAGACAAAACAAAATTCTTCTATTAGACACAGTTATGGGGGCGAATCTAATCTGTCTTCGAAAAGTCGCTTTAAATTGATTCGTTTTATGTATCGATGAGGAACAGGACGTCTCAGCGCCTTGCTAATAGCGAATGCGAGCCAGACACAGGAATACAGGACACCAATTATAGCAATCACCGGACTGAAGAGGAAGAGTGTTGCCTTGGAACATTCCTTCTTCTGCAGCAAGGTGATCATATTCCAATGGTTCCAAAATTTAACGATGTAGGAGGCGAGCTTCTGCTTCAAGTAGCTAAGAATGGCGTGAATGTTATCACTTATCGTGCCCAAAAGCATCACCCACAACATCGAAAATAAGACGATGATAGTTATTCCCGGGTCGCCCTTTTTCAAATCTTCGGAAAGGTCATTATTTAAGGTCATAGCGGATTCAAAGATTCGATCGGCTGAATCGTCATCGACATCTGGGGTTGGTTCAATGTGATACAAATCTCGGTCACATCCTGTCGAGCATTTGCATTTCGTAGGCATATTTTGATTTTGACTCTGATTCGGTGGTGGTTCAATTGCTTTAGGTCGTTTTCCAAAACCAAAACTCAAACTGCTATTTGGCGTAAACTTTCTGCAGAAATCGTGGTTACAATGACTGCATTTTGAAGACCATGTGTTCTTTCCTTTTATTAATTCAAATATAAAATGATAGCACATAGGGCTTTTATACAATCAACATACCACCAGGCTCCGACATCCTTTTCTTTCTATTTTCTTCAAATTGTTCAAGGAATAGGGCGGCTCTCTCATACACCATAAGTGGGGAATCTGGGGAGTTCTGAAGCAGATAAGTCCTTCCTTTGGATGTAGGACATATTCGTTTATCTTCAGAGCTATCTTCACATGCAGATATTGAGTCACATTCGTCACAGCTTCGCCGAATGTTCGAAGAAGAATACATTTTTTATATTTTTTAAGGAGATGGCCAGCTATCAAAATAAACTTTTAAATTTTCCTATATTTAAAATATAAAGCGTATCTTTTAACAGGATGTCGAATAATTAATATTGCCTACTAAGTTTACGGCAATTGCTTCTTAAAAACATTATGATTGCAAAGTTCTTTTTTTCATTTCGATCATCTTCTAAACAAATTACTAAGTTTACAAAGAAATTGAATAAAAATATTGCAAAAGTAGTATAATAATAATAGGGTTGCCTTTTGATGGAAACATCCATTGCATTCTGTACCGCACTAAGCTTAAAAATTAAATGTTGTATTTTAGTTGTACAGTGGAAAAATTTGTTTGGTTTCGAGCTATTCGAAATATATAACAGATATATTGGTACATTTTAGTAAATAATCTTGTAATTCTTTTCAATTCCTAATCAGTAATCACCCATCCAAGAAAGGTCTTCTGTAAGGTGGCAAACAACACAAATGGTATTAGAAAATGAAAAAAATTTGCCAAATACCCAAATTTAATACTTTATCGTTAGTTACCTAAGTGAATATCTGAACGATTTTTTGTACACCCTAATTAAATAAAATCAAAAATAAAAGTACTACTCTGTTTATATTACAAGTTTTTAATAAAGTAATTATTTCATTCATCCAAAAAAATGTGATATAAGTTTAATTTAATTTTTTAATCCTTATAGCTACATTGCTAAATTTTTCCAAAGGAAAAACACACTATAAAACAAGAATTGAACAAATTCTGATCGTAAGAGTTCATCACCGATGGATTTCTTTTCCGTTTTATTAAGAATGTTTTAAAAAGATCCTTTTTTAATTATTATTTATGATTGATTCTTGGATCCCCGAAAGCAAATCTTTTATTTAAGCTGAAGTTGATCAGCTATCAGATTTTCAATTAATTAAGCATATTATTAATTTAATTTTTTCAATTAATTACAAAAATTATTGCTATTCTTATTTATCAGATATCAATTTATTTCATTAAACAATTTGGTAAGTTAGCTTTAAGTGATTCAAATTTACTACCCTACCTAGTATTAGAAAACAAAGCTAAATTTAAATAATTTAAGATTTTAAAGTGTTCATAAATTTCTCTACCAGTTTTATAAGAGCAATATTAAACTCGCAGGTATCAGTTGAAATAAATCGCTATTTAATGTATCCGTTCACTTTTAAACTGAAAGAGAGAACTTTAATTTTCGAAAAATTGCACACGACACGCAAGAAGCTTTATAAGAAGAGTAATAAGTGAAATTTTTGCACACGGTGCCGTTCTTTTATAAATTTGCACTCGACTCGCACGACAATGTTTTATAAGGCTTCGATAGGTCCAACGATTGTTACCCTGGCATTTGTTGCTTAGACAGCAGACCGTCTATTTCTTGAGGAGTATCAACCCATAATGGGATTTCCTAGACTCTTAAGATAAGATAAAATAATTGAAAATGTTTTAAGATTGGCTAGACGGTTCCCTTGTGTACCTGATTATTTTATCTGGTAATATGGAGCCTGTAGAATCTTAATTGGGTGGCGAGCGATAAGTATGAAGAAAGATAAAAACTCTAATCGGTGTTGCCTCTTATTGCACCTACTTTGAGTTTGATTTCTTTTAAAAAATTTTCACAATCGTTTAAAAGACACACTGTAGGTTGGGAGCACAAACAGTTTAACTGGCTTTAATCTTAAGCATTTATAAAGTGTTTATTTTCTGTGCTAAAAAATGGATCATATGCATGGAGGCATGGACATGGGGGGTAAAACCTGTCCAATGAAAATGAGTGTGAGTTTCGGTGTTAGTTTTGTTGAAAATTTAAAATATTTATATAAAGTGCTTCTAATTGTAAAAGTAAACGATTTTTCAAGACTGTCATATGTATGATGCAAAATTCCTTAATCTCTCAGAATTTACAAAAAACCAACATTTTCCAATCTGATTTTCCAAAAAATAATTGTTCTTTTATAAGATGTTTGTGCAGTCCGACTCCAATATTTATCCATTTTTATTTAAATAGAACGATTTTAATTCCTACATTTTTGTTTTCGTAGTTCCACGCCGGCAACTGCGAGACAATACTTTGGGAAGCTTGGACAGCGAGTTCAACTACATCGTTTTTCTTTTCAGCTTTAGCAATTTTTGTTATAGCATTCTTTTACGAGGGACTGAAGTACTTGCGAGAGAAATACTATCATGTGGCGGCCCAGGAGGACATTACGCAATTGATAGCAATGAGGAAGGAAGCAGGACAAGCCAATGGAGTTTGTTGTCCGCGAATGTCGACAGTTCAGGCCAGAAAGACTATCCGGCAGAAGATCTTCAACAAAGCCCACCTCCTTCAGACTCTAATGCACCTGATTCAGGTGACAATATCGTACCTGCTCATGTTAATAGTCATGACATATAATTACTGGCTTTGTTTGGCCATTATCCTGGGAGCGGCTGCGGGCTATTTCTGCTTTGGTTGGATACGGCAGCAGGCCATTGATCAGGACGAGCATTGCCATTAAAATTATTTCGCAATTTAATTTTTGATAAGACTGTTATGAGATATATTTTTTTTAGGGTACGTTATACATATATTCATTTTTTTTAAAGATTACAAGTAAAATAATTGAAAATTATGGTTTTTTAATATGATGGTCGTTTCGTACTAATACCTCCTTTTTGAGAAATATATTTCCTGAGAGGTTACTTGAAAATTTTTGAAATGTATCATAAACAAAAACCTAATTTGATTGTATATGCAAGGAATATTTTATTTCCACATACCATAATCGCAACTATTCAGAATTATAGATGTAACGCAATTTTTGTTAAAAGTAGTAGAATATCAAACTTTAGACCTACTACGAAGTTTTTTTCTGTTTTTTTCTTTTGTTTTATTAAATATGCGTTTTGAGAAAAAAATAAAAATTTTTGAAAAAAATAAGAATTTTTAAAAAAAATTCGCATAAGGTTTAATTATCGTACTAAATTTCGAAAACAACTGGGGGTGGAATAATTCAACACGATCTTTTGATCAATAATAATTGCCGCCTCTTGTCGGAATCAATTTTGATATACATATTTCCAGATTTCAGAAGTAGCCCCTAGTGGGGCTATAAATCAAAGGATAGAAAACATTTGCACTCTAAAAACCTTTTTTCAAAACATTGTAATCTAAACTTTTAAGTTGTGAGTGGTTACTGATCAGAAGAAATTGAGCAATATACGTATAAACATTTTATATGTATTTCACAAAATAATGAATAATTTGTTTGTTTAGATACTTTTTTGTTATCTTTATGTAAATATTATACATTGCTCAATTTTTATTTTATTAATTGCTTGTCCTTGAAAAATTAAAAATATAACGATAAGGTGTTAGTAAGAGTTAAAAAGAAAAATTTAATTTTAATACCTAAAAATAGCACTGGGCTAAAACAAATACGATGAATATTTATTATTTAATATTGTGGAATATTTAGATTAAATAGAATATTTTTAAAAATTTAACAGTAGTAGTAGTAATTGTATTAATTATTGAGGATCGAACATGAGTCTTTTGCCTTTTGCGTCCAATATCTTTTTGTCTTTTAACTTGTCGTAATGTTGTAACGATGTCCTCTATTAGATGTTTATTCATAAGCTTATTTTTCAATACAAACGTGTTTATTGTAAATTATTACTAAAGTATTAAAATTCATCCTTTTGAAAATCGTACTCCAGCTTAGACAAAATGTTTGGTTGAAATAATCTTCCTCGTCTATCCTTTATCTGTTAATTATAGGCCAACTTCCACATTACAAAGAATTTATGGTATTATGCATAGGTATACCTTTCAAAATGAGAATAATGGGTTCAATCAAAAGTATAATTTTCTTTGGTAAAATTATTCGTTACATTTACTAATTTTGCTAAAGCAAGCTTTATTTGCTAGTGCGATTTTGTCTTGATAATTAAACCACAGGAAGAATTATGAGATTTGCTTAAATGCCGAGTAAAATAAATCCTCTTAGCATCGGAGCTCTGGCTGACTACAGACAGCCCTTAAAATTTCCTTTCCTTCCGCATAATTATCCGGAAAATCTGAAAAACCAGGAACCGCTGAACTCAATCAGTTTCCAATTATTTGTGCCCCATAAGCCCAAAGGAGCGTCGAATTTTCGAAGGGCAGATTGGGTTCTACCTATTTTTAGCGATTTAGAGTCTGCGATAGTCATAAATATTTATGCCAAACTAGCTTCGCTTGGAGGAGGCATGCCGTGAAGTCAGCGCAACAAAATGCTTTTTAATGAAAATTCAGAGGGTAAAAATTTCTGCTGACAATTTTCAATTAATTTTTGTGACGAGCGCCTGCTTGAATTGCCAGGGCACGACAATTTTAACACTGGAGCTGTGGGAGATTTTCGACCCTTCTGTATTATGATTATCATAAGGCACGCACTGTAACTGGCAACGTCATGAGTTTTCCCTCGTAATATTTTCATTGATTTAAAAATAAAACAAGTTAAAAAACAAAACAAAAATATTACCTCAGACAGAACAGAGTAAAACATTTTCGAAAGCAGTAATTAATTTTCGGTTTTACTTCACCGTATTCATGATAATGAATGAAATTAGCTTTCGGCATATTGTAAAGGAATAAAATTCTACCAACTTTTGTCTAGGGCATAATTCAATGAAAATATGTATGTATTGTATATATGATTGACATTTATCTGCAGCTCTGTTTCATACCAGCTGAAGGATTTTCAGATTTTTATAAAAATATATATCCTGATGAATTTTCCAGAGGGCATACGCTAAAAGCTGAAATCTCATTAAGTTTTTCAGCTCTTATTTTTTCTTTTTTATTTAAAATTTATTTAATCATTAAAAATTGTTTTTTAATATCGAAATAAATGATTTACGTGCTTGTAACGGTTGCTTGTACATGCATACCTATCCGATGATATGACATATGTGGTGATGTAAATGCGACATAAAATGCAGGTACTTTTTAAATAAAATTAATTCATGCAGAGTCCTGAAGAACATATTTTTTAATAACAAATGGAAGTATAATGTAATTCGAATCCATTCTATTTGCACAGTGATTACAAAACAATAATATTATACCTATAGTGATAAATCGAACTTTTTAAAATTGATAATTTTTTTCTTTATTTAATTATTATTGTTGCGAATCCGAATGCTTCAGTATTTACTAATTTTGGAAATTATGGGATCTAAAAGAAAACAAAATACATTTTTGGTAATCTCTTACAGTTCTTTTAAAGTATAATATTAAATCTTTTATAGTAAACTCAAAGAGTCCAACAAAGAGTTTTTTTTGTTTCTATCCTGTTTTAAAAAAATATAACATTCTAATCTACGGAAATAAAAGTTATGGAAACTAGCTAGCATTCTTCTATATAATACACGAACATCACAGTTTTTATGAAGTTGACGCACACTCAACGTTTTCGCAGGTGAAAATAGTTCATACACTAGACTGTTATTATAAGGAAAACCGCCCTACTACAGGTACATTTAAAGTAGTAAAATATAATATTATGTTTATAAAGGAACTGTAGTGATTATAATAAAAAAAAAGTAACAAAATAATGATTATCAAGTAATTGTTCGTTTTCGGTTGTTTGTCCATTCTAAATATTGGTGTACGAATTTTTGAAATCGTTTCAGAGATTACCTCCTGCATCTAAACTTACAAACTTTACCTCCTTATACTTATATTCGTATAGATTGTTCATATTTATGTTTAACAAATTATTTGTTGCTTTAATTCAGAATACAAGTATTCTTCGTTGACCGTAGTATTTTGGAGAAACAAAATCGCTTTCTTGGGTTAGAAAACTTATATTGGAAAGGTATTTATTAAAATCAGTTAGAAATTTCAAAAGTGTCGTGGAGGACGAAGGTTGCAAAAATTTAAAGCATATTATTTTGTAGATTATTACGTATCATATGTAGATATAAGAAAAACATACCATATATTATGTCTTTTATTTTTGTAACATTAACAGAGGATTTTGTTATATTTGATGATTGGCAGAATACATTTTTGGAATTAAAAAAAGGAAACTAAAACAAAATAATACAGCCTTCTAACAGTGCTAACTAAGACTAACTGGAAATATTAAATAAAACAGAAAAACGTTGGCTATAGTATTAAGAGAAAATTCTGTCAAGTAGCTTTTCCTTAACAGATTTTAACGTTTTTCTAGAAATTTTCACTAATTTGCCTACCTAATGAAACGGAAATCACGTATCTGTTTTCATTCATGACGAAAATATCCATTTTCCGGAAAATACAAGAGGACTGACGGAATTTCGACGTGATTGATTTTCATCATGCATTTGACCTAAAAAGACTATTTTCTCGTATAGCCAAATAAAACCGCGGTAAGTCTTATGTTAATGAAAGTTGGTTGCCGCGTCATTCTCATGAAATTCAACTCGAATAATAATTTGTGAGGAATATGCCATAACATCGGCCGGAAGCGTTCTATTGGTTTAGCTTTTCCGAGGCCTTATAATGCATTTATGAGGAAAATTCTGCGAAACGGAAGCCGCCGGGATCTGAATGCGTCATGCGGATAAAATCAAATTAGAAGAATGCACATTTCCGTAATTGACAGGATACTGGAGAACTTCACGTCATCGCTAAAGGGAAATTCAATATTAAACATTCGCCACATAAAGGAAGACTTACTAGGATCATTAACTACCAAAGGAAAAGGAAATTGGGTTGCTCTTCTTGGTGTCGTTTGTAGAGCACCTATTTGATTTTCATTGTTTCTTTGGAATTATCTCGAAATATTATGCCCATAATAAGCAATACTGATTTTTGAAAAGCTACTGATTAAATTATCAGCGGTTTCAATTTTTCCTCCGTTGTTTTCATAAGTAGATTTCAAGAGATATTCTACATTTTCGTTTAAATTGTTGGCTCAAAGGCAATACCATTTAATTAATTCCATTAATTTAAAAAAGATAATAAATTTATAATAGAAATCGATCAATGTATGACTTAAATAACGTTGTAAAAATGTACAAGATTTAAAAGCATTTAAAAATCGCAGTATATCGAAATATATATTACTGAGTTTACCGGATCAAGTCATACATTACAACCAATAAGTTTAAGAAAGTGATTTCAAATATAATTTATTTGCAGTAAACCATCATTTACCATGGCTTTTCTTTCAGTGTATGGTATTAAATAAATAAAATAAATTCGACAAGGATATTACTTTTATATCAGAATTTATTAGATTCTATAGAATGAAGTTGTTATGGAAGACATAAATTAATCTAAATAGTATTTTGTATAAGTTTGTTTAAATGTTTTCTAAGCTAAATCTTACGATCCTCTAGTATAATATTGCTACAAACGTTATTTAACATTACAATTTATCAGTTTTCCTGTTTATGTTTGCACAATGCACAAGACAACAATTAGTTCTGACAAAAATAAACATCATTGCATTATTGAGTAGTATTACATTCCTTCCACTGGCTTGCTGCACAGTGAGAACTTTAAGGACATAAAACCAATCCAACTACGTGACGAAGGTACATCGCTTCTCCGTTGTTGTCTGAAGAAAGGAAGAAAAAAAAAAATTCGATAAATATATAGGGATCCGGGCAAACAAAGCTTCAAGATGTACGAGTATGTTTAGACAGTAAAATGAATAAAATTTATATCCCTCCGACTGCAGTTGGCTCTTTGTTCCCGGACGTGTGCCTTTAGCTTTAGGACGAACTTAAGGACGAAACGTTCGTGGTCTCAGCGTTTGTCTGTAGAATATAATGCTCGGTTCGAAATGAATATTTTTACGTGATGCCTCCTCTCTAGGGAAAATTAGGTAGAGTAAACAAACGTTTGGACACACTTTCTGAAAATTTTATCAGCCCCTCTCGCAAGCTCCGAAGCTCGTTAGATTAAAAACGCCCCGAATACGGTCGTGTAGAATTACACACAATGACTCAGAAATTCAAAAAATTTAAGAATTTTTTCAAGTTTTTCATATGCATATTAAGCCAGAACAAAGCCTCTTCAAGTCATAAGGCTTTATAGATATAAACGTAGAATTCATATAATATTCAAAAATTCATTTCATGTGAAAAGGGTATTGCAGCTTAACAGCCTAAGTATGTAGGTACGTATTCTGTGACTATATATAGGTTTTGGGAGAAGATACATTTTTTTTTTTGTTGAATTTTCGCGAAATTGGATTTTGGCGGAAGTGCATGACAGAAATATAAGATACCACCAACAGGATCTTTTAACAGGCGAGTCTCAGTATCAGACTCAAGGAGTCTCATAATCATTTTCCATTTTAACTGAGGTGAAAATCTTCGTCGCATGCGGTACGGCAGAATAAATGGTGAAACAAGATAAGCCACGAACGGATATTGATCCAATTTCTAACACTTCAAGCATCTTTTAAAAATACCTTGAACCCGATGTATTCTTTCTTGGCTGCCGAAAGTTCACCATTAACTCCATTTTCTGCAATGTTCTGCCGCCACTTACCCCTTTTTTACAAGCACCGGGCTTATCTCCATAATTTCCATCAGAGATCCGTGGACCGGCATCCATCCTTCTGGTTCTAAAGTTAAAAGGATTTGGTAATTTAAAGCCGCTCTCCACCCGTTCCAAAAATTTTAGTCGCTCGTTGTTATGAACTGAACTCTCCCCAGCTAGCGTTGGTTTTCGTACACATTGTCGAAGCAATAAAACCTCTTTCCCGCACCTTCTCAGCCCTCTGGCGGCATGTTTTATTCTTTGAACTCGGTAATGACTTAATTTGCTTGATTGTCCTCAATTTTCGAGTCCTTGTTGTAAACTGAATGAACGGCGGCGACGGCCCTAGGTACCTTTAGCACTGAGAATGAATGTCCTGGGAATGTTCCATGTGATTTGTGACCTTTTCGCATTTTGCCCTATTTCGCGCAATAAATGTACAATCGTACTTTCATACTAAGGATTTATTGCACCCCCATGTGAAGTGTGAATATTGTGCACTTTTGCCTCTATGAAATTGTTAAGAATTAACTATCTACATTAAAGCCTTGCAAAGTTTTGAATAGAAAGAGAATTTTGTATATGTAATATCTACTATATGGATAGTATTATGCAACTTCTTGGAAATATAGGTACACTATTCAAAGTTGTATAATGTACCAAAAACCTTCAAAATTGTTATACCATGTGAATTCCGATAAAAAACGTTCACGTCTTTCTAGACATTTGGAGCCTGTCGCAAAACATATAATATCTGTCGAAAGGGTATACGGACATTTATATTTATAAGAAAGAGTTTTGCAGAGGGAATTGTTTTGCTGACAAAATTAATTATCCTTGGTGAAAGAATTTGTCAACAAAAGGATTCAATTTGAAATTTTCACCAACAATTTTGTTCCTTATTGTCATTGTATTCTCATTGAATTCATTGATATTAAAAAGGGTAGGTCTATTTAAAGGAAAATTTTTTATGCGTTGATTTAAATTCGGGGGTGAGAGTTTTTACTTTATAAACTTGAAAATTGTGCTGCTGAATTAATTCATCGAAACACAAATTAATTAATAATCGTGTCTATTCTTTGACCTTGAAATATGTTCAGATTTATTCTTCAATGCCTCAATAATAATAATAATATTAATAATAATCAATTTTCGCTTTATCGACTTACAGAGCAGACTCGAAATAAAACTAGCCTTCTTTTGTATTCTAAAATTGTGAACATATCACTGTTGATATTCTTCCTATCTAAAAATGCTGTATTTGGAACCTTAGATTAATTTATGTTTGCGGGTAAGATTAGGCAATATTAATTTATGGTTTATTTATATAAAGATAATTAGCAAAAAAAAAATACAGTAAATTAATTATAAGTTTAAAAAAAGTTCTAAATTGCGGTTTTTTGTTTTCAATATTTCTTAAGTTTTATCAGGAAAGGATTCCGAACAGCATACTTAGAATCTGAATTTAAAGTGGTACTTCGGAGAATCCTCTCCTAAGGATTCGCAATGAAATTTTTTATCTCGCAGTTTTCCATTCATGGGGATCTGTTTATTTTGCGGTGCATAACCTATGAGGTGTATACTTTCGTGCTACAAAAGTTCTGTGATTCACGAGTCAAACATAAAAGTAAATTGAAGTATTTTGCTCGTCTCGACGGAAGATCGAAGCGTCCAAACTAGCGACAATTAGTCAATCCATCAAATCCTTCTAACTCCTTTTATTTCGTTCAGTGGCAAAGTAAATCCCTAGCACTTAGCTTTTATTGGGATGAAAGAAACAATCTCAACGGCTCGGATTATTGTGCTGAACCGATGATAACGGCCGGGTACCATAAAGAACCTCCTTATTAGATTCTGCAGCTTCAGTTCGTTCCGCTGAATCCTTTCATCCCTTTATTTTCTATCTACAATGGGAGTCCTGTGGCCTTCTTTGCTCCCGCCGTTGACGTAACTCACAACTTTTATTACCTCTTCAACTTTCCACTAT
The DNA here is from genome assembly GCA_959613345.1 of Tolmerus cingulatus. Taxonomy (NCBI): domain Eukaryota; kingdom Metazoa; phylum Arthropoda; class Insecta; order Diptera; family Asilidae; genus Tolmerus; species Tolmerus cingulatus. The sequence goes on from OY390711.1 coordinate 22,994,062, forward strand.
TGTCTCTTAAAGGGTTCCGCGGGCGGCGGTGGCGGCAGCGGTTGCCCTCAAAACTTTTTCACCCGCCCTCTACCACGTTTTAGACCTTAGGTCGGAGCCTAACAGGGAATCAGCGAAAGTGGGGATGTCCGCAGGGACAAAAGGGGAAAAGATGCAACGATGTGTTATGGTAAGTGCAGTTAATGTGCATATTATTTTCGCTGTAAAAAATTTAATGCAGCACTGACTTTAAGCACTTTGTTCGAGTGACGAAAGTGTAATAAATGGAAAATGTAACAACGTGTGAACTCGCTTTATGAAGTGTCGTTAAATGAAACAAAAAGTGTGATAAAACGTCTTCCGTCTTGACACAGCACTCTCGGTGATGGGTGCTTTTAGCACTATGATTGAAAGGATTTTATAGGTAACTTTTATGAACTCATATCTGATAATATCCCAGTCTAGAAAATAATAAAATAATGGTCGGACCATCACACTCACCCGATGACGGTGTTATTGTGCCCAGTGGTGTATGATAGTCCTTTACACAAAGGTACCGCTCTTCTGGAGCCTTTTTCCAGCAAACGAGGTACTCGTAACAGCTAAATTAAATTTAAAACTACATACACTTTTTATGAACCAGAATTTTTCTAAATAACTTTTTATTTCTTGAGAGTAAATTTCATTTTGAGCTATTATTTTAAATGTTCATTACCATCACCATTAATTAAGTAATTTTCGTGTTTCTACGGAGCTTTTACTTCACTAATTTGTTTAAGGATTAAAAGAAACAAAATGTCAAAACAATTGGGCAACAACTATACCCTATTTGAGTATTCAACTCTATTACTAATTCTAGGCTACCTGAAACAATCTTACATACAATAATTCCTCATGTCTAAAACATCTGAAAAAATTCAAGTATAATGAACTAATTTATGATATGATCCTCAAAAACCGCATTTCGTTTGATGCTTAATTTAACATGTTTATTTAAGTTAATGAATATTTTACCACCAATCAATATTTTATCACTATTAAGTAAATTTTTGTTTAGTTTGAAAAAAAAGATGTCAACGAAATTATTGAAAAATTATTTTTTTATATAGATGCAAGTGGACTCCTACAAATTTTGAGGGTACTTAAGACACAAAGTATGATATATTTATGTTCATATAACAGTCTTACGTTTTAAATTATTCGCCTTTTTATCTTTTTGTCTGTTTCGATTAATGATATTTGCAACATTTTTTTATGTTGTAAAATAAAAATCGAGTTTGAGCAGGAAAATTTGTTGGTATACTTCCTTAATATAACATGGATTTTCTGAATATTAAAAAATATTTTATGAAACTGGGGCTGCTAACTAACAATCTTAATAATCTAATTCTAAAATTTTCAAAAAACAATGTAAGTAGTTGTCTTTAACTTAGTTGTTAGCATGTCATATAAACATAATAGATTACATTTTTTCTATTATTTATGGTCCAATTCAAATGAATCAATTAATGAGAAATTATCCGGATATTTTAAACTTTAAAATTACACATGGAAACGATCCGTCTTTCAACCATTGAAGTTTTATGTGGGATTTTCTTGGAATAACATTAATTTAAATGTTTTCAAACTGTCAATTGTAAAACTGTCACTGTCAAAATTCATACATACACATACATATGTATAGTCTTTAAATGTGTTCAAAAAATTCTTAAATAGGCTAACTATTTTATAGGGCAAACGATTTTCCTCGGTGTATTACAGTACACACTATACAAACAAGTTGATATCAGGCGAATATAACACTGAAAAATCATCGGGTGAAAAACAAATTCCTGAAAATTGTTCACTCGTAACAGCAGCAAAATGAACTTCTCTTCCGATTTACAACGATTTCACACCCTTTAAATTAAATCGTACCAAATCCACGAATTTATGCCCATAGAGTAAAGAATTCAGTTCACGTCGACAGCGGTTCGCGTGTTGAACGCCCCGCCGCCTGTAATCAATGAAACATCTCGCGAAACCATTTGGCCTTTGAATGGAACTGTTCATTTAACAATTTGGTCCTTCCAATCAATATAATTTTTAAACGAACTCATGGGACTTCACATCCCTCGTCACCAAATTTACATTGGTGTGTTTCCTTTTTTATTTTCGTATCCAACAGGCCTTCTACTATATCCGCGATTCACTTTATAGCGATGTTTCGCCCCAAAATCCTGAGATTTTAAACGAAAAGCATTTAGGGCTGTAACAAAATAGGCCCAGCATAAATCAATCCATTAACCTTTTTATCACGCCTTATCGCATCTGTCGATTGCCATCGCGGCAGCCTCATCCTGTTATTACATTGCTTTTGAAATTTTCAGCCCAACATAGAACAGCGCTTTGGAACGCGGAAAAATGAACCCGACATAGACAATGTCCATAGATTTTCGATGGAGATCCTTTTTATTCGTTTAATAGTGAATGGTGTTAGGGACGATTTTTACTATCCACGTGCAAGGATACGTGATATTATACATATGTTACGTGAGGTTATGTTTATGCTTTATAAAAATGATTCAAATATTTTTCGATACTTGCTACTGTTAAAACGGTTTTAGGGTGTTTGTTATACCCATAACAAACTAATATAAAATATGCGACGATTGTTTTTTTAAATTTATATTTCAGATACTTTGTTTTAACCTCTGGTATGAAGTAATAATATCTTTAATGTTATATGTATTTAAAAAGCATATACACTGAGAGAAATACATATTGAAATCAAGTGAAAAAATATTTGAATCTAATGTTTTCAAACATAAAAGAGAGCTAAGATTCATAATTCTAGATTCAAAAACGAATATTTTTAATTATTTATTAAAATGAAAAACTGTTGATTCAAAGAGAATATACATGTATTGTTATTAAAAGTGAAGCCATGTGAATTAAAAAGCAATATAACTTTAATTCAAAACGAACATATCTGTAATTTAGCGTTCGAGTTTAAATTCAACGTTTATTTTTAAAATTTTACTTTAGAAAATAAAAAAGTTATTTAGGAAATCAAAACTTTAGAATGAAATATGTTTACACTTTATTTCAAATTCTAAGATTTCTGTCAGTGTACATGTGCATAATTTTATTAAAATATGTTTTAAGAGTATATTTCAATGAGGGCAACGTAAGAATTTTCATCAAGAATGAATAAGAAAAACAACATAAATTTTTATTCTACTGGATTTCTTCTAAAAAGATACATTTTTCTATGACCATTTGTAAAAACTATTAACATCAAACTCGAAATAAGTTCACATGAAGTAAAAGTTAGGTAGGTTAGCTAATCTTCGAATAGACCCCACAGTCTGTCAAAAACACTTATTTATTTTATGAAATATTGATTTTTCACAAATAAACTAGGCTTGGGTTATTTCGCCCTCTTTAAACTGACTAAATTCTATTCCTATGCCTTCAAACTCATTTTCCTTATTCAATTTTCTATTCTGCTGTGGAAAATGTAAGTTAAGAGCATAAATAAGTGAAAATTTCTTAGTACAGAAAGCTTCATTTATAAAAATAAAAATCGATCGAAAAACCAGGAACTAATTATTTAAGAATTAGGTTTCCTAGATGCTGCAAAAACTTATCAGGCACATACATATGCATAATTAAACAACAAATGTGCATCCAAATATTAAAATTGTTTAAAAATGACTTTAATGTTTAGACTGTTTGCACGATTGGTTAAGTTCAAAGCTTTGGGATATTTTTATGAATGTCTAAAACAATGACTTTTAAAATTTGCCCTTGCAATTACATAAAAGACTATGGCGTATTCGATTTGGAAAACTTAACCTTTCCGAAGGTAATTTTGGAAAAAAAAGTTTTTCGAAACAGTATTTTTTATTTTAGAAATTATGGTTGTTTGATTTTCACGAAAGCTGTTATTTGCTCATTATTATATTTATAATGATCTCAATTTCGTTATTGTACAGACAATTTCAAAGGAAAATGAACGAGGATTCTACGGTTTTCTACAGAATCCAATGTTCTTTCTGATCGAATCTTTGCTGCATTGAAGTTTTAAATGTGTACTTTAAAATCCTAAGTATATAACAATTTCTCAACACATTGGCATCATACAAAATGGAATTATATAAATATTAAAAGCTCGTTCAATACGAATTGCTAAAAATGCCTAAATCTGATCAGATTCCTATTAGATTTATGTTGCATTATACATATGTGTATATAAGGAAAGTTCGGAAAAATTAAGATTTGTTAAAATTTTCTACTTTAAAACCCGAAATAAGAGAAATTTAGTTACAGAATCACGCTATATTTAAACTAAATACATTTGAGATCTGCGAAACAAAGAAAAAACTTTCATCTTCTCGAATTTTTTCGCGGGTCCTTATTCCGTAAACGTACCAACACTTGCATACATATCCCTACTTCTTAAATTTGTTATATACTCACTATTCCTGGAATTAAAATGTTAACGATGAATTGAGGTCAATTCGTTGGAAATCTTTGTGACGCGCACTTCTGGAGGCGTAGTGTTTTCTCAGAATTTTGGATATTCCTGGATATTTTCTGGTTTTAATTTGTGGTTAATTTGTGAGAAAATAATATAAATTGCACAATGGCTATGGTGACTTTAAACGGAATAGAATATCTAGTTCAACAAATAAATGGCCAAAAAATCGTATCGCTGAAATCCCAAAATATTCTAAATGGAGTCGAGTTCGAACATAAGGAGGTATTGGAATTTTCTTAAAAATATTTGCAATTTAGTTTTAAAATTATTTTATAGATTTTCATTGGCAATATTCCTAAAAATATAAACGAAGTTCATCTCCTTAAAATTTTCGCGGACATAGGACCTATTTTTCAATTTCGTTTGATGATGAGTTTTTCCGGCGAAAATCGTGGTTTTGGATATTTACGATATGTTTTCGAGGTTCATTTCTACAGAGCATTGCAAACGTGAGTGTGCTGGATTTTAAAAAAAAATTTTGGGAATTTTAATTTTTTCTGGATTAGGTTGAATAGGAAACAGGTGATACCGGGGCGCTTTATAAGAGCATGCGTCAGCAGAAATATATGCACTCTTGTTATGGGAGGCATCTACGGGAATTTTTCTCCTTATGATTTGCTCCAGGCAGTTCGTTTAATGTTAGATTTGAAGAGTTCGAAATTGTCAGTTAAAGGATGTGCTGTAAAATATTATTTTACTTTTCGATCTCACCGTGAAGCAGCGCTGGGAAAACGACAATTACTCTCTGTTCTTCCCTATTACGGCCGAGGTGTTTGGATTCGTTGGGCCACGGAACACGAAGAACGTTTTCAAGGAGAGTAAAATTATTATGAATGCAGTATTTTCTTCAACATCAGCGTAATTTTGCATATATGTACTTATTTCAAGCAATCAAAATTTAGACTCAAAATTCAGATATAGATTAATTTATCAAAGCAATTTAGGATCCTTTTTATTTCAAAATTCTTTGAATTTTTATTGAACTGAAATTTTTAAAGTGCAATTTGGGCAATCGGATTAATCTAAAAATATTTTTAAATTTTTGGATCTTCTATATTTTTAGTTTTGTATTTATACCTTTAAGTGTACAGTATTGTAATTTTATCCATTTTGTGATAACAAAAGTGTGATTCAATTTCTTAATAAAACTTTTTCCAAAAGCAGTTTTCAAGTTTTTATTAGAAATAAAGCTAGTTAACAATAATGCAACTGTTGGTATTTTTCAATTAATTAATTCTTCTTTAAAACAAAATGCAAAGTTTCCAAGAAGAATATTATTTTCCTGTTTCAATAATGCTGAAATTGTAAGAAAAATTTCTAATATACAAACTTATACTACAGACAATAAGATTTTATTATCTGTGCTTATACATAGATGTTCGAATCGTGTGGAACATATAGACGACAATTTTACGTTGGTTGTGTCTACTTACGGTTTTCTCAAAAAAAATAAATATTCAAATTTTTGAATAAAAGTTTAAAAAACTTTGTCCGATTATTATAACGACTGAAAATAGTTCTGTTCGGAGATTAAAAATCTACGAATATAAAGAAAGTCCTGGGACTACAACTATTTTAAAATTAAAATTCTTGGTATTGAACTTTGTCCTTCCTGTATAATTTTATATCTTTCACATACAGTATGTAAACAAACTGTCTTCATTTGGTTATACCACAGTCGGGTAAAAACATAAAGAACTACGAGTAAATATTATATTTGTTTGTAATTGCTTTAATACATTAGTTTTCAAAGCAAAGGTGCCTAATATAATTCTTTAAGTGTTTGTTTCTATAGAATTTAATTTTATTAGACAAAGAATGGTTAAAAAACCAAATGTTATACCGAGATCAATGTTATATTGACGGGGACGACTAAGATATCATGAAACTAGGTACATTTCTTGGAATTAAGGTAGTTTTTGAATATTTTGAGAATCTTTGTTGCAATCGGTTTATAATTGACAAAGGGCGGGGTATCTTTTTGTACAGTAGAGTTCCTTTGAATAGATTAAAATAGTTTTGAAACTTTTGTCGATATTGTGTTTGAGTAGGTAAGTTGTACTAGCTGTACAATATTATAATCACATCCTATAATATATTGTAAAAGATAAATTGAATTTCTCTACTATTTTGTTTCGATAACAAAACAGAACTGTTCTGTAGAGAATATTTTTTTATTTTATAATTTTGTAGAAAGCTTTTTTCGCTGAAGTATCAAGCCTTATATAGATAATTTAGTATTATTGCTAAATCTGCTAATTTTAGACATTGGCTATACAGTGGCTATTTTCGGTTAGCCACTACGATTGTAACTTTTGTAATAGGATTTCGTTATCCACTATTGAAAGTAGGTATCAGAAGTGACTATCATAGCCACTCTTGAATTAGTTACGTAGCTACTGCCAATTTTGTGTTGCTACAATAACTACTAGTTTTGGAATCGAGGGTTCATGACTTTATAGATATCATCCTTTAGCGTGCTTTGAGGGTGGAATCTCCATTTAGAATTTGGTACATATATTCGAATGATCGTTTATTCATTGAAATCTGTATACATTTCTCATTTGCAGCAATGGGACATCACGATATCTTGTAAATTTTCTTACTTAGCATAAAATTCATTTGAAGTTTCCTCACAGATTATGATGAAAATTCATGCGTTTAGTAACAGAAGTGACAGATATAAATTTTTTGGTCGTTTATATTTTCTGAGATATTTAATTTTGAAATTTTGAAAAGTGATAGTTCTTGGACGTAATTTCCTTACGCTCCCAATTTTTGTGAAAAATATAACAAACCTTAAATTTAATGTGTTTCCACGGGAGAAAAAAATGTAAACAAATTTATACGATTATCACGAAAATTTTATTTAACTTCGATTTATAAGACAAATGCGTGTTTAGCACTGTTGATAATAAGTCGGGAAAATATTTGCCTTTTTGATTTCAAAGATTCTTGAAGAACTTTTCAAAATAAACAAAAAGCTGAAATAGTCTTCATTTAAGGTTTATACAATTTTTAATTAAAATTTCTGGGAATGTGAAAAAATCGTTGCGGTAATCTAAATTAACTTTCCACTCCAGATAATCTTAAAGGGTAAATAAATAAACAAATTCATAATTATTTTGGAGAGGTGTTTAAAGTTCTGACATATTACGCAATTTCCACTAAGTTTGTAGCATACAACATTTTAGTGGTTGCCCAGTGGCTATAATTTTTATCCACTTTGCTATTGGACATTTATGAAATTAGTATAATAGGGCTCAATAATTTACATTACGTTTATGTGAACTTTAAAAAGAATTCCGAGCAGATTTCACGTTACTCGAGCGAAAGTAACGTTTCAGGTTTTTAATTTTGAATTGATGGAGTTGCTTTATGTTCGCGGTAGAAGTGTTCCTCTCATACCATTAGGAGTCTAATTATGTTGTTAAAAACTTATGCAAAAATGGCTCCACATAGAACCACATGTTATCACGTTAACTGAAGCCGACTGGTGCAGCCGCAAGCATTCGTCCCGCAAAGGGCACGAGGAAAACTTGCGCCTGAATTCTTAAGCCTTTGTTTAAGCTTCCTCTACTTTCGCAATGCACTCCTGAAACGCTCTCGAATGGAGTGGAGTTTTGTAACTAGCGGCAGAAATATAGTCAAGAAGCAAGTTAATGGCGCGTAATTAACTTTTAAGTCAAAAAAGCGAAAAGAAAAGAAAATTTATAGCTTACATGTGCTATACTATATAATATAGAGAAGTCCTACGTACGAAAGTGCGCCCTTGTCTACCGCTGAGTTACGTTACGACGGAAAAACTCTAGGGAAATTGCTTTTACATTAATCTCTCGTCAGTGGGTAAGAAAAGTGCTTTGTCTCGAAACACGACTCGAAATGTTACTGAAATCCTTTCAAAATAAGGTTTTATGGCTTTCTGTTATTGACATAAATCTGAACATTAAATTTGGCGGCACGTTCGAACGTGGGCCCGCGTGCCGCACCGCACTGTGTTATGCAACAAGGACCCAAATGGCGAATCGATGGAGAAAATAACAAAGTAGGACTTTTTTAACTCACATCATAGAGACATTCGTGGCCCTGGTTATGCTTCCTCCCACGCCACGGACCATACAACACTGAGTTAGGGCGCCCTCGTCGAGGACCTGTCATCTGCTTGAAATCTATAAGAGAATTACTTATCCGGATACAGTCGACAATCCGGCTACTTACAATATAGGAAACTTATGGGGCTAATCTTTTATGCTGGGGGATGTCCGAGCTCGACTTTGTTCCGGCTCCCTATTTCGGGAAGTACTCCGCACCGCATAGAAACTAGGAGCTTCTCAAGAGTTTAGAGGTCAACTTTTGGGTGGGTTAAGTTAAGATCGACAACTTTTTTCGATAGATCAAATTAATCCTACTTTAGTGTAAAGAGGTGCAAATGTTCAGGATATTTTATTCAAAATTGATTTTGATGAGGTCCATTGGGACCATTGGGACCCGGCTGCTGTTCTATATGTAATTCAATTGGTTGTGTGCAGACATTTGGTACATAATGAATGGAATGTATGTATATACATATGTATCTTTAATCTATGGGATACCCGGACGTACATTTGTTTCAGACGTCCATCGAGAGGGTCAGAATTCCGTTCCCTTATTTTCTTTTATAAGTCTGCTCAACGAGAGGGATAAGTATTTTTTGGTTCGGACAATTTGTTTTCTAAATTATGATTGATTTCGTTTCTGGGTGAAAAGAATCCTTCCATTCCAATACATGCATTAGGGTGTAACTCTAAACGATAAAGTTTTTTTACTTATATAATAAGCAATTGATTTAAACAAGCATATATACAAAGTATTGAAGCAATAAAAGCAAAGTAACATAGTTTAATAATAAATATACGGTTTTTGCATTAGTTAAAAATTATTAAACAATATTTGGCTGAAAGCCATTGCTATAGATAGTTAATTTTATACCCGTTTATAGTAAAATCTCAACCACACTTTTCTTTCAGTGCAATGAGCAGTTAAGACATACGATATTGAGGTATTAATAATATTAGGAGTTTCTCCGAGAATTTATAAAAATATTATAGCTATTATATTTTCAGATTAATAAGCCAACAAGAGCTCAATTCCGGAAATCTGTTATTACGAAAATAATTCCTTGCATTGGGCAGGTAAAATATGCGAAACTCAAATATTAAGGAGTTACACAATTGCAATTTTTTAAATAGTTATTAGAATAATGAATAAAAATTGTAGTTATAACTAAAGGAAAAAAAAGGAAAGACCCTAATATGAAAATAATATACAGGAAACGACAATTACTTTATTTTAAGTATTTCAGGAGAAATTTGATTTTTTCTGAATATAGCTTTTAGGGGAATCAACTAAAACTAGGTGATTGAGGAAATACGAGTAAATGCAAATAAATTGCAATAATAATGACAACCGAGGATTGACAAAATTAGTAAACGAAAACGAAATTATATAGCTTTGTAGCCCCCAAAAACAAATAAGGTCCAAGGTCCAAATAAAAAATACATAGTTAACTAAGAAATTACTATTGGATACTGTTACAAAATTGGGTTATATTTTTGGAGGAAAATTATATATCCAGAGACATTTTTAGATAAAAACCGCTAAAGCCAAGTATATTAAAAAAATATATCTTTGACTTAAACTTGAACAATATTTAGTTGGATTTTTAAATCTTTATTACACACAATGCTCCATAGGGGATTTAATTATGTAGAGTTAAATTTAAACTAACATTCTTTTCACTGAAGTTAAATTAATATAATGTGTATAATGTACGTACATAAATTCAAAATTCTTAGGAACGGAAAAGTAATATATGAATAGTATTTTATTTCATATATTACAATATGTATAATAATTAAAATTCTGCTATTTACAAATTACATGTGAATGTATATCACTTAGTTTTAATATGATAGAATTAAATGTGAGTTGGGTGATTTACAAATTCTCTATTTGCAATTTAAAATAAATGAAGAATATATTTGGAGAATTTTAAGTGAATTGTTACCGCTTAATATTTTGTAATATAAAGCAAATTGCAAAACGGATTAAACATTGATATTAAGCATGTTAACACATTTTCAGGCATTTGCCTATTTTCAAAATTAAACACGGTCTGTTGGCCCTCAAGGGCCCGGACAGCCATTATCTACCAAATTGCTCCACAAAAATTTTGTTTTCGAGTCCCATTATAAATGCATGTCCCACCAAAATTTGTGGGTAAGCATCATTCTATCTGAACTGAAAATATTGCGAAAAATAAAATGCATCCAAATAGCGTACATTAAAATTTCAAACTCTTTTAGTGCAACATTTTATTTGTCGCGGAATGGTTGAAAAAATATTGTATGCTTCCCTGTGGAACCAAATTTTAGGGCATATGCATAATTAAATAAACATAAAATAAACCTGCTCGTTCAATATTAAAAAGATAATTCTGAATTTGTTCAATGCCACAAAAATATTAAATACATCTAGGGACCGGAGGCGGTGCTGTTGAGCCACTGTTCCATACAATTTCAATTCAGAATTGATATATTTTTGTTATTTTTTGGAACATGCAAATGGCTACAGTGCTAAGGTACATAATGAGAAAAATTTGTGTCAACACTGCACCAGGACCGCGATAAGATAGTGTTCTCTGCGACTTTAATTTGCTCACTTTCTTCGTCCTCGCGACCCGGGCGAGGTGTTGCTATCTCGAAGTCCTGAAAATTCCGCTGGCCCCTAAGAACCGAGCCAAAAATTTAGCTCCTGGACGAATGCGGGTTATTTGGCCCTTCTCCAGTTCTTCGAGGGGAAGAATTTCATTTACGCAGACTCACCTCCTGAGGGATACTTCCCCGGGAGTCCTATGAAGGAGTTGCACTTTTTGCAACTGTCTCCGTTTAGTTACCTGCTGTCTTTTTAGGATAGAGTAGCAACTTTTGGGAGCATAGGTCAAGCCTAATGCCTCTAAATCCAAGAAAAGACGTTTTTACGGCTGACTGAAGGACCAAGTTAAGTTAATAGGAAAAGTTTCCGTCTAATAGCTTTCTGAGGAGCGAAAAATCAATACACGATTGGGATTCCCTCTAATGTGAATTAATTTCCTAGTTATCTTTGAACTTCGATATCATCTTCCTTTTTCTGCCATCCTAATGGCCACTGAGGTTTCTTAAATCGAAAAGTTTGGTCACTTAATTTTATTTTCGGCTACAGTTTGCCTCTCGCGTATATGCGAATGTCTGTCTATCCATAACTAATTCTTTGGTAGCTTAAAGTTTGTCCTCCTGAAGGTGACGTCAACTGTATTAGCCATTAATTAATTTAATTGATGACTCGCATTGCTCCACATTTGTTCCTGGGACTGTAATTATGTAGTTTAGCCCGGCTGAGTATCATTAACAAATTTGTTGCTTAGCTGAGAAAAGCCACTGGAGCGTTATGCTGATCAGGAATAGGCTTGTTGATCCAAATTTGCTGGTCATAAATTGGCTTTCCGTGCAACATTTCTGATGGTTGGGTTTTGCTTAATTTTCAATTTAAAGCAAGAGTAATGAGCGTTTAAATATAACATATATCGATTTCAATTTTATGCTTTCGTAATTTATTACAGAATTGTTGCGTGTGTCGAATATATTTGGACATTTTATTTATAATGACGGAGTAGCATGAAATGTCTCTTTATGCTATAAATGATTCGGACATTTAATTTTATTTGGGCATTGTATCTTTAAGACTCAAAGAAGAAATTCTAATCTTTGCTTTGTCATAAGGAATTATTTTTAACCTGACATATATATTTACAAACATACAAACATATTTTGGTAAGCGAGTAATTTTTTTAAATAATCGATAGTTCGGTTTAAGAAAAATTCTACCTTACATTTTTAACCAAGCTTATTCAGAACAATTTCAAAACTACTTCACCGCTTTTATTTTAAATAATATAAAATTAAGGCTTGTATTTACCTTAAAAATGTAATGACTTCAGAGAACCACTAACAAGATTGTCTATTTATGAATTTGTAAATTTTAGTAGGTTTTGAAATACGAGTAAATTAAATACCTATTCATAGGTATTTTGTTTGTTTTATTTTGTCATATTAAATTTAGCACAAAAATTTGTCTTTTTTATGTTAAGTACTTATAGATATTAGTAACTCTTGTTATATTATTTTGCAATTTCGAAAAACAATTCTACGATAATGGTCAGAAATGGGTTTGTAACAATACAATTTGACTGTTTTCGAGCTGATAACTGGCGAAAAAAAACCCGATAAAATACAAAAATAGGCATTCTACTTCACTTATATCAAATGTTTTTAATTAAGAACAAATTATTTATTAAAAGGCTACTTAACTTACTGTAATAAATGTCAACATTGCTTCAGAATGTTTTCCTTCAAATCGTCATCCAATTTGAAGATATAAGTAACTTACCAAAATCATATAAATATGTATGATAATTGTAAGCAGGAGTTTCCAATCGGTCTGAAATATTGGATTTAGTAATGATTTCCAAATGAATTAATTTTCCTCTAAAAACATTCAGTTTTTATTCGTATTTGAGCACTCATATAGGTATTTGATGATTCTGTTCAGATTCATCAGAAATGACTGTTATTGTACCACTCTGTGATTCTTCGAAATGAAACCCGTGGGATATTGCACTCTTCGTGAGTTCTGAGAAATTTAAAACTACGTATGATTGTGCGTTGATAGCTTTAAGGATTTGTCGTTTTCTAAAAAAAATGTTCACAGAATGACTATAAATTAATAATTACTATATTTATTGATTTGTTATAGGGTTTTTTTCTAATATACAGGACGATTTTTTTAAAATTAAGTTTTAAAAATATTTCATAAATAAAACTTTGCGTAGGTATACCATGTTCCCAACTTCTCGAAATCTTCGAATTGTTGAATATGTAGATAATTTAAAATTGTTTCCATCACATACTATTAGCGCGATTTCATTCGATGTTGCAAACTGCCATATTTTAATTATTTTCAAATGGTTCTACAAATTTGCTTTTCTTTGAACTACTTGTTCCATTTCAATTCAATGTTAATTTGATAGTGTTGAAGAAACTTTTTGAGAATGCCAACACTTTTGTACAACGGATTAAACCGGGTAACCCAGCTAGTGGAAAATCATACTTTTGCAAATTTCATCTTCTCGATTTGCTTTTTTAAATATCAAAACCATCACAGTAAGTTAATTTTATAACTTAAATTAACCTTTAAAATAAAATTCATAATTTTTTCAGAGAATAGTAGGTACTTGAAAATTAAATTAACTTTAAAAAAGTGCTGTGTTCTTTATTATTCTGAGCTATAAAACTTGTTATCTTGAACTAAAAGACAATGAAAATGTTTTGGCTAATTTCCAGCTAATTTTCAGTGAGCTTTTCATTTATTTATTATAACATTTCTATTCCAACGATGTGCAAAACTTTTATACACAAATTTGAATATGATTAGCGAGCTGTGGAAAGTTGGGAAGTTAGAGATGTTCAGTATTTATTATAATTAACAAAGCTATTGTGCTATTCAAATAATTTTAAGAACCCTCATTAACCCGTTGTGGAATATGTAACAATATGAACCTATCAAGTTTGCTACTTATTCGATTCTATTCAAAATTAACCTCCATAATTATAGTATTATACATATAAAGATAACAAATGATTTATGGCCCATTAAATGATAATCTTATGAATGATATTTTTGGCAATAAATTCTGTCAACAAGCCCTATTACAAGTATATTAAAATGGTGCATTTCCACCTAGGACATAAAACACGATAATTCAATTGTCCTACGGCGCCTTTTACCCCTTTCCAGCATTATTTCAGAACCGAACGCGCTGCCAAAAGTTCTATAGATATTTGTTAACCAAAGTAATGAATATGCTCCAGATCCTTCGTAGGTGGAACAGCGAAAAGTTCCATTCTACACTCGTTGCAAACATTCATCCAGCTTATTCCGAATGATGCTGTTCCTGTTGGCAACCATCGGAGGCTAAGCGAGCCCTTTTAAATGAGACTTTTGGGACTAATACCGAATGACTAAAAACTTTGTTCGTTTTTAGCATACATATATACGAATTATGTGAGTTAAGTGAAACTTTTCTTGGTTGTAGGGCATATACTTGATATTTTTTTTATGAATATATTATATTTTCTTGTTTTAAAGAATTTTGAAACTTGTTCAGGAGTTCTCATATGAACATAAAAGTGATATTACTTTTACCCGGAAGCGGGTAAAGCAGACGATTGATTTTACCATTGGAAAATGTCTACGGGTATTCTGGTGATTGAATTTCTAATTTCCGATTACATTTTATTGGAAAACTCCTTAATTCTTCCGCGATGGAGTGGAAGTTAAATTCCATCAAAGTTACCACTAAAGGGGAGACCGAAAATAAACCAAAATTACAGTGAGTGAATCGAAAAGTCATTTCTCATCCTTCTGTAAGTATTGCCGACAACATAGTCGAGGAGTAACACAAAAACCCCACAAAATAATGAAACGAATCCGTAGAGTGCAGAAAAGGCGACCTGTGGTGCATTTCCACCCAACACCTTTGCCTCTTTTTAAACTAAAATAAAAAATACAACCCCAATGACAGAGAGACGTTGTTCGATGAATAAATTTAGCTTTTCGTTACAGGAAATTTAATTAAAATCACTTTACTGCTCCGACTTGTAATTAAAATCCCTTTTGAGTGCAGTGGCAGGTTTCGATGGTGTGTTTATTACAAATAGCTTTTCTGTGAAATTATCGTTGCAGGAAATTTGCATGGAAATAATAACTTACAACTAAGTACATTTCACGACAGGATGAGGTGGCACCGCCTCGTAAGAGGGTTGTAATATAACCTTTCATATAAATATTAAATACCTATTGTTGAGGGTGCAGAATGAAATTTTTGCCACCTTGTTTATTCAGGGATAATGATGTATTTTGTGGTCTATTGAAAAAAGCAATTAAGGGAAAATCAATTTCATCATGTCGAAAAGATGTTTACTACGAACCAATTACGAGAAAATTTTGTAAATTTTGTAATTCAATTAAAACTGATGCCCTCAAGAACAGATGTGCTATACGACAGAAATATTGAGGTAACAATTTTATAATAATTATCCAAGTTAATTTTAGTTTGGACGGCCGCAATGTCTTGTTGGAAAATTGAGTTTGTACTCAGTACTTTATTTTATAGTTCAGTTTTTCTCTGATTTTTATAATTTTACTCTATGTTAATAATTATCTAATTAGTGTTCAAAATAAATAATTAATTTATAATTTTAAAAACAGCTTAGGTATAAATATTTTAGAATTTCGTTCTAAATTTTAATTCAATATAATATTCTAATATAGTTGTATTACCGATTAAAATAATTTAATAATAATTAAGTAAATAATTTAAGTTTTTTCCCTAGCACTATTAAAGATACTGCATTTTATACATTTTATTTTTTGTTATTCAAAGTTTACTTTATATATTTATTTTATGTTTTGACATAAATTTCAGATTTTTCTATCCTATTTCTGTCGTAATTTTTATGTTGGGGCAATTAAATTAACCGCATTTGATCACAATTGAGTATGTTGCCCACACATGCTACCAGCATAAAAAGGGAGTTTTTTCTATACATAGACTCCATTGCTCTGCTTTCCTACGGTCCTTTGAAATGTTCTCATAAAAATATATTCCGTAGGCTTCCCCAAAAAGATTTATGAACGAACGAGCATAGGAAGCCGTAGTAACACCCCTCATCTTGAGCAGGAACCTACGCAGCACATTCGTCGTACAATTAAATTAAAATTGTCTGTGACATTTCAGGAATATTACGCGCTCGGTTAATAAAATCTGAGGTATGTCTAGGGGTTGGTTGTGCAAAAGAAAGTTTATTTTGATGAACTCTCAGTTAAGCTCATGGAAAATTTGAAAATCAAAAGTTTCCACATTCGGCAACAAAGCAAGACAAGTCTAGAATTTTGGAATTTCGTAGCATAAATGAGGGTTGCTAAGAATTCGGAGCATGGCATGGCAATTAGCTAGTGAGCACAATACTTACGCTCACGCCATTAAGACCTGCCAGGATTTAATCCGATTTCCCCAAAGAGTATCTAAGTTAATTGCAGATTTAAGGAGGACGGATGATATGACAGTAACCATTGACATTCCTAAAAATACACCTTAATATTTCGTAAATTGATACCGTGTTAGATTTTACTCAAATATTCTCTCCCTATTCAAGGATTTATCCAGAAAAATATTTTTAATTGCGTTTTCACCTCATTTGTTAAAAGATCAGAAAGAGTTATTATATGTATGTTACTGTGAAAGTACTGGTTAACAATCATCCTTTTGGAAATATAATATTATAGATACTAAACAAATGAACCCCCATTAGAGAAGTTATAAATCAAATGGTAAAAAATCGTATATGCATAGCGTAATGTAATAAAAAGTTGATAAGACTTACGAGTTTCTTCTTGTATGAAATTTTATAAATAAGAGATTGTTCGGTCTAAGTACCTTTTGAGTCATTTGTTTAACAAGCTTTCTTCGCATTAAGGGTTTCTGTATTTTGTTTTTTTATTGATGTAATATATTCAAATGACGATTTTACTTTCATTATACGAACAATTTGGGAATTGGAACAAATCCTGTTCGATCTAACGCAAGGACTAAAAATCGAGTGCAGGGACTTTGAGAGTGGAAAATTGCACTTAGGGATCCCTGAATAGATTCCGTCTCCTTCGATGAAACTAAGGCCCCTCGTTATCGTGGCAAATCCTTTTAAGTGAGATTGAATATTAAGCGGACACTTCCCCCAATAGTATAAAACAGATTTTAGATAAAACTGGTTAAAGGCTGTGCACAGCCCTCCTTTTGGTGACCCGTTCCCACGGAATTCAGTTGAATGCTGGCAAAGCAATCTTCACGTTTACTCCTTATTCCTTCATAATTAAGTTTACAATTTAAAGGGAATCCTGATTTTATCCCAGTTAATTCATGGAATAATGGTTTGGGAGTAATTCTGACAGCTGAGTGGAATTGCTGTTTATTTCATTTCGAAACAGACGACCAGCATCCTTGCCCAGGAGCACCCTACTCTGCACCGGGGGAGATAATATTTTATTTTGAGAGAAAATTAAGGGAACTTCTTTATTAGTTGCGCAAGAAACACGGCCCAGCCGTATTAGATAAGCGTTATTTAAATCTCGCTAAAGAAGTTTTATGTTCTTTTCAAAGTTTCCTTAATGAGTTTGCTGCCATTTGGCACTTGTGTTGGCAAAATTCATCATTAGATGGAGGTACCTCCTTCGCGGGGTTCTTCTCCAAAACACCAATTAGGTAGGAGGGTAAAGAAAGCTCAAAATTGCCGAAAATTTAATACACACAGCCTTATTTATAGACTCGGGCAAAGTTGTGCCTCGCTCACAGGTTTTCTTATATAAAAATGATTTACACGGTAATACAGAATATCATCCAAGTTCTCTAACAATATTATTTCCGGGAGATGAGTTTCGTTGGTCCATTGGGGATTTCAGGACAGATGGAATGTTTTTAATCTTAGGTGTCAACAATTTTTCACAGGATATCGCATTAGCCAATAACGCGAATAAACTTGTTCTTCTCTCCGCAAAGTAATCAATTTTTAATGTTTGAAATATTTTTATCAATTATATGGCTATCAAGGTTTAAAGCAAGGTGCGTTCATATATTGTTCTCAATTCAGAATATTAGGTTGAAAACATGAAAACATGAAAACATGCAAATGTGTACTTATTATTCATTTTGATTTTTCAATCATCAGTTATTGGGTCCGATCATTAAAAACGTTGGAATTGAATCGAAAGGAGGTGTTCATTATATACGAAAATATATTTTTAAAAATTGAGGAATATTTTATATTATATTTGTATAGCGTAAACTCCTTAACTATGGAGTTATGCTTAACAACGAAGTATATTTAATCTAAGGGTAGTTAACTACTCCATTGGTCATGATCAAATTAATTTTACGCAGGAATCATAAATGCCTCATTTATATAGCAGAAAATATTTCTTATGAAGCACAAATGAAGAAATAGTTTTATTTGGAGGTAAATTGTTTGTGAAGCAACACTTTTTAGTGAATCACCTCTTAGAGGAGGTGCTGCATAATCAGAAAATTAACAAAAATTATAGAAAAGCACAATTTATTTCGGATTTCGGGCACTTTCTACTTAAAGTAATTAAAACTATTTTAATAAACGCAACAAATCCGCCCTTTTGAGACCTATTTTAGAAAATCTATTTTTTAGGCTTATAAATATTACGTAAGCTGCGTAATCAGAAAATTAACCAAAATGATAGAAAAGCACGATTTATTTCGGATTTATTGTACTTTCGTATGTTTATCATTTGAAAAGATTTAATAATACATATAATATAATATGTACACACACATGATTTAAGGATAATGGATCCCACCGAATAATTTAGTATTATGATTGTGATCACTTTGATGATTTTAATTAATCATTGCTGCAATTAATCTGTCTTCGTTTCAAGGAACAACATTAAATAATTTATCTCGATAGACGGACCTCATCGCATGTTTTATCTTGCTAAGTAAACGCGTCAGAAATGTACATACATACATATGTAACTGTGATGATAAAATTGTACGTTTATGAAATTCAAAATGTAAAACGTCGCGAAATGACTGACTTGCGATAGACACATGTAACACCTGTCAGGTGCTCATGTTTTATTAATCCATAGAAATCCTTGCGATTACGTTGATTGTACTGAACGCTTGACTGTGTGGAAAACTCAAAGGCTGGCGGAATATCTGAGGCATATAAAACGATGCTCGTTGGAAATATGCTCAACTTGTGGAACTAAAACAGAACTACCCCTATGAATTGTTAAGGGTATTTGCTGCAACGAGTAATGTTAAAAGTTTGTTTGCCGTGTTACATATCATTCTCATAAAATATTCAACGGGCCACCGCTTAACTCTCATACTCCGATTTTTTGGAGAGCTCTAGGAAATTGAAAAATCATAACACAAACAGTGCCACTTTATTACAATTTTAACCGGGAAGTGGCCGGTGATGAAATGGTCGTTGTTCGTTAATAATTCAACAGAACTGTCGTGCATGGGGTGTCCTGTAATCGTTTCGCTGATTATGCAATAGGCTCGTAATTACAAATAGAGTTTCAATTAGTACTGAAAAGAACTTTATATTGTTGTCCCTAGGGATTATGGTGGGATTTTCAGATTGTGCGATTGGAAATATGAAGAATTTGTTATTAACGAAGCAGAAAAATATAAATATTAAATGGTGTGGCTGGAACTTTATATCACCTTTTATTTTCTTTTAGATATTTAAACTTTCTTAGGGTACATTACCTAACAAAATAATTTATCGAATCCTTTTTCAAGACATTGTTGAAATAGTTAGATTGAGGTTTTTTGTTTTATTTAAACAATTTTATTTAGAACAGCGTACCAAAAAAAAAGTGACGATTCACAAAGATGGACAGGAATTGTTGAATCTATTATTTTTCTTTACAGTAAAATACTTTAAAACCTAGTTTATGTATTGTTGCATTAAAGAACTTTCATTAATTATTTGCTTTTATTCGCAGACAGTACAAATTCATTCGAAATAATTTCTGTTGATCAAAAATAATAAAATTAAATTCTGATTTAAACATCATTATGAATTGCTCCCTTTTAAAAGAAAAAAATGTTTTTCTGCCCAGTAAATCATCATTTTGATAATTTCTCGTTATAAATTAAAATGATTCCAATTTTTCCACCTAATGTATTTTATAAAGTTCAAGAGCAATAAATCCATGGACTGTATGTAAACAGACAACGCCTCTTGCTGGGAAACAAGCGAAAATATTAAATTACCTTTTAATTAAATTTAAATATTTCAGTATTCGATTTGTGTGTCAACCGCGCGAAAGTGTTGAGCTGCATTTCAGGCAATTAAACCTGGCAGCGTAAGAGAGGGCTTAATCGATTTTGTAAATAGGTTTACTTTTGTTTTTGAACTTTTCGTCACGAGCGGCGCGCTCCGCTGCATATAAATTTTTCCGAGTTTCCACCCACCAAGGGGAAAGGAGGCGATTTAATTAATAGCACATATACAAAGGATTCGCGAGGGTTTATTCAGTTTTTAAGTGCGGCAATTCGAAAAGCCAGGATATGGAGGTTTTGGGTAGTTGACCCCTTGAAAGGTCCTAGAGAGGTACATCAAGCGAAAGTTTAATACCTTAAACTGAGTATTTCTGTTTGAGACGTACATTTACATATGTAATTTTAATAATAATTAATTTAAAATAGTATTAAACTACAAACGTTTCTTCCTAACTTAATTCCTTTCATTTGGATTCTTTCAACTTAGGTGCAAAGTTTATGTTTTGTACGAGCGAATTTTGCTATGAAGCAATTTACAAGAAGGACCTTATATTTTTGAATTTATAAAGGAATTTCTTCTAAACACTCTCTTAATAGTCGTTTAGAGATTGTCTTGTTATTATTTCCTTATTAAAGAAAGTAAACTTGACAGCAGGGAGCCATCAGATGTCCGAGGGCTACAAGCCGTATAAAGATAATATGGTTCGAAAAATAATGCAATTTCCCGCTGTTTGTATCAAGGGAGAGGCGGCATGAAAAGGACATTTTTGTTTGGAGGATTATTTTGAATAAATGAGATAACCAACTTAATAACTGCGAAAAGAATTATAAAAGAAAACTCAGTTAGTTCACTATTTTTATATACATATATACAAAACAATTATTGTTAGTTTTTCACATATAATCTCCTATTTAATAAAAGGCGCCTTTTCACCCTTTCATAACAAATATTAAAACTAGTTGAAAGTATTCAATTTGATGGTTTTGTTTTTCGGTTTTTTATATTATAAGAATGTATGTAACTACAGAATGCCAGTTACTTTGAAAATTAAAATAGTTTTTAATAATTTTACTTGTCAACAAAATATCAAGACAATATTTTTGTTTCTTAAACGGTCGATTTTATAGGGGTTGTATATACTATACGCTTCCATGGAATCGAGATGTCCAAAAATCTATAATGAATCGGTCTGGAAATGGAAAGCCACTATTACCCTTGATAATTACTATTTTCAATGTTAACCAGATTTTTCCTTTCAAAAATGATATCTCCCACATTCAGTCCTTTATTTCCTGAACTGATGTGAAAGCTTCCCTCTTTGTTTCGAATCCTGTAGAACGCATTTTATTCCATTCACTGAAATCCAATTTTTGTCGAGCGAATGCAAAAAAAAAAGGAGCAACAAAATCTGATAAAATCATCAATCAGAATCTGGGTCTTTCAGGAGCTTGAAGCAGGAAATAGTGAATATTTCGGGAAATGCCACTAAAATAATCGAACAAAAAATAAAGGTTCATCGTCATCACTAATGGACATTGAAGGAATTCGGTTCAATCTTCCTCCTTGGGAGCGTGCAATTACGAGTCGAATGTATCTTTTCCAGGAAATGAAACGATAACACGCTGCAATCAGTCCATGAAATAAAATAGCAATCATATCCGAGCACCTCTCCTGCAGGAGACCACCAAAGTCCCTAAGTCATGCAGGGCAACTGGACCTCTTCCCACCCCCACCTCGCTGCTCGACCACATCCAGGTAATATTCTGGTTACCCGGATGAGGCGGAAGTTTTATCGGTTATTGAATTTATTATTGAATTACCTGAAGTAATGTTCACAGTTGATTCATTGTGGAGACAATTTCAGTTTGAGTGCCGCCTGCCATTGTCCGGCCATAGCTTAAGGAGGGCGTTGATTGAGCGGTGGATCATCCGTGTCCTGTCGTGCAAGTCGCACTCTTAAGACTCCCTGAATCCTGGGCGAAGGAGCAACTGAGTCACCAGAAAAATAATAAAATTTGAAAGGAACAAGAAAATGTTTAAGCCGAACCAAGGAGCTCTGGGGGATAAGACGTGGCACGATCCCAAAGGATAGGATACCGGTGGAGAGTCCCTGATTTATTGCCGCATAAGATGTGCTAGAGATTAGGTGGTAAAGTGACACAATGTACATGCACTATTATTCCAGAATCCGGCGGTTCGTGCGGATGCCATTTAAATTTAAAATCCAGGAGAAGACGACCAGAATTTCACGGTGGTGCAGCGAGATTTCCCTTCTTGGGTTAATTTGAAATCTAAATTTTAGCCGACTATGCATTTTCTTACCGTTTTAAATTACGTCCTCCTTTCGGGAATAAAAATGCAACAGTGAAAAATTGGAAATGTTGCAAAATGCTTGGGATTAATTTTACCTGAATCTCTTAGCCTAATAAAATTTGTATGTTTTTTCTCACCACAGAATAAAAATATTTTTATACAGGCCGGTGTATTCTAGAGATTTATTTTCATTCCTAATAATGGATTTAACAATTTATATAATAAATTTTAATTGATAACAAAATTATCTTCCGTACCATCCGTGAGCTTATTCGAAAACCTGGTTTTGATTTCTTCAAGGTTTTAAGTTAAGGGAAAATAAAATAATGTGATTCACTTTAGTTCAATCCCTTTATTAGTTATATATTCCTGGAAAAGAGGACATGAAACGATAAATGCGGGGCATTAATCCAGGCTAGGAGTCACTGGGATCCTGAAATCGAAACATGCCCATTCCGCAATCAACAAGTAGCAGAAAAAAGGAAAACAAAATACAACAAACAAATTGGGTGAGATAAAATTCTAATTTAAATTACAGCAGAATGAAGGAGAAGAGTATAAAAATTCACTAATTTCCAGTGAGCGGATCTAATCTCTCGGGAAGAAAAATTCTCGGTAGTGTGAAAAAGAGTGCGGCATATCGATCTTTTCCCGACTTTAAAATATACAGTTAGAGAGTAAGAAAATTGAGAGGAGTGTGTGAAACGGCTATCAAAATTCCCTCCTGAGGATGAGTGGAAATGACGGTTTTATTTCCTCCTAGAGACTGACGGTTATATCGAGAGAAAATTAAAGTGTGACATTTCTTATCAAGAGATATAAGGTTGAATTTTGGATATTGAAATTACTAATTAAAATATTTATGATTTTTTTTGATTTTGTGGTCTTAAATAAACATTTAATTTTTTAACTAAAACTTTTTATATTGCAATATTTAGAAAAAAATTCCAAAATTTATTCGGTGATACTTTTTCTTAGTAAAACAATTTCGATTTTGTTTATCTTAAGAATTCATAGAAGAGTTCTTGTTAGATAATATAAATAAATGGGATAAACAAATAATTTGTGTGCACTTCTAAGAAAATTTTTTATATTTATGGTATAGGTCATATTCTAATCTTAAAACGCTCGTAATGTCGAAGTGTTTCGAAATTTAGTAGGTATACATTAATATGGCCTGAATAGATGTTGTACACAAACCATTTAATATTCCAGTTTAGAACAATAGAATCAAAAGTTCATCCATAAAATATGATTTACTCTAATGGCTACAAGCTTTTCATAAACAACGAGCAAATCCTCCTTTGTTATAAATTAAGTACGCAATGCGAAATAGCCCCCGAGCGGGGATCTACACATAAGTCCAAATGAGTTTTTACCTGGTCCCCGCCCCTGTCCGAATATGTAGCAATATTAATTGATAACAGGCTCGTTCTAAGCATCCAAAATACACGTGTGCAGTGTGTGGCCCAGGGCCCATTAAGCCCCGCGGAACTCCTGATTTATGTTGCATTCGAACAGTGGTAGCACGTCAACTGCACAGCTCCACGGTCTTAATGTAGTCGCTGGCTCAGTTATTAAAATTTCATAATGCAGTCGCCACGAGGGCCAACCCCGCACGGGGAGGACGCCAGGACCTCTATGCGCCCCGTGTGCGATAAATCAGGCCGCATATATCGCATTATAAAATAGCACCCTCAAAAGAGGCCAAGGAACACTGAAATCGGCTTTTATCATTTTACCATGGAATTTCAGCCATATGAGAGACACTTTATGAGGCTATTAAGAGGTTAAAGTCTACCGAATGCCGCCCGCCGGGATGCGCACACCTTAGGGGATTACGGGGGATTCGGTGATGGTATCAATATAAAACCTCTACTCCCTGCTATATTTTTTAAAATTTATAACTTTGTTTATAGTGGAAAAAAATAAATATTTCAGAAAAACAAAAAGACCGTGTGTTTTTCGCAGCATTTACGGCAAAGAAATTATGCTGCTTATCCCCCCATCGAGCATAACTTTCGAGCACCATATCCACTCACAGAGGATTCTCCGGTTTTATTTACATATTTTTCTGTCGAGTGTAATGGTCCACGAAATTGCAGCTATAGTCCTTTCGTTTTTTTTTTCTCATGTTGTGCTTTTATAAGATGTGTGGGAGTCGACAACCTGAAGGTAACATACAAGAAATGGGTAGTTACATTTATCTCACTTCCAGCTCCATCGATTGCGCTTCAAACACACAAACACAAAACGAATGGTGTGAGATACATAAAAAACAAAACAAAAAACAAATCGTTTGAGCTCGACAACGTGAGGATTAGTTTTAATCCACTCAGAAATCTTTATGTCATCAAAAGCGAGTTATAAAAATAAAAATTTCATAAAACACTTTTATTCTCTCAGCAATTGAGTGTGAAATTGTTTATAGCTGAAAAAAAGTTATTATAACTATGCTCGACGTGGTAAATTTATATAATACTAAAAAAGCTCAACACTCAATATGAATTTTTACTACCAAATTTCAAAGTTTAAATTAGTTCATATTAAAGTTTTCATTTTATTTATTTTTAATTTACTATTAGTTAATATTAGTTTTGCCAGCAATTTTGTGTGCATGGACTTTAGAATTACATCCACAAAGGAATAAATAAAGGGACCAGTCTAAAAAATAAATAAAAAAGGAGTTCTACCAACAAAATTGCGAAAAAGATAATAATTTACTTATGAGTGAAATGGAAGTTACTTTGAATTATAAACTCAGAAATTGGTTCACCTTATTGGAATCGCAGTTTTGAATTACAAAATTTTTGAGTAGATTTGAAATAAGTGACCTTAAAATATCCTAGGTACTAATTTTTAATTAAACCCCTTGAATTACTCAAATTGTTGACCGCCATCTTGAGTCTGTATCATTATGAAATCTTAAAGTTGAAAACTGAATTTGAAATCAATGATCCAAAAACTCAATCAAACTTCTATGGTACTAAATTCAAAACAGTGCCGAATTCTCAATTTCGAAATAATCGCTGCAATCATTAAAAATTTGATACAATTAAATGATAAAATTCCTTTATTTATTTCACAGAAAGAAATTTTTAATAATTTAATTTTTTCAGATATAATTAATTTTGATGATTAATTAACATACCATCTTGGTATGGAAAATAATGAATTTTAAATTTTATTCAAAACTATTAATATTTAATCGCATTAACCAGTTGTAAGTTTTGAAATAATATGGAGTTACTTAGTAAGAAAAAGAAATTGAATGAAGTCCTTTAAGTCTAAGAATTTTTTAAGTTTAGCAGAATCCCTATCGGCAAAGCAAAGTAATTAAAATTTTAATTTGTTTTTTTATTAATTTTTATCCCTCCGCTATGGAATGAAAAGGAACCGAAATGAATTATACGCAGAATATGCACGCTCAGTTACTCACCAATTACAAAAGTCTGGTTAACCCTTATTGCTGTTGACGAGATTTCGCGATAAGCCTGGCTTATTTTTCAATTAAAGTTGAAATTAAAAATAATCTGGGGGTTTTCGCGTTAAATTAATAATAAATGCGCTGTCATTAGCGCTTGTAATCCTTAGCTTTTCGGACACGCGGCGCTGTGCAGTTGTCATTGGAATGTTTCTCTTGCCTGAAAAGCTAATGACGTAAATTCGTTAGTTTGTTTTTGCTAACTATGATTTCGATTGTGCGTTTGTTCCAAAGCTAACACGAAAAATACGCTCTTAAAGCTCAATATGTTTTATCAAGGATAAATTTAGTTTTCAATTTTTTGTTTGATTGCGTATAATTTGTAATATTTTATATAGAAAAATCATGTATTTAAACGTTCAGAAAATGTGTTTTTAATTGAAAGTAATAATTAATAAAACAATACAAAGGAAGTATCTACCCAGTATCTGTACTTTCAAACTACGAGATTTTTATTTCTGTTAAATTATTTAGCAAATGTGATGTTTAGTAGACTATATGTTTTTTGAGTTAGAATAATTGTAATACGTGCAAATCAAGTGTCTCCCCCACCAAACACTTCCAAATTTCTATTAGTTTCTAATTCTCTTATAGTTTTTATAGAATTGTTAAATTTCATGAACTATTCCGATATGTGATTATTTAATTTCATCTTGTTTGTATTAAAATTTTAATTTCAAATATCAACGTTATATTGTTTCTACATATCTCCTAAATAATAAATATATAATATATAATAGTATTGAAAAAAGTTGTACTAGAAAATAAAGACAAATTTTATAAAAACTGTATGATCTTTGAATGAATAATACATTCATATATTTATGTATATTTGTGAAATAAAACCAAAATATTTTGAAAATAATCTAGAATTTTAGAAGCTTTTTGTAGTTTTGTACAAAAATTTAAGAAAATGAGAAGATCTGATCGAGACATTGTATGTGTGTAAAGATTTTCCGTTGTTGTTAAAAGGCAAACATATATTAAACTATATCAATTTTACCTCAGTTTAGAAAGTACCATTTAAATTCCTAAAATCAACTAAATTAAATTCCACCTTAAATTTGTCTCTGGTAGATACTATAGATATGCAAGTGAAAAGCTCTGAAGAAGATCTAACATTCGTTTTGTTTAACATTAACACCTTTACCTCGAACTATGTGCATTCAAATTTATATAAACTTACACACATGTGTCAATATTCAGCCATCAGAGATGATTCCTTCATTAAATGGCTTTGGCACATTGAAAGCAGAACTGGGGTCGTCCCAACAACAAATTTAATCCTCGACGTCAAGGGTGGTTGTCGAATCACGATTGCTGCAGCGATTAAATTGTTATCATTTCCACTTACTCTCGTGAATTAAGCAGAGAAATGTAATCAAATAGATTTAACTGAGGTCATTTAATTGGAATATAGTCAAGCAGAGTACATTAAATTAAATAAAGCGAACATCACCGTATTGTATTACAAGTTATGGAAATTAATTTTCCTTTTACATGGACAAATTTGTCTTTATTAACTTAATTATTATACTTACAAGGGATATGTAAAATATGTCCTTTTATGCTAATAATTCAATTCAATGTTTTTAAAATATAAACATGACCAAAAGGTTCGGTTCATATTTTAGAAAAAGCATCAAACAATGGATACATTTGTATCTAAAATCCCATATTAATTACCTAAAGTCAATATTTTTCAATTTTTTCACAGAGTAAACTTTTCTAAAATTACTTTACATGCAATTTAATTGATTTTTTTCAAATTTACAATAATAAAAACCGAAAATAAATTCTGCTAAATTGTAAAAGCATTCGAAGTTTTTATTATGTGTCTTATTATACACCCAATATTTTTAAAATATATTCTATTCTAAAATAGTTTATAATCAGAAAATATCAAACATCAATTGGAAAAATTACACGAATTAGATTAGGGCATTAATCAACTTTCAGATTGGACAGATTTTTTAAATATTTTTGTACGGATATCCAATATATTAGTTTCAAATTTTGGTTTTAAGTTCATGTAGAGTACATACAATGTATATGTAAATTATAAGCTTCCTTTACAGTTTTCGTGGCGAAATATACTATAAAGGAAAACACCAATTCGACTAAAAGCTCAGTGTTTGCAAAAACCTACGAAATGAATTATGCAGCAAATCAAAGTACTTATCAATGAATGTGATCGAATTTAAATACTGTAACGAATAAAATACAATATATAAATTCTCTATTTGGATCGTAGACAATTTTCAATTTATTGTTTCTTGTCGAGAAAATACCTCCGAAACCAATCCAATTGTACAATCGTTAGTAATAAGGTACTTAGCTGCCAACTATTTTTCAATACCATCGGAAAAGCGATTTTGAGAGACCGAACAATGGCCTTATTCAAAGGACGAAAAATATGAAAGCAAACGATAAGGTGGAGAAAGTTAGGCCAAGGAAAAGTTCTTGGTTTGGGGGGTTTTACTGCATTCAATTTTCAGTAATAACATAAAAGCAGTTCCACACGAAATAATGCAGTCCCCCTGCAGGTTGCAGAAGTTGACCAAAAAACGAAACGACACTGAATTTATTACAATTTTATATTTCGAGGAGAAGTGAGAAGGGTAAAACTATTGATGTTAGTAATTTCAAGAAGTTTACTTTTGAAAGACCAGGATTTTTTCAAGTTTTCTTAAAAATAGATATAATATGGTTAGCAGGGAATGGTGATATAATCGGTTAAGGGGAGGTTAAAGTTCATTCAGTGAAAAAATGGTATGTTTTCAACAATTCCTTTTTTGGCGATACGGACAGCGATAATTTATGAATTCAATTTAGACATAATAAAACAATATGTGAACAATATTTTTATATTTTTTTTATTTTAAAATAGTGTTCATTAACAGGGTGTGAAATTCCGGAAGCGCATAAAAAAAGGTGTTTTGCGGTGTCCATCATAACTCGCACCAGAATTATCCCAAACACAAAAATCAAAATGCATTTGTTAAAGAAGATGTTTCTAGAGGTAGCCCTGGGGTTTTCGTTTTTTTTTTAATTTTTAAATTTTTGGGAGTGCTTAGAAGCCAAAATGCTTATTTTTGCTAAAAAAATTGGATAAGTTGTTGTAAAAGTGATAGTTATTAAAAAGAAAAAAAAAGCTCCCAGCATTACCTGGTGAATTATATGAGGAAGTACTCTGCAAAACTTCAAAACGATCGATTTAGTCGATTTTGAGTTATTATGAACATAAACTTCACAAATGATAAGTTTCAGAAAAACGCTTTAAAGTTTTGCATACTAAAAAATTGGTTAAGAACAACAGTCGTTCAAATGTTCATAACTTCGACAATTTTGCTCGGATCGACTTGAAATTTGGACACAATATTTTTGATATGTTATACACAAAAAATTGATAAAATACTTTAACCTTGACATAAAAACTATAAATTCGAGTGACAATGTAAGAAAAATAGAAAAGGCAATCTCATTCCGGCTTCTTCTCAATTTCTCTTCCGCTCAAAATCGTAGTCTGGATAAATGATTTGCAGATTTGAGATAAAGGGCAGACCACTTGAACTTCCGGTGTCTGGGAATTGCTTAGCACTTCACCCAGATAAATCACTTAAAGCTGAATTCATGCTCCAAATTGTATCGCAATAAAGAGGAATTCCTTGTGATCAACTATTGGGAAAGGTTGCTAATTCATCTGGTCCAGGTGATGCAGCCAGAGTCACCTGCTAATTAGCATCCGTTGCTTAGTTTCCGTCTACTGGCATTTTTTTTTTCGAATTTATTGACCTGCTTATTACCACTTTATATTTCGCTTCGGTTTTCGCGAATCGAGAATGGAGAATGTAAATTACCTACTGGGGATATCAAAATCTGATCCATTACCAGTGAACTGGAAAGATTTAGGGGAGACGATTCGCAATTGAATTGCATCTGGCGAAGTGGCGTTCATTTGCGAAATACTCAACGCTTGTTGGATTTTAGCTGATCAAATTAATTAAGGTTGTCTTCCGGTCAGTGGATTTTAGGGATAATACTGATAATTGAGTAGTTTCGATTTGGGAAATCTGTTTAGATAGACACCACGAATAGTACATACAATGTAACCTCACCAATTATCACGCTATAATTTTGGTAAATTTTTCATGCAAAAGCAGAATCAAAGGCAGGGCAGAAAATGAACAATAAAATTATCCTATAATTAGAGGTATTTTGACACCTGACGTAGGTACCTCCTCCGATAATCCGTTTCTCCAACAGAAAACAATTGAAATCCAATTCTGGGTTGACAAACATAATTTATATGCTGGTATATATTATGTACATATACATATATTTTCGTTTCTACTGAAATTCAATTTGGTGTACAATCCCTACTAATATAATAAATCCGAAAGTTTTCCTGTGTGCCAATTTGTTACTCTTTTAGATTGATACTACTGAATGCTGAAATGTGCGTTAGACCTAAAGTTAAGGGAGGAGACAAATTATAGAATACTTTCTATCCCGGAAAAATGAATAGTTCCTGGCGACGAAGGAAGTAACCTGCTTTGCTATTTTAATCAGAAGAGTCGGTTTCGTTAGCTCTGCCAAAATTATGCATATAAATAGTTTGGTTTCAAAATCGGCCTGGTGGTTTGACAATTAGTACTGTTCAACATTTCATTAAAAGAGTTAAAAAAAACACGATTTTTAAGGCCAAAAGTATTGTAAATTAATGTAAAAGTGTTAATTAGTGTGAATATTTAGCTTATAAGCACTGTGGGGCTATAATTTTTCTATTGGTAAAAGAATCATCCAAATCCATATTTCTTTATGTGTTAGTAAGTAACAATACCAAATCACAAACTATGTTCTTTTATTTTCGGATTCAGTTTCAGTTGTAGTAGAAAATTCTACACTAAATTGAAATTTGTGATCAGTCTCGCATATTACAGAATTCTTATTTCGCAAAAGTAAAATTGAATAGTTGTGTCAAAAATTTGAATCAAAATTTGGTATATAAACTGAAAGGAAAATGAAAAGAACAAAATTATAATATAATACAACTTTACAGAATAAAATTGTCGACTGATTGTTTCTGTGATGTGAAACATTAGAAGATCAGTTTAGTTTTTTAACAAACTTTCTTTGCATTCGTCAAATTTTGTTATTAGTTTGAAAAATCTGAAAAATAGAATATTCTTAAAAGATCTCTATGATTTTGAATTTTCGATACTCGTACCTATATCGCATTTAAAGAGACAAAAGTATAGATTCTTCAAACATTTTAAGTTGAACCAGTTGAGGATAGTAGGAAGGAACCACCGAAGAATTTAACTACCACTTTTCAAGCGCTAAACCTGCAAGTGCCACATTAAATGCAATTTTTCGGGGAATACCCGAACTAACCCAACTTTAATTTCGCATTCCCTTTGATTTAAGTCATTGTGTTGTTCGTGGGTGCAGTTGCGTTTTCGGCGGTAGACCAGGGCATACATCGAAAGACCAAGGAATCGGGACCAGTGCTGTGAGATAATCACGCCCAGGACCATACAACTACACAGCGCCCAAGAATTCCTGTCGTGGTTAAATGGCTTTTGTTGTGCTGAAGTGTTGACTCTCAAGGGCTTTTCCTGTTCAAAGTTGAGCAAATGCAGGGGCTTTATTATCCTCACAGCAAACGAGGATAATAGTTGTAAGCGATTACTTTGTTTATCTAACAGCTCTAGGTAAATATGTCCCACGTAAACATTTTAATATGAATCCAAACAGAACCTTGGTGGGAATTAACAAAGTATTAGGAGCAATGAAAAAATGCAACTAAGCAACGCTTGCGATATTTGCAGAGCTCTTAAGAAACCAGTTTGTTTTTCTTAATAAAGTCTATTCGGAAATGCTGCACAATTTTTGATTTACTTAGTTGATGTCAAACTAAACTGTTTAAACTAAGAAAAATATTTATAAACATATAGAAATAAATATTTGCTTAGATGTTTATAATTTGATAGCGGTTAAGACTTGTTCGCACAAATTAAGGACTCTTCGACCTTTTCATTCTAAAAAAATTCACTAGAATGTTTGAAATTAACAATATTTAATTTAAAAATAATTTATTTATAATGGACAGTTTTAGCCAATTTTATAATAAATTATATTTTACGAATCTAAACAACTCTTCATAGAAATTGATGTACCAATCACTTTCAAAAAAATTTGGAATTTCACCGAGAGAATTGCTTCCAGGGACAACTTTAAAGAGGAAGTTAATAAAAATTCGAAACTCAACTCAGAAGCTAAAGATCGTTAGAAAAAACATTTTGTGTGTAAAACCATTGAGAACATTCGCTACTACTTTTGCACTTAATTTATTTGAAGACAAGGTCAAACAACTTTGTTGGAAAAGTTGAATTGGAAAGTTGTCACGACAAAAGTTTTCAATACAAAGCAGAACGAGCACCTAACATAAACAAATAAATTTTTGAAAAACTTCTCGAGAAAAAGGGGCCTGGGCTTTCCTTCTGTCTTTTTGCACCACCATAAACGGAAAAAGGAGGTTAACATCTCCTTGTAGGAGAAAACTTTTAGACGCGAAGAAACTAGGGTGACACAATTTTTAAAATATTGTTAATTAGACAAACATCTAATAATTAATTTAAGTAAGAGAAATTGTATATAAATATTATAGTATAGTTCTTTTACTTTTTATTTATTTTTGTTTTTGTGAGGGTTATTTTTCTTGGAAATTACATGGATAAATACAGCAAAGTATGTATAATCTTTCGGCAATTCAATTTTCAAGTTTCATTAAGTTTGCTTAAAAGGGTTTTAGCTCTCAAAAATTCAAAGGAGTCTTTTGTACCCATTGGATTTTTTTCTAAATTATAAAATATTCAATACCTTTTACCCAAATTACGTGTAAGATAAATTTTGAATATTACTTGTTTAAATATTTATTATTTTATTAACAGAAGTGTTTATAACTGTTTTGGTACACAAATATTATAGTACTGGTTTTTATATACGTATATGTAATAGTTGTTAGTTTAAATAACTCGTAAGTCTATTTCATTAGAAGGAGGATTAAGAATTCTGAGCATTCTTTTGAAAATTATAACTTTTTAAAAATGAGCTGGCAATAAATTGAATAGTGTGCTGAAATTTAATCTTTTGAATTAGTGATCCTTAACTTGTTAAACCTTGGCATTATTCGGCATATCATTTTTTGTCTCAACACATTTAATATATTTCTAGGAAATCTGAATTTTGATACAGAGACAAAATACATGAATAATAGTAAGGTATTTAGCTTTCTTAAAGAGTTTTGCGAGAAAATTTTAATATGTTGAAAATCTTTAAAGGATGCAAATCTTCTATACTCTTAATATGAATAATACAGCAAAGAAATATTCTTGTTTTTGTCCTTGATACTTAAATTCAATCAAGTCGTCGAATGGTACTTACCGGGGCTTTTTAGATCATTTTTAAGCAGATTACATGCCATGTTATAAATATATTATATTTCAAATCTTATTACAATAGGCTTAAAACAAAGCCACGAATTCGGGAACGTGTCCTCTCGTTTGTTGAACAGGAAGCTTATTTTCCTCGATTCATATAATCATGCGTTCGAATCGATAAGAGTCCTTTGTGCAATCGTTTTACCTGTGCGGTTGTCCCAGGAATCGAATCCTTCAGAGCCTGTACTTGAGCAACCCTTTGAATAGAAGACCTAGAAGTTACGAGGTACCGCAGAAGAGCCTCAATTTGTTCGAGGAATTCGAACCTATCACAGAGCCCTCCATAGGAGGTGAGCTTAACAGAGCAATTAACAAGGATCAAGGACTGTTGAATTGTTGTTTTCCATCAAGGTTTCTGCGATTCTGTTTCCACTTGATGTGCTGTTAAAATTTAAGAGTTTCTCGCAAGATGGATTTCATTTTTACTTGAATTCGTAAAATGGAGCTACGAGGTCAAGTTGAACACAAATTCGTGAATAATAAAAAGTAGAATAACAAAATGCGGATAAATTAAGTTTTCCAACAGATAATAAAATTATATTGGTATTAATGCTTATTATCATGAATATATACATATATATACATATCTTATTTTGTCTTGAGTTTTCTGACCATAAAATTGTATGCTTATGTTTTAATAATATTTGGATTATTTACAAGCATATTCTTATTGTATATGTAAGCAAATATGCCTTTGTCTACAGAGAATTAGAATTAAAAAATGCAAAAGTTTGTTTTTGTTAATTTTATTATAATTATGAATAGAATAATAGGTATGTATATCCTGTAGTGTAAGATGCTTCTTTAAATATGTAGGTATAAATTTGTTATTCGATAATTAATACAAAAATATGAAGTCCTTTTTCGACATAGAACGAAAAGATTTTCGCTGAA
Source organism: Tolmerus cingulatus (assembly GCA_959613345.1). NCBI lineage: Eukaryota > Metazoa > Arthropoda > Insecta > Diptera > Asilidae > Tolmerus > Tolmerus cingulatus. Next base: position 23,028,724 of record OY390711.1, read on the forward strand.
ATTCGATTGAATTTTGAAACGAGGATCATGCTGGTCGAAATGTAGCAGATATACTCTTCAGGTTATCCTTGCTGGAAGGCGTTTTAATTATTTGCTGAAAAAGGTCAGGGATAATTAAGGTTTAAGAATTTAATTCGTTTAGCGCTAAAGTGTACAAATTGCCGCATATCCAGGTCAACGAATGGATCCTGTTGGATGGGGATTTTCTTTTGGGGAGTGGCTGCAAAAGGGTTGGATGGAGGATACGATTTTTTATTCAACTTCTGGACTTTCCTTATCGTCAGGAGAGTGCACCTGGCCAGGTATGGGAGGTCGGGGCAATTTAGCTTCTTCCAACCAGATTCAGATACTGTGTCCTGTGCCCGTCGGCGTGTGCATTGCATATATTTGGGCTGAATAAACCAATTCCATTGACCTTTTATCGGTTTGAGTTAGAGCCACTTTGCCGTTATTTCATTAAAGACCGGCAGTGGGTTTTTGGTCATATCCGCCACCAGCAGCCAATGAAGGCGAACTGGTCCCGATATTCGTGCGGTCTCTGGACCGGGAAGATGAGGGCAACCAAATTGGTTTACCGTATGTTCTGGAACAGGCCCTACTTTGTTCCTCGGCCCTACACCTACACCTAGGTATACCAATACCTATCTATCTGCATGTGCAAATACATTAAGCCCTGACAGCAAGTGGGATCCTCGGCAGAGTCCTGTCCCACCGAAAGCTTGTTATACCTTCCAAATTTTTTCATAGGGGTTTTTTTTCCAGTTCGACGTTTTCCGGGGTATGTTTTTTCGATGCAGACACCTCATCACTTTTTCCCATCTTTTCTTTGTCTTTTTTCCGCCCAAAATGTCACAACCTGGTCCAAATGTGAAGGCGAACATTTTACGAGATAAATTTGTTGGCAGTTGGGAACAGGAAAATATAAACATTAAACACCTGGGGAGCAAACTGATTGAGACTGCCCTTTTAAAATGATTTTTCAATTTTTCGAATCCTGCAAATACCTACTCATACTACATATTTCGTTTGTCCGCTTATCATTTGACGACCGATGAAAAATGTCATTGACTTTAAATTTTCAGAAGAAAATATCTTTAATAATAAAAATTGAAATTTTAGATAAACTTAATTTAAAGTACCTAAATGAAGTTAAACGATTTGTTTTATTGTAACTAATGAATGTATTTTGCATTTTAACTAATAAAGTTATTTGTTATCGCTGCGATACGTAATTATATAGAAGAAAATTATATTATCGTCTTCAAAACCAACATTTTATTTAAATAGATTATTTATATTCAGTATAATGTGTTCATTGTGTGAATTTATTTTTCAATAAAAGTCGTTCGAAGCTGAAGTAAATTATTATGTGAATAATTGATTGTAAGAAATCTAATCTAATCTAAAATGTTTATTTTTAATAAATCACAAGACGAAAATTCGTTAAATCACGCGTTATATTATACTAGTAATGCAAGCATATTTAAATAACACAAATCCAGTGAAAAACTTTAAATAAAAACTTAGTATTGGAGTTAATAATTGAAAAATGTAAAGATTTAATTCTTTAGTGGTTGGTCAAATGGAACTTATAAGGTAAAAGGAATACTAAGATTATTTTTAATTAAGTAAATAGTTCTTTGTCAAAATTTTTTTTTTGTTGCTTGAAACTTTTCAAATATTACTATTGAGAAAAACTCATTTAAACGATGCCATTTTGTTTAAGCAAAGTTAAAGTTATTTTTATGTATTTTAATATAATGTTTAAAAAATAAGTTAATTAAAACAACCAAAAATCCCGACTGCTTGTAAGAAACGAATTAAAAGATTTAAACATGTATTTATTTAAGGTCAGGACCAAAAAATTAAAATTGTTACTAGAACAGTATTACTTTTCTTATCCTTAAGAAAGTATTTACATCTAAATAAAGCCGTTTAGGCTGCCCAAAAAACATTCTTACTTACATATCACATGCGTATTTACATATACCCTTATGAGTTCTTACTCGGGTAATAAAATAAATCCTTGCTCATGGTGCTCGTTAATTTTTCGTAGAATACTCATTATAGTAAGATTAAAAAACATTAATACTTTCTAATTAAGAAATGTAAAAATAAGTGTTTTTGAATATATTTTCAGACAGCATTCGTTTCCATTTTTGCATACTATAATTAAATATCGCAGTTACTATCGAGTTTTTTAATCTATTGTCGCTTAGCTACAAAACAGCAAGAAAAGTCTCATTTTTATATTTAAAAAATAAGATGGAGTCTAATCGTTTTTCAGCGAAGCCCTTCAAATGGGTTCGCAGAGGTCGTGCAAAAAGTGCTATTCAAATGCCTAGGAATGATTCCGAAAAGAATTTCTTTTTAAATCGTCACGTCGTTAATCGAACGAACTTGGGATTTTTCTCCACCCGCATTCCACCTGTGTGCGCCAGGCGACGAAGTAATGGATCACGCGGGGGTCACGAAATCACTGAACAAAAGGGCAAAAGAAAAAAAAAATTCAATTTAAAAGGGCACATCATTAGTCAGGGCCGACGCCCACTAATAATCCTTTCCTGCAAGGGGTGCAGTCGACTAAAAATAAAATCATGCCTTCGCCACGGGGGGGGTGGGTGGGTGGTGCAGGGTTGAGAGGAAACGTTGCTCCTTAGGCCCTGGTTATTAACGCCCTTGCTAATGACACTGATAAATATTCACAATACGAACAGCATACACGAAAATTGCTGAGCAAATTGCATATAATATTCGCAACTAATTACACTCATTAAACACTTTCGAGCGGAGTGACGGGCACAAGATAAAAGCGCTGCGGGGGTTGCCGCCCTCACCTAGGGCGCCTGATTACATCTGAGGACGCATGGGTGGCATCGGGGGGCGTGGGGGCGGGGGCCGGCCGCGGAAAACGAGCACGAGATTTCCGCCGATTGTGTCTTCATTTCGCTAGAGCTCCGTGCTCAAAGGACCTTATTATCAAAATCTCGAATGGAAGGTACGTGTGTATGAATTTTGCAAATGTGAATCGGCGGTGCTGCGCTCGTTCGCATCACATCCTCATGAGTCCGCGTATGTGAGCAATGTCTCCGTCATAATTCCGGGGCTTCCTACCGGGATATGTAAGTTGCTAAAGGGATAAAAGTTTCATCCGAGACCTGCCTCTACACATGTTCCCGGTGGAACGGGGGGAGTGAAGCTCCCGCCCGGGTATCATGTGCGGATAATCGCTGTCATAGAAAGTTTTCTAGCCCTATGCGATGCAAAGAAGAGGAAACTTGCCGAGTGGCTGCGATAGGAAGTTTTAGCTCAAAAGATAATTGTGCTTTTAAGTCGGATGTTCAATTGAAATTTGCTTTACAAGTTTACCACTTTTCTTGGGCCCCAGATGTTCCTCTGGCCTGACGTGTTCTATTTGCTTTGGGATCACGTGTCACTGAACTCGACGTTGTCTTCGTCCTCGTCTTCAGTTTCGAAGAAGTCCTGTCGCAGCTGCGTAAGGATCGCTGTCAGGGGCCTCCCGGGGCCGCCTTTGTACACATTTTGGGGAATCCCCTTAAATGTTATGGCTAATTGTGAGCATCGGTGCTCTTGTCGAACATTTTGCCATGGCATCGGCCTCATGTTGTACTTAGAGGCCACTAATTATTCAGTTATTTACCAGAACGGCAACAACCCTTTCCTTCATCTGCTTGCTATTTTAAAATATAGTCTGTTTTACCCTAAACCTCTTAAAACCTTAACAATTTCGCTTTCTTCATCAAATGCGGCTATTTTAAAGAATAAATATTTACCTTCGATGGACTATGGCAAAAATAATTGTGTAATGAAATCACAAAAGAGTTGAATTGTGAGTTGAAAATGTTAATTAATACATATGTATATTCAATACAATATAATAAATATAAATACTTAACAAACCTAAATATACAGTTCTTTGTAACTTTTAATTCATTTTAAGCTTTCTATGACCGTTTGATTCATTTTTCTACGACTGCATATCTACTTTTGTAGGGGATGTAAGCTTTTAATTCGTCCCCTTATAAATGTTCTAATCGAAAATTAGATTGACAAAGATCAATTAACAAGTTTTTTAGATACATATCTACAATTTTCAGGTTTCAATAGCAAAAATCGATTAGCACCTTAAGTTTTTCTATGGATTCAGAAAGAATTTTCAGACCGTTAAAAATAAGTACTAAATAGAGCAAAAGGCTTTCGAGATTTTCCATGTCAGGATCAAATTAAATGTTATATTCTGAGATTTGCTCTTTTTTAAATAATTGACAAAGTGTAACAAAGTACTGAGTATCAGGGTAGTAAATGTTATAAGAGTTAATTTTCAATAGGCAAATAAAACTGTACGACAAATATTCGTTGAATAAAACTATCTTAATGTTTATTTTATGATGATTATTTAATTAATAACTTAGTATGGCATAAGGAGATAAATATAGACAATATATATAAAGAAGGACCGCAAGTCAATTTTATGAATTTATTTCGTAAGCACAAAAACATCGAGAATAAAAACACAGATGCTGCAAGGAATGGAAGGAAATAATGTGCAAAATATAGCTTATTCCTCTAAGTTTTAACTCTAAAAGTGGAGTTACTTTTGCTACGGTGAAGACATTAAAATTGAGATATGAACGAATAAAGAAAATAACAAGAAAAAGTCGACGTTATACCGGCGGGAGTTTTACAAAACTGAAGAGGAAAATCGATTGCTCTTCCCTTTACACTTTAGAGAAACGGCGGATAAAGTACTTAGCATTTGTACAATATTTGTACTTTTGGTCTTTATCATCCTGTTATAAATATTCATATTGATATTAACTCCAGGCGATAAAAAAATCACCTTTCATTTTAGAGAAGAGGAACTTAAATTACAGTTGGTAAGCAGGAATTACAGGATTTTATTGCAATTTTTTATTACATTTCCGTTTTCGCTGTGTCCACAAAAGCTAAAAGTACGTTTGCAACTACTGGAGTTGGGTTTAAAAGCTTCATTATGTTATTTAAATCTGCTTGGCCCTTTATCCTTTTTGTAATATAAACATTTATTAATTATAATTAAGTTTCTTGGCATTTTTTAAAAATGTAATAGATACAATTTTTAAAGTCGTCCGTAGAAGCACCACCTGTAGCATTATTTTTGTTATATGTATATGTAAGAGTAATTTCGTTACATATGAAACGTAAATCACAAAAGCAATTCTTCTATTCGTATGCGTTCGATTTAATTAAATTAATTTAATTTTTGATTTTAGAACTTGTGGAGAATACCTTCATATAATAATTACATATAGTTTACTTTACAATCTGTCATTTTATTTAGTATTTTTTAAAGTAATTTGGATTTTTCTCAAAATAACAAATAAGGACAAAGAAATGCAAAAAAAAAACAAATGATTTAGACATTTTGCCTAGTTTGTGTTGGGGTAATTGCACTAATATTCTTTAACTTTTGAGTCCTATTTTTGGGTGAACGTTTGATATACATATTTTTATGTCCATGTATGTAGATTTTTAGAAAACATATAAATTTTTAAATCAGTCGAGTGAAAATTACAAGATTATTTTAATGTATATTTACGATATAAAATATGTATATGACTCCTTATATCATCAGAATTACTCATTTACTGAATTTATTTTTAATTGAGTTTTAAAATTGAGATTTTTTTTTCTTTGCTAAAAGCTTCATGAACAGTCAATTTGTATAAAAGTTAACTTAACAACTGTAAGTGCAACATATAAAAGAAAAATAACTTCCAACATGTTGATCGAAATTCCATACTAAAAATAGTATAATTCATTTCTTTGTTTGTAGCACCTTCGTGTTAATTTTAAATGTCTGATAGCAACGTACTGTCTTCGGAAAAACCGGTAGCTGTCATCTGAATGAAAACTGCCATTGACCATTCAAAGCTTTCTACTGAGAAATAAAGAAGAAACTGAAATCCCTAAAAAAATGTCGTATAAATTGCAAGAGTATCCGCCGATTAAGGCAATAATTGTTGACGTACTCGTTTGCCCGTCGAGCCATATCAAGAAACCGAATTTCTTAAGTTGATTGGATAAAAATTGAAATGAAACTGGTTGATCAGCATTACTATTATTTGCTATTATGGAGGCAGTTCAACAGGAAATTGAAACTGAAGAGCGTCTCCAATTAGATTTCTTTTGGCGCTTACACACAATGAAACAAGACAATCGTTCTTTTTAATTAGCGGCGTTAAATTACTTGAGGCGTAAAAGTATAATGAAAGTAAATATACCACGCTGAAGTGGGGTTATGTAACCGGCCGTTTTCCGGGTAAAAGTTTTACTCCGGAGAGGAATGGACTAACCTGGAAATTGGTTGGATATTCGAAGTGTTCAATAGTTAGTTTCGGATATTTCGAAAGGTTCCTTTCTGACTGATTTATGGGTGTATGGAAGAAGACGGGTCCATTGCCCTACCTTGCCCGTGACTTGCCCCGGAGTAGTGGTCATTACCATCGACCTTCAGCTGGAGTAGTCGTCGACATTCACCCATTCAACGTCTGGGGATCTCGCTAGAAAACGAAAGTAATTTCACTTGCAGGTCTAGTGGCAAGAGATTGCTCACATTATTTGAAATCCAATCAGGTAATTTGAGACATTAGCCGAGATGCGAACACTGGGAGTGGATGCTGGGGAAAAGAAGGACCAGATACTGATTCGACCGCTCCGCTGCTCAGGTGTGTTTATGAACTTTTAAATTGCCGCTCCAGGTGATATTTCTCTCTTTCACCTTTAAGTAGTGCATGTAAGATTCGATTACACCTGGGCGGTGGGCTTTTTGTCTTTTTGTCTTTTTGTTTTTATGTTTTTTCGCTGATTTGTAACTACCTGGTGGTGATAGAACGGCAGGTAACAACTTCCTCTCATGGGGCAAAATGATAAACGTGTGTGAAGTTGAGGAGGCCTTCTCTTTTAATTCCTCAGATTCTTTTGAGCTGTGGGTATGCTTCCCGCTTATATATGATGACTGTCACTAAAAACGCTTTAATTTCTAACCAATCTCCAAAGTGATAGCATCTTTAAAAAAAATTGTTGTTTTTTACTTGTGCAGTTTACGAAAAAGAAAAGTTGATTTTGTCCTTCTCAATTAAAAAAAAAATTATACATATATACATAATATATATAAAAATATCGCGCAATGTGCATTGTAAGTGGGCCTTAAAAGTTTTAATTTTTGGAACTGGTGTGATTTATAAATTTCGTGATATTTCAGAAAATCCTTTTACTTCTTATGAGTGTGACGCGAATTAGGGCCGGATTTGAGCATACAAACACAAATCAAGGATTTTTCTATCGGATGCCCTTTGCTCCCCGGATGATGTTCGGTGGTAGCAACGGTGGTGGCAAACATGCGATGACCACTTATATAACAACTGCAAATTCAGGACAGGATCTGAAGGCTTATGCTTCCCAGCCACAGGAATATTCGAGTGCGAACTATGCAGCTGCTGAGCACTCAAGTGAACTGCCCTCAGAAACTGCAGCAGCGGCGGCCCTAGTTGCGGCTGGGACTGGCCAGGACCAAACGATGGAAGGGTTTAATAGTCCTGGCGGCGGATACTCAGCCGCTGCTGCATCAGCTGCTGCCGGCAACAACGCATATGGTGCAAATAGCCAACAGTTTCTTCCCGCATATGCGAGTGGTGGACACGAGGATAACCATATATCATCCGCTTCAAGTGATTACAGTAATTCAGGATACTCCCTCGGGAACGCCGAGCACCACCATTCAAATGGGTACGACAAATTTCAGCCTGTTTCGCACAATAACGCAATCTCTGGACATTTCACTTTCGGGAGTCAAACTGGTGGACATCGTCCCTCCGCATCAGCAGCGTTCTACGACGCTTCGGGAATAGGGAACGCGTTGGCTCATCACAACGGAGTTGGCCAAGTCCATTTCCATCAGGCTCAATTTATTCCTGGAAAAACCGAAACGATACCTGTCAGCAAACATGTTCAAGTCACAAAACATATCCCAGTACCAGTTTACAAACAAATTCATGTACCATATCCAAAACCTGTGAAAATCCAAATACCCCACCCAATTTTAGTGCCGGTACCTCAGCCCTATCCCATCAAGGTCCCGGTCTCGAAACCCTACGCCGTCCCAATGGTCCAGGAGATAACAATTCCAATTGAAAAAATTGTCCCGTACGCCGTAGAGAAGAAGGTTCCCTATCCAATTGAGAAGCATGTCCCATTTCCTGTAGAAAAGCACGTCGCGGTGCACATCCCCCACCCCTATCCAGTAAAAGTTCCTATCGTGAAGACAGTTCTTCACAAGGTAAAAGCTCACGGATGGCACTAGGCACAGCCACCATGTTACCTAATTTTACTTTGTTATTGTTACCTGTAGCTTTTGTTTTCTATTTAATTGTTGTAGAAAAAGCTTTAATTAATTAAATTATATCCACACAAAAGTATGCTGTTTGTAGTTAAGCCCTTTACCTCTACGGTTACTAACTTACCTGACGACGGAACGTCTCTAACTGGAATCCTACGAACGTTTTACCTCCGGATTTTATATATCACAATTTTTAAGAAAGTCATGTTAAATTACGAAAGAGTTTAATTGTGGCAAGGCGACTGGAACAGTTCATATCTCTAAATGTACAGTGGGAAAGTACTGGTAAAAGTAAAAATGAGAGCAATAAGCACTTAAAAAAATAATCAATTTCTTCCTTACATAAAAATCAGAGCGAAAATGTTGAGATAACATGGGAAAAATAAAAACATGTTTTACTAATTAATTTAAACACAAAAAGCATACTTTACCACTTTGGAAATGGTTATGTAGAAGGCTGCCTTCAAGAGAATCAGAGAAATGAGACATTGGATGAGAAAATAACATTATAATTAATTACATATAAAATGAAAATATTTTATTTTTACCTTTTCTGTTTGGGTACTTAACTCATCATAATTACGGAGATTTGTCTAAAATGAAATAATTATGTGCAAATACGGCTTTTAGAATTGTTTCAGTAAACAAAATTTTAAAGGGCTATTTCAAATTTCAAACTAAGCAGCAAGTGAAGATAATATTCTGAAGAACAGTAAGTAGAAGCAATTTAATAAGTTTTGTTGCAGCATATACATATAGTACAATAAATTAATTAATAAATATTCAATAATAGTTTTCGAAAGTAAAGTATACCTTGAAATAATGTAAATACATATTTGTAACAATTTTTGTATTAAAAAAATGAAAATATTCGGGAAAATACAGTCAGTCATCATAAATACCAATTATTATTAATAGTTATTGTATTTGAGGTATTTTTGAAGAAAACAATTTTGAGATAATCACTTATTAAGTTTTGGTGTGGTTATTTCTTCATTTTTAAATAAGCTTGTATATATTATATTTTTATAATTTTTGAACCAACGCTCTGATTAATAAGAAATTTGGCAGAAGCAATTTTGAAATGATTTACAAATAGAAAATTCAGTAACAAATAAGAAAAATTCGCATCTTTAAAAATATTATAGTTCACACTCACTTTTACTTATGCAAGCACTTGTTAATTCAAAAGCAAATATTATTAAGCAAAAGAAGAAGGTATTTGGAATTTTATACTAAAACTACTGTCTAAATTTTACAAATTCCCCTAACCAAAGTTGACAAATTAGGAAGTTGGAAACAAGTTCGTTTTTAAGGTATGTCATATGGGGCCTCCGTACATTAAACCGGCTTGGAGTTATATTTTTTAAATGAGAGGTTTATTACCAAGTTAAGGCTCGATTTTCTATTAATAAATGGATATTAATAGAATTTTACTCAATAGTTAAAATATTTAGCTTATGAATGGTCTGGAAAATGTGGGATTTATAAGTTAGCGTTTTATTAAAGACGATTTGTAAATATTTAATTTAATATATTTACGGAGAGTATTATAGCATAGCTTGGGTAATTTTAATATTGTCGATGGTATTGTATAGGAATCTTTTTTGCAGTAGGTATTCTTTTAATATGTGTATGCTGGCATGAAATTAATTGATATTTATTAAATTGACTATTAAAAAGTAGTCGATTTTAAGCACCAGTGTATACTTTCAAAATGTTACAAGCTAATGGGGCTTGCCACAAGAATTAGGATCCATAAGCTGAATTGCTCATTACCCGCAAAGCTAACGATTAGGCAGAGAAATTGAATAAATAAGCCTCCTGCAGGAGCCTAATCCTTGACAAAATGTATTCAGTGACATGCTATCCTTGAAAGAATTAATGTCGTCTCATACTCGAATGAGAATGCAGTCTAACATTTCTCGGCCGATAAACACAATTAAGGACGCAAAAGGCATTCGTTCAACGAAAAAGTTGCTAAACTTGCCTAGAGAGAAAAATATATGTCCGCCGACCCCGAAATCCTCTTAGAGGAGGATTTATTGTGCCAACAAACATATGCGTCCGGCTAGTGGGCTATTTTGTTATTTGTTTGTTTTCGTTTCGCCTTTATTTCCTCTGTTTTTTGTGGTTTTTGCGGAAAGTCCGCAGTAATCAAAATTTCAAATGGAAATAAAACCATATACAAAGTTTCGATTCGGTTCGGATCGTGCGTTCAAGCCAAACCCTGCCGCGGACTGAAATTAGTTCGACTGACAAAGTTTCAAACGTAGTTGCCCTTAAATCATTCTGCAATTGCTAGAGGAAATATCGATGGATATTAGCCGGAGTCTATTAGACCGAAACCGATTGTTTCATCGATTGATTGCTTTCTGGTGAGGTTCTCCAAATCTCGCTGCAATGGTATAAGTGCAATCCTCCACACGGTCGAGAGGTCGACCGCCGCAGGGACCGCCGCGAAAGGGTTGGTTGTTTTGGCAGTTCCGGCAGTTAAGGGTTCTTAATGGCGGGACAGGGTTGGTTCTTCTTCCTCCACAGCATTTTTCAAGTAAAGTGCTACTCCACTAGGGCACGAACATAAAACAATAACAATTTCAAATTGCTTAGTACCTAAATAATGCAGAGAGTATCTACGAGTTTCAGAGTTTCACAGGAAAGTTTTAAACAAAAATGACCATTCTATGTCAAATAAATAAACTTTTAATATTGATACTCTAAACCCAAACTAAGGTGTAATCGAAAAGGTATCATTTCATTTTGCAATAATTTGTTAGAAATGCTCCTGGACAAACGGCTGTCTAACAATTTTGATCCATTAACATTGCAAAACAATGAAAAATTGCAATTACTCTGTGATTAAACAAATTTATATTTTCGGGGATATGTCCTGAGTTCATTTTTCATTGAAAGACCAACATGTTGCTGTAGTCCGAGCAACATTTTGACAAGTCGTTTGTTTTAGGCCTAGATCAATCAGATCTAACAAGAAATATGAAAATAATTTTTTTATTTAAATGTACATATATTAAAAAAATATTACAAACCCCGAATAAAAACAATTCGCAATATTAGTACTTTAGACAGGGATTTGGGATGTGAAAACTATGTAATTATAGCTGATAATGTGAGGTAGGGTTTTTGAGTCCTTTTTCTCTGGATGATATTTAACGCAAAGTAGGTACATGAACTTTGAGCACGAACTTTCCCAAATATTATTTTAAACAATTTACCCAGTCTGAAAAAACCCAAGCTTGGTATAAAACATTAAAATATTATGCAATAGGAATTTTTGCTGAAGTATATTCAAAATTACAGAAAAAGTGGTCAATAGCTTTGTCGTTCGGCATAAAATGATTTGTTGTATAAAATTTTATTCAGTAATTTACCGATTTAATCCCCTGGGGCTCAAAATCCGGTCTCCAGTTCCTCCTAAATCTGGTTGCACCCCAAAAATGCCCGGAGTAATTGAATCGTCCGGGAACAGGCGACAATAAAATTTAATGTACCAACTAAAGCGGGTAATCACGGAATCCTATTACAAGGCCATATTCAGCGGGATAAAGAAGGCTGAACCCTAAATTTTGCGTAGCTGGGCTCCGCTCAACCGGAGTCACCCTGTGTGCCAGTGACAGTGTAAAGTGGAATATTTGCACACAAAAGTTTTGAGGAACTTACGCCCTTACGGTGACGTCGTCGCCCGAACCGAATCTCATCAGCTCATAATGCGAAGGGCCAAGTCGAGGTGCGACGACGGAGGCTGGTGATTGCCGTGCCGCACCGTGCCGTGCCGTTGCGTCGTGCCGCCCTTATTTCAACCCTCTGCCACCCCCTCGAAGGACCTCGCCCGGCCGGGTTATGCTGATGACTTGGGCGATATTACAGACATCAAGTGGAAATTCGATGTTGAGCGGACATGCCTCAAGTGGATTTCTCCGGGCTCATATCTAATTTATGCCAATTTGCATGCATTCACACCAGAAGAATGCCATCGCTCCATCTTACATCTATAAAAACTCAATTTTGGGCTAGGGCACGCCGAGCGGGCGGTTCGTGGCGAAGGGCGGCAAGGGCAGGGCCAAAGGAGCGGAACGACGCCGAAGACGACGCCAAAGACGACGCCGACGACGACGGCGACGGTGGGGCCAATAAAAATGAGTGAAATATGTTGGGGAGCAAAATGAAGTTGTTAAATACCATCTGAAGTAGACAACTGCTCTCTTGTAAGTAGGCAGATATTGCCCAAAATTTTTTTCCGCATGGCTCCAAGTCGCTTGTGGAGCATACTTCAAAAAAGAAAAAAAAAAAAAATATATATATATATTATTTTTTCCCTGAGATTGTCTTGCCACCGTAGGACTTATGTTGTACGATGAGGACGTCACACACCTGGAGGATCCTCGCACTCCAGGGGGTGCACATCGTCCTCGTTTTATCAGGCAGTTAGAAGCAATAGGGGATTCGTTTGAGAATGGATTGGATATGACACATGAAGCCCCATGACGACTTTTTTTTGATTAAGTTCCTTTTTAAATAAAATGAAATGCAGGGAAGACGCCACGTGCTCTGTATTAATTCCGCTGGAGAGATGAGAACTGGAAAATTTCCAGAGAATTTTGTCGACAATTGGATCCAGATGGAGGAAAATGCGATAAGGGAAGTAAGTGATTTCGCCTAGCTATGGCATGCCCTACGCTCGTGGGGGTGTGGAAGTACTCCTTGAGGATAACCACAGCTTTTGATATGCCTCTGCACAAATTCCCACTTATGAAGGGTTGATCATGACTTCAGATTACGTCCCTGCGATACCCGGCAAACTCACTTTCATTGTCATCACGATATACGGAATTTGCATGGGGGCAAATGTACTTCGTAGTTTAGAGATAATTTTACACCTTGTCAGCACAGCGTGCAGAAGTGGGGGATATGTGTCCAAAGTGGTGCCATAAGCAACATTTTGTTTTCTGTATACGAAAAAATAACACTGAGACAAACAAATTTGTAAAAGTATAGCAGATTTAAACTGGAATGAACATTTAATATAGAAATTTCTCTTAAATGAAGGAAGATTGTCACAGTTTTAATAAATTGCTCATTTTGAAAAATCTACATATCCCTAAGTAAAATGAATAAAATTGATCTTAAAACAATAACTAAATATTCCCTATTTAAATTCATAATTTCCCTTAATTTGAAAGATTGAGAATACTTAAATATAAAACTCCTAAATTAATTATATTAATCAATTTAAATATTTTTCTGTTTGAACAAGTATGAATTTGTTTCTAGAATCAAGAGCAATTCGGTATAATAAAACTTGTAATAAACTATTATATAATAACAAAAAAGTGAAGAGAAAATTCATTTGCTTTTACCGAAAAAAGACCTGTATATAGGACTTAATTTTTGAGATATACGTATGTATGTACATATTTTACAAATCTACATAAAATAATTAGAAGAAGAAATCGACTTTTGTAAAAAAAGTTATTTAGTTATTGCTTACTTAAAGAGGAAGAGTGCTTTACCATTCGTCTCAAGAAACTTTCAGTCAAAAATCAGAACATTTTCCGTTCCTTTCAAAAAATTTTCTCTAGAAAATCAGATAGATTAACGAAAACTTCGGTTACTTGATGTAATCTCCATAAAATAAAATTCGTACGAATAAATTTCTTGTTCACTGAAAACTGCTATAATTCTAAGAAATTATTACTTATATTTCACTTATTTGTAGAAATTTCTTCGTAGTTCGAGAAACTTTCCTTTAAAATCAGCAAAAGCTTAGGTAAATTAGGTTTTTTGTTTTTAGAGTACCTATTTCGTTAATTTCAAAATCGTAATAACTTTTGATAAAAGAAATATTTCTTGAAATAAGAATTGGCAAGCATAAAATATATTGCTGAATTAAAGGTATAAGAGTTTTGCATTAACTTAGAAACTTTTCCTTTTAGCGAATACATGCTTAGATTCTGGTAGAATTGAATGTACCTATGTTCGTCCTGAGTGTACTAATATTATAAATATAACCTCCGATACTGGACTTTTAAGTATTTGTTGGCAGAACGACTGCCGAAAACTATGGAGGATATTCCGGTCTTTCAGAATAACTTCCTTGGAACGCTGGAGCAGTGGGAGGAAAATTTTCTGGACTGGCCATATTCCATCAGGATAATTATGTGAGACGCAAAGGATGCAGGACTACCGATTGGCTTCAAAACAATTGATTTCCGGTGATTGATTGGTTTTCACTGTCTCTCAACCTCAATTTGATTGAACACCTTTGGTTTGAGTTAAAGAGGGAAACAATCGGAAGCTTGCAGAAAATTCAATTGGTGGTGCAGAAACCAAAATTCAATTTCCCAAGTACCAAAATTTAATTGGGATGCTACGAAGACTATGAGGATGCCACACAAAGTAGCAAAATTTAAGGATAATTAAGTTTTTTAATTATGGTAATTATACAAATTAATTTAATTGTTAAAACGATGTATACGTTCTATTCTTTATATAAGTTTTTTCAATTATTACAAGCCGGAATAAAATGGAATGATTTGCAATATTTTACAATATTTGAACAAACAGTTGATTCACTGTATATGGCATATGTATAGATATATGGACCTCTCGATTAAAGTTAATAAATAAGCTGTTAAGTATTGTTTTCGTTAAAAAAATTATTTAAACAATTCTTCAACTTTATTTATGAAGTCAGTTTAGTTCACTAACATTTTTTACTCAGTTTTCCAATTCTCAAAATGGTCTTTTGTTGAAAAGACAGAAACGTTAAAAAATATTTATCTTCCTGTTTTTACACCCTTTATTTAAATGAATGGTTTATTTTCTCATTTCGCTTGAAAACAGATATTTTACTTTATCCTGTTTTTTGTAAGTTTTAGGTCTGACGTTAAAATGGATAAATTTAATTTTCGAGTATATTCATGGCAAATGACACTTTCTTTTATTAAAAATCCTTCCTCAGCCTTCGTAGAATTCTTGCAACAATGTCGTTGTTCTTTCTTATCATAAACACAGGCAAGTTTTGGACTTTACGACAAAGTTGACCCATTTCCGAAACAATTTCCATCAAATTGTGTCATCAACGTACTTCGTGGAATTTGTTTAAATCCGCGACAAACATGCTTGGAGTAATCTTGGGAGCGTGTCATTCGGCTTAAGCAGTTTTCCTTACACTTCCCAAAGCACCCCCCCTAAATAAACAACTCGACATGCTCTTAAATTTTATGCACCGAAGTTTTTCCATTATCAATCCGAAGTTGAAGACGGAATTGAATTTTGCCTTGAGCATGCAACCGGATTGCATGTCACTCTTTTAAGTAATGCTTCCGCATAAATGAGTGAATTGTGCACGTCCTTTAAATATATTGAAGCGCTCGTGGTCGTGGGTATCCGTCGCGTTACGTTGTAATATCTACCCCCAACTCGCATCGCATGGCATGGGATCCTTAAACTACTGAATTTCATCCCTTAGGATGGGGGGGGTTGGTGGGCTTTTTTCTCCTCACTCGTGGTTTCTCTAAATTGAAATCCACGGCAGCCAGCGCAGATTTTCAGAAAATAGAATCGAGTGAACTTGTCCTGGCATAATCATCCGCACATGCAGACGCCGCGCCGCATTCACCCGACCGGCGGCGGCGGCGGCGGCGACGGGCATCGCAAATATCAACTAAAAGTGAACGAAAATTGAAAACAAATTTTATTGAATAAAATGCAGCCTTTCCCGGCTTTAAGGTTACAAACCGACACATTCCGCCACACGTCCCAGTGCGCGACTTTACCGCTTCACCATAAAAATCGTACCGCCTTCCGCCCGCCCTCTTCCGCGCAATGTGCATTTGTTTAGGGAAAAATTTTCCCCATAACCAACTTCCCTCAGTCTGGCTCGATTTTTTAAGTAAAAAACGAGAGATATCCCTGTGGAACAGATACACGTGTATCTGTTCGGATCGTCCTTTAGTTATGTGCTCACGTTATTACTGAAGACATTTCCCAGCGATGATTTGGGTCACGCGAATTTCGAATATTTAGGTTCAAAGTGGACGTCGTTTTTATGTCCCGAATGTTTCCACCAAAAGACTGTAGCACGATGGTAAGTGTTCTCAAAACCATTTTGTTCATCGAATTGGAAAAGATTACATTTGCACTACTCTCTAAAATCAACTATTATTGCGAGAGCTGTAAAGTATTCTTAAAAGGATTACTGCACGAACATGGTATGGGTACTGATTTCGAGCTCGATATTTGGTCTTAAGACAATTATACTGGATTGCATTGATTTCAATTGATTTCAACAATTCTCTGCAAAATCTAACTAATCAAGAGATTGATACAGGAAGATTTAATCATTGACCTTAATGTAAACGTTCATTCTTCGTCATATTTATAAAACCAATAGACTTCAATAGGAAACTGAACCTTAAAATTTCTTTATCTAAGTATTCAACAGATTTTCCAAATCAAACACAGAAATAGAAGAGAGCATAAGAAGGAAATTAATTTTTCTGGTACAATTTAGATATCAAATACAACCGATGAGTCTATTATACATTTATTTATGATAGTTTAAGTTTTTTAATATGATTGGGCTTTGAGTCATTTTAACTTGGCGGTTACTAAAAAACCAAAAAGAACATAAAGTCACTATATTACTTTGAAGAGATATTTACTTATTTTGAACATCATATAACAAGTATAATAATTTTTTTTTAATTCATAGTAATATTTTTTGTCGAACAACTTTTTCTCTAAATACATATAACCTAAAAATTTGATTACCGTGAATTTTAGTGAGTTTCATATACTTCATAGTTTGAAATAATAAAAATAGTATACAAAAAAACATTCTACATACTATATACCAGAATTAGGAATCAATGATTCGCGAATCTATGTATTTTTTTATTTATGCCAAAAGACTTTCTTCGTGTTAAATTTCAATGTTTTTATGTCAATATTGAAATAGTCTTCAACTTTAATTAGTTGTCTATACTTCAAGTTATTAAAATTTTGTTTGCTACACAAATTACCGACTAAAAATTTAATTAGACATTTAATTGAAGTCAAAGATAGTTGAAAGAAATGTGTTAAAAAATTAGAAATTTTTTTGAGAATTTTAAACTCAAAAAGTGCCATTGTAAACTCTATTCGATTAAATTCGAAAGGATTCAAGAATAGAGTTTTCAAATTTTAAATTAAGTATTGAAATTGTAATTGTCCATTTACAGTAGTTGAATATTTTCTAAAAAGATCAAAAATTAATTTTCGATAATTTTAAATAAGTTGGTATCGCGAAAAGATGTACGCGCGTTCAAGTCTGACTAATTGTAAATCTTTAAAAGGACCAAATATTACGCAGATTATAAATTTAGAATATTTTTTAAAGTAAAACAATTACTATTAAATTGTTAATGTATAAAAAATTGTGGTATTTGTTCAGATTATGCATAGGTATAATCATAAAAGCAGGGTCTTACGCAGAGGATTTTGCGGTTTATAAAATTAATTATAGATGATTTTGCCTTTGTGATAAGGCATATTAATTTCAGGAAGGATTTGTATCCCACCTTTTCTGGACATGGATACAGAGAGGGAAATGTCATTCCTTGATACAAGCGACTTCTACTTAATCTTCTTGACCTTTAATTCAATCTTTAGGTGCTGTGCTCGTTGACATACACCTTTTGGTTTAATTCCATAAGAGTTTGGTTTGGATTGAACGCTATAAATATAATTTAATTTCTTTTAGGAGCCAAGGATTCATAATTTATTTTAAGTCTTGCGTGATATCTTAATATTTTCTTAGGGAGAATGTTACAAATTAAGATTAAATTAAACAAATTTGTACATAAGTAGACTTTGCTCTTTCATAAACCACAATCCACAAACTAGGAACCTTTCCAAGTAATCAATTTCACAAGGTAAGTTTTGGGTGGCCGAGATATCTCTTCCTAAAAACCTCAAAAAGTTAAGAGCAAAAACAAACTTATCTGACTATCCGTGCTGCACGAAAAATTTCTAGAGACTTGTTATAAACAAATCATCCCTGAATATTTTACCTTTCAAAATTCTAGAGCAAAGTTATAATTAGCAGCAGATGATAGAATTGGTCAGGAAGAATTTTACAAAATTTTCCTTTAGATGAGGAGTAGAATCTGCGGTCGCATTCTGGAAAGTTTCCTTTATATAGTTCTATTATTGCGCAAACGACCACTTGAATATCTGATGTACTTTCCTTACCAATCTCAGAAAGAGTTTTCCAAGAAAATGGAAGTGGATTAATGGCATTCGTAGCAGACATAGCTCTTGAGGGAGGGTGCAGAAAGATGTGGAATTAGGAAGGGCTTTTATTAGTTGAAATAAGACCACAAAAGTTCATCGTAACTTCGAAAGTTGAACCACATCTCGATGGACATACTTCAAAAATATCCGTGGAAATTCAAATTAGACGATAATTTATTTTGCCGTGAAAAAGTTCTAACACCTTTCCAGCTGTGTTGCATTACCTCATCAGTTGAAAATTAAAAAAGTTCAGAAATGTTTGACTGCACAATGCAAGAGCTAAAGTAGTTTCCTCTTGGAAAATCTGAATAATAAAGCGAAACGAGGAGATTATAGAAAAATTTAATTATTACTCAAAAAAGAAAAAAAAAAATACTTAGGCAGAAGAACTATTCGAATGCTAAGTACTTGATTTTGTACTTGTCTTCAAGGAATGTTCTGAACATTTCAAGGATTGCTTCTGGACTTTTTTATAATCTCCCTCTGGGTATTTTTAAAATTTCGCGCTTTTGTATTTACTTATTAATTTCCGAGGTGAGTGCCAGAAAATTGACTTCAGTTCATTTTCTGTAAGAACCTATAGCTAAACTGACTGCACTTGTTTTTTAAATTTTAATATTCGAGTGAAAGATCTGAACACAAACACCTTAGAAGGAAAGTCTGAGAAAAGTCCTCGCAAAATTGAAATTCAAATTGAATGACTTTGCACAGCCAATTGATTGCGATGATTTCTTAGAAACTAAAGAATAGGAAAAAATTGAAAGGGTGTATTTCAGTAATAATTTTCATTCAAGTTATTTATTAAATTAATAAATAAAGTTTGAATCTGTTATTTCAAATGGTTAGATTTAAGCGTTTCTTCTTTTTACAATGCTAAACAATTTTCTAATATTCAGAACATTTTTCGCGTTCCTAAGGGATGATAGTCCCCTAAGTCACCACCTTTAACTTGATGTCACCCTTCGGCGACAAGAAACATTCGATGTGTTTGAAAAAATAGAAAAAAATAAATCGATAAAAAAATTGATATATAGCAACTTTGTCGATTGCCAAAAAATATCTGGAAATCAACAGCGTAAACAAACTGAAGGCGAAGGGCGTTGTCTTAAAAACTGACTGTCGTCTAATTCCAACGTACCCTGAGGTGATGAGATGAATATAAGGGTTCGGCAAAATATATATGTTATAAAAAAACAATTGGACTGGAGTAAACGGTCCTCAAAACTAGATGTAGGGTAAGTTAAGGTTTGATGAAATAGGGGTGAAAAACAGGGGTTCCGAAATAAATATGTCTGCATTAGAATATATGTAGTACTAACTTAACCTAAGAAAGAAAATGTTATTTCAAATTTCGTCAAACGATTCATTTTTGATCTCAAAAGGATCAAAAATGAGTTGTTTTGAATAAAGCAGATAACGACTGAATTTTTAAAATTAAATTTGATTTAAAATTGTGACATGATTGAATGCCAAATTTAGTGATGGCACTCCTTTAAATACCAATGAATATTTTATCTACAGAATTCCAAAAGAAGCTGGATTTATCAGATGTAAAAGTAGCTAGTGTCTGAGTTCTAATAGCTTTGGCTTCTAATTTTTAGGCCTGGGAAGAATTGCACAATATTTCAAGAATTTAAAATATGTAAAGTAAATAGCTTAAAATAATATAGTCCTAATAGGACTTGTTATTGGATTTTATATATCATATTTCCCATTTAATTTTAGTCTTAAATCATTTTTCGGTTATTCTTCACTTACGCCATTATGATTCTCAACGGCTTAATTATTCTAGTTAATATTTGAAATGACAAATTGTTTGTAACCACATTAATTAAGGTTAGAAAGTATGAAAAAAGAAACATAAAAAGCAAACAAATTTCGCACGGAAGAAAAAAACGTAATTTGTATATGTTAAATAATGGATAATATTTGAAATTATCTATATAATGGATAATATTTCAAATTATCTATTGTGCAGACTGTCAGTTGTAATTAAATAATTTTTTTTTTTCCTCAAATTTGCTTACTTTAGTTCCATGAATGCTACATAAACATATCTTCTTATTTATTTAAGTCAACATATAGCTGCCCTAGGTGTACATATTTAACAAAAATTAACATTAATTAATATGTTTCTTAGGCTATGCTTAATTTGCAATTTTTTCATATTGAAATCGATGCAGTCAGCATACTTATTATATAATAACAGGCTTTTAAAGATTCTATTGGGCCAAACATTGCATACCAGGTTCGATGGGTTTGCTTTTGGTTTTTATCAAAACCTAATTAAATAATCTAGTTAACAATTCAAAATAATTCAAGAAACCCTTTAGAGTTTTGTTCTTACATTTATATTCGTATTTTGAATTAGATTGTTATTGACTTAAAAATTTCAAATCGCAAAAAATGTGCTCTAAGTTAAAACTATAAACATTTTCTTTCAATGAATTAAAATTCATTAAATATTTTAATATTATAAGATTAAGAATTTGGCTTAAAAACTGAAATATTTAGGTCTTCACAACCACTGCAAAATATGTAGTAATACCCATTAACAAAAAATTTTAGTGAAATGTAATTGGAAAAACCTTCAATTATAACTTATTAAAAATATTACATTTAAGTGGAGATATAAGCACGTCTAATTTCCCCAAAGATCAAAAATTAAAGTTAATTTGTTACAACTTCCTCCAGAAAATTAACTAAATTGTGACGGCAGTAACGACAAAATTGTAACGCTTCGTCACTTAACGAGCATAACTGGCAGCTGAAGGTCTTTGGTAAGAGTTCTTTCTCATAGCTTTCCTTTCGCTAACTACTTGCTTATAGTTATTAATGACTTTATCAACTTTTTATAATTTTAATAAAAACAAAAAACCAAAAAATTCGTCTTAAACCAAAAAAATGCACATTCGGTTTTTACGGGAGAATGCTCAAAGAGCGTTAAGTTCAAACGGCTGGAACGGATGTAAACATAAAAAGGTAACAATAATGGTCACGAAAATACCACCAAGTGGCTGAGGTACAAACCCAAAGACAGTTGCGCAACCTTTTACAGTCCTTGGTCATGATTCGCAACAGGCGACCAATGTGAATGTCGTTCTCAATGGACTGCTGTTGAAGGTAGGTGTCCCGTTGCTCGAAGACATCTTGAAGAAAAGTGAAATTGTATGACCCCGCGATAACTCGACCATTGGCAAGATGGGTTTACCTCCTCGATCGCGTCTTCAAGAAACTGGTTTAAGATGCGTAGGGGCAAAGAGAGATTAGCAACAACGCGTCGTCTTCAGGTGAGGTTAATCGAACCTTTGTCAATTCGGACAGGTGAGGCTAGTGAGGTGGGCTTAATTGATTTAATGCGTGAGTTTGTTCAACACCATGCTGACGTAATTGCGTACGCAGAATGATTTGATTGGGATCAGCGTTAGAGTTAGAGGATCATTAGCAACGAAAGGTGGGGGTAATAATTGCGAACCGCGAATTTTTCCCTGCGCTATCAATTATAATTTCATATTTAGGCTATGATTTTTTTATTGACAGACCTATACTCTCAGGAATGTGACTTTTTTCAATGTTCTACAAAAGGCGGTGCTTTGTTCTTCGTGATCTATAATAATTTGGAAGACTTTCAAAAATTTGAACATCTCTTTTTCTCTTGGGTATTTCTTTCGATGGAGAAAGGTTGTCTTAAGATTTTTGAGTGAAGTGGCGGTAACGATCTACTGGTCAATGAATCAACATAATGAATGCCTCCGATATGGTCAGAATTCAACAATTTAATTAGCCTTGTTTGCAGATGGAACAGATAATACTTGAATGATCAGGGTTTCCGGATATTAGACAATAAGAGTAAATGGTGGTGAAAGCAACTTTAATGAAATATTGACGTGTGAGGATTTTGTTTTTAACTGGACTACGACTACTCAAATTATGTCTTAAGTCACCATGCTGGTAGCATGGGGAAAGACTGTTTTAAAGATTTGGTGAATACCAGAGCCCTTCAGATCAGAGGCAACATTTTTTTAATTTATCTTATTGAAAAATACTACTATTTTTTGTCCAATTAAACTCGTCTTCGCATTATTCGAATTAACGTTGATATTCAGAATAACGTTTCAAATCGTTTATGTGACAAATTAATTATTTAAATTATTTGCCTCTTACATTTAAAAGTTTTCTTTATAAGCTTCTATGCATTTTTTGGAAATGAAAAATATATAGTTACTCATTTAGATCACCTTAATTTTTACAATAACTGTCATCGACTTTTTAAACAAGAATATGTGATTTGTTGTTCATATGTATTAGTCGTAGTTGAGCTGAGAAAAATCATTTTTAATTGGCAACAATGGTGAAAAAATAAAGAGTATAGTAGTTGCGAAAATTAAATTCTTTTTTGGTCTTGGGCTTGTTACTGTCTTTCAAGTCTTGGTTTCATTTGTATGTTGCAAAAGTAAAAGGTTTCCAGCTACTTACAACGTTCAATTATTTAACCCAAATAATCGTGTTGGTTTAAATCTTGTAAGTTGATTCTTTGCTTTGGACTTACTATCACAAGTTAAGTATTGAGTTTGATTTCGGTGTATGACTTTTTGTAAAGAGCGAAAAATAATTGATTTATGCGAAGAGCAATGAATTTGCAAAGGTACATTTTCATATTATTCGAACTCAATAGTTTTGCGGAGGTAAAATGAATTCTAGACCCAGACAAATAATAACACTCGAGGGGTAAAAATATTGATACAAGTGTGCATCCCCTTGAAGTAATGTTATTTGCATTTTACCTTTATTTTACATTATATCTAATAGACATTACAAATATATATTATATAAAAAAAAATATTTAATAAATTAAAATAAAATAATGATGTAGAATTGGTATTGCATAAAACTGCTTCAGTAGGTTATCTGTAACTAATATTATACTATTTAAAAATTGGACCTAAATTAATTTGCTGAGACCGAATTGAATTAAATTCATTTATAAATTGTTACCCAAATCTCGCAAATAGTTTCATTTTTATAACAAAATATTCCAACGAATATTCGTGCTAGACATAAATATTCTCGGAATCATTTAATGCTCGACTTTCACTAAAGCTGTGCGAAACCCTTGCATAATTCTAAAGCTTGGTAACCGTTTGCAATTTTATCTGGGTGCCTCGAAAGGCGGAATGTTTTGAAGTATTTAACATCGAGCTCATCCTTTGAAAATCACTATTTACGATAAGTCTCCCAATCAGTTCATAACTTCGGCGGCTTAACTTCCCCAACAAAATAGGGTAGCAATTTCTCCCACTATAAACACTATTGCGCCACCCTGTAGAAGGAGAGAAACCTATAAAATGCCAGACATCCTCAGGCCGCTTCCACCGTTTTCATTTATCGGGCAAAGGCTGGCGGAATGCTGTGATTTTGTTTAAAAATTTTCTTTTTGAAAGTCAGGGAGGGTTCATGGAATTAACGAGATAATCGTCGCTCATAAATTATAGAGCTTTGACCCTTTTTCTGGAAAATCAAGGACTTTTCAGGCCTTTTTGTGATTTTGTTCGTTTATTCGTAAAAAATTCAAGCCAGGAAATTATCTTAATTATGTTCGGGGAGTAAACTTTTTAACGTGATAATCGAAAGTTTCCCAAAGTTTTCCTCCTGCTGGTGCTCCGGGTCTGGAATCGAGCTGGCGCTCCCGGATGATCCCAGCGGAGGTTCGTCTTAAACCAAACAAGGCAGCTGGGAAAACCCATTTTTTTTTTTGTTTTTTTTAAACAAACACAAAAGAAACGAAAGAAGATTGGAAACGTACAAAAAGCGGATTAAAACCCATCTGTGGTATTGCGGGAATATCTTCCAAAGAAACTGCCTCCTGGAACTGGGTCTTTTGGATAAAGTTTAAAAAAAAAAATTCTTAATTGACAAGTGAACGTGCCATGGAAACTAAAAACCTTAACTGTTCTAATTAATAGACACCTGCAATGGCTCCTTTTTATGGAGCCACAGTTTACCTGGTGCAATCTCTATTTGTGTGGTGGCGTGCGCGATCATTGCTAATTACTATTTTCTTATCTTAAAAATGCTTCAATTCATTGGATGGGGCTTAATTATCACTTATAATTTGTATTTTCCCAGAATTTTCTCATTTTTCACAATATTGTGCAGAAGATGCAATTGCACAACTTGCACAACTTGCACAAAAACTGAGCCAATCATTTGATGAGTCCACTTCTTGTAAGATGCTTCAACTTGAGTAGAACAGTAGAGGCCAGCCCTAGGGGAAAAAGTAAAAGATGGGAAAAATAAAGGGAAAAGATGATGGCAGCGGCTCTCGAAGTTCACTTAGAGAAATTGAAAAAATAGATGTGCCCACCCCTATTTATTGCTCAAAGCTTTTATCGATAAGTGACCGTCTTGAAGATTCCTCGCAATAAGAAAATACAGGCCATTTTGAGTGACATTAAGTGAGGTGGTGGCATCGTGCAAAGGACCATCTTCGCTCGATGGCCATGCGATGCCACATCTTTTCTTAAGTAAGCCAAGTGCTTAACTTTGCTGGGAGAGCAGGCGCTAATTAATGAATTAAGATGAAGGGCTGGATCTTTTTGGTCGTGAATTTCAGAAAGGACGCAGACATTTTCCTAATTGCTGGTGCACCATTTAAATTTTAGTAAATAATTGCGGTGTTATCGTAAATCTGCATATTTTACAGTCAGACGTCGTGCTCTTAATTCAAAGTTACTTAAAGAGCTCAAAGATATTTTATGTGATTTATAAGAATTTTCCTTAACTAAGCTGACTTCTTCTTAAATATGTCCAAAGTTAAGATGTTTAAGATCGTCTTTAGTACTAACTTTAAAAATTCTTGTTTAAGCGTAGCTAAAAATCGATGGTAGTATACCAAGAGAAAATCCATTAGGGGTAGTCACCCTTTGATGTATTTGGACATGTACCTTATAGTAAATGCTTATTTTGATGTATTTACATAATTATGCACATATGTATATACGTACATGTACATTAAAATTTGTTAAATTCACAGATTTCAATGAAATAATATTATTAATGTAATGATAATTTAAAAATGTGAATCTTACAAATTAACACTTTGCAATGCAAAAGATTGAAAGTTTTAATTGATTTAGAATTCATTAAACAGCATTTGAGCACTTACCGCTATGTCGAGAGTTGTTTGATCTGAAAAGAAAAATAAAATCAATAAATAAATAAAATATATGATGTCTTTTTTTATTTTAGGGGGTTAAAAATATGTTAAACTTAATAACATAATAACTACAATACATCCAAAGTACATTTTGAGAAAAACTTTCGTCAACATTGTCAACGTGAATCTGACAAAATTTCTGGTAACTACTTACAGAACATTACCCTGAATTGGCTAAAGGATACCTTTTAAAAAGAAGTTTTGCGGAAATGAGATCAATATTATTACATTATATTCTGCAAACACACGTATTACTAAAAATGTTCTAAAACTTTCTATCATTGTTCAGTATTTTAAGAAAAATAATTAGCAAGATTTACTTCTTATAGAGTATTTAAATAATTTTAGTTTAGATTCCCTAAATTCTGTTCATGGGCAATGTCTTTCTACTTTTCCATACGTTTATGTTCCACGTTCACATTTAATGCTCATCCAGACATCTTGGATTGAAACTAATGCTTGAAATCGAATTTGATATGGTAAACTATGAATCTGAAATCCACTTAGTCGTGAAACGAATTGATTTGTGGAGCGTTTAGGGCGATAGGTATCAAGCATGATTGAAAGGCATATATTGAAATTCGGATACGAAATAGGTACTCTCTTATTCATTTAATGGTAACCGGAGGGCTTTGATATGTAATTAATACATTTAGGTGAATATACTTTTTTAAATCATTGCTTTAGGACATGATATAGGTGCCATCGATTTGGTCTCTTGTAATTTTTTAGTTATTGCCCAAAACGGGCAAAGTTAATTGAATTGAACGGCCCAGTAGAAAATATATAGGTATTTTTATTGTGTAGCCGCCTGAAAATTTGATGGCAGTTTCAAAATAAACGCCATCGTATACTGAGAAAAAAATTAGTAGTTACTAAAACCATTATATAATTTTTGGAACATAATACAAAAAGTCTTCTTTGAAATTTGAAAAATACATATATATACACTGATAATATGTGTATATAAATAAGGAGACATTAAATTTTTGATAGCAACATTTTGGGTCTACTTACAGAAGATACTGTGTGTGTTTAAACAGCAACGGCCAAAATGCGATTATTCCAATTTATAAATGGTTAAGATGCTCAAAAATATTTGAAATTTGTCCCGTGCCGAACTACATACAATAAAAAGTAGACATGTCTGGAGCTTATAAGCTGCCAAAAACGTAGGAATTCGCATCAATCATATTGAGTGAAATTGTGATGGCCTAATTGCAGATGTAGCACTACTCAATCAAACTCAAGAAAGATGGATAAAGATAAAGAGTTTACTTAATCTCTCCAGCTGATTAAAAATATTTAAAATTCCCAGGGAGGTTTATTGTTTATGTTTTTATTAGGAGTTGCTTAATATGCTGCGGGCGCTGACCTTGAACTTTAATTTGAATACTCACTCAATGTCACATAACTGAGTTTAGCAATCTGAGCACAATGAGCTCCCGCGCTCAAGTCAGTGAATCGACGGATTGCAAATAAAAGTTATCCTATCCTGATCCGATGACATTGACCGGATGAGTAGTTAAAAATCCGCGCACCTATTCATTAGAGAAATTTTCTATTCGGATGAATGAAAAAAGGCAAACCGATCGGATGGAGTAGCTGGAGTGATTAAAGCCAGTTAAAAGTGCTCCGTAATCTCCTTAAACCGGCATCTGGGCGTTCGGTTCGGATAAGTGTCCGAAAGTCTGTCGTCGGTTGTTTTATTTTTTACTATATTTTTTCTATAGTACAATGGGAGTAACTATTTCTCTGTTGCTAAGGGGCTGGTTCAAAATGCGATTGGTATTCCAGAGGAAGCTGAATAATTGCAAACAAAAAGCAAAATTGTTTTTCACGGTTAAAAACACTCAAATGTTGCGCTAATAACTGGATCATAACAGGCCCCGCATTCACTTTACATGATACAGTTTAAGTGGACTTTAAGCCGCCTCAACTGAGCCAGGGAGAAGGGCCGAAGCTGGAAGTTTTAAACTGGCCGCGTTCAGATAGTGAAAGTAGTTTTTCCGTTTCCATGCACTCACCGGTGGCCGTTGGGCGCCGTCGGAACTGCTTCAGCAGCTGCAGTTATCTAACCCCGCGAAAAGATGAAGATTAAGGTAAAAAAAAAAAAAATGAAAAAATGTTGGAGAGTACAATTACTTTTTCCAGGGCCCCAATAGCGCTCCGCTGGGGTAAGCTCTGGATGTGATCTCGATTGAAGCTGCACCTAGGAAGTGGTGGAGAGAAGAAGTGATCGTCTGATCCGCCACATTTGTGCCGCTTCCCAAAAAAATATTTTTTGTGTGTTGCGTGGATATCTCGCGAAAAGAATGTTTTATCTTGAGGTATAAATTGGGGCCCCATGGCCAAGGAGGGTATCAAACAGCTCCACAGCTTCACCCAGTTCACACACACTCCTCACTCAATTCTAAGTGGAAGAAAAATGATCGCATTTGTAAGGATCATCGCTCAATTCTTGAATAGACGCAATGGATATTTTAATAATTATTTTATATATATTTAATATTTCAGAAAGCACTTCTTGTCGTAAGCAGCATTGCTGCTAGCTCCTACGCTGGGTTCATAGGATCAGGAGGAGGCGGTGACCTTGGAGGACACGACGGTGGAATCGAATCTTACGGTGGTGGAGACATCGGTGGAGGATATGGCGGTGGATACGGAGGTGGATATGGAGGTGGATACGGGGGTGGAATCAGCAGTGGTTACGGTGGCAGTTATGGGGGTGGATTCAGTGGATACGGTGGAGAATCCGGTGGATACGAAGGCGGTGAGGGTGACCTTGGTGGCCACGGAGGATTTGAAGGCGGAATCGGCAGCGGATATGGTGGCGGTTACGGATATGGGGGTGGTTTTGAAAGTGATCTTGGAGGAGGTGGTTTCGGAGGTGGTGAAGTCCATACTCAAGGTCAAGCAGTCCCAGTTAGCGAACACGTCGAGGTCACAAAACACGTCCCATACCCCGTTCTGAAAAAGATTCATATCCCAATCAAGAAGCCAGTAAGCATTCCCGTTCCACACCCGGTCTTAGTTCCAGTCAAGACCCCGGTCGCCATTCATATTCCAGTTACCCAACAAGTGCAAGTTCCAGTTGCGAAAGAGTTAAGAATCCCAATTGAGCGATACGTTCCCGTTCCCGTCGAAAAGAAGGTGCCCTTCCCCGTCGAAAAGCACGTCCCTTACCCAGTCGTTAAATACATCACCGTCAAAGTGCCAAAACCTTTCCCAGTTAAGGTCCCAGTCGTGAAGACCGTCCTCCACAAAGTCAAGTCTGGCGGCGGATGGCACTGACGGAGCTCGGCAAATGTGCTTTAATTAGGTGCCAATCATTTTTTTAATGTTTGAAGTTGTTGTGTATTTTTAATTGTTGTCAATTTATTAAATGTTTGAAAAAAAAACTACTATTACTACCGCTTCCTAATTTTATGCTCTATACAGCTTAAAATTAAAACTTTTACCACAGGCGAACGCCGCTACTGCAATTTGCTATAGTTTTGCCCGCGAATTCAGGGCGTTCCAATGGGAGCAATTTAAAAAATAAGAAAATTGTTATGGGGCTTCAATTAAGGTAATTTTTTTCCTCATTGCCTTTTTCTTTTCCTTTCATCCGAGGTTCTGTCGCACGCAGGTTCAGCAATTTGTGGAGAAAGGCAAATATATGTAGCGCAATTTATATGTCTTTGACCTCCAACAAAAAAAAAAAAATTATTTCCGGAAGAAAGTTGTTACAATGATAAATACGTTCACCTTAAAATTGCTTGGAATTCACGTCAGGAAAAACCCATTAATTCAATTTCCTTACAATGTTTGGAACTCGTTAACTCACACTATAGAAAATTAATTTAAATTTAACGTAACAATTGTTGGAAAATAACTACGGAAACGAAATATTATAATATTTACGTGTATATAAAAAAGCGATTTTGTAACAAGGAAACTCTCCGAGGTGTCATTCTTCAGTTTCATTAAAATAATTTTCTATTTGAAAAGCACATTTTAAATCATACTAAATGAGCAGAGGCGGCAAATTATGAACAATTACAATAATATTGCATTTTTTAGAGACTTTAATGATTTTGCTGAAAAAGGTTTTTAATTTTTGATTGGTTATTAAGCTTTATTCGTGGATTTCTATTTTTTGATTATTTAGTTGTAAACTTTACGAAGTAATTTTCATTATGTAGATGACGAATACCAAAAAAAAAAAAAACTTTAATTGCTTAATAGATTAAGGAAGTATTTTTGCCATTTAGGAATTATACCTTTTAAAAAAACAGGTCGTTCAAGCAACTAATTATATGACTTAGAAAATTCAATCTCAAACTATCATATAAAATTACAAAACCTTTTAGACTAGTGAAAATATACAGTAAAATTTGTTGTTTTCCATAAACCAGTTATATTAAGTATAATAACAAAAAGGGAATCATAACTATAAAAACCGGCTGCCCACGTAAAACTATTTTTTCAAATACTTGAGCCATGAGGAAAAATTATCACACTCTATTTGTCAAAATGAAGAAATCAATTTAAACATCTCATTACTATTTTAGATCAAGTTGATTGTTGACCTTATCCGATGACATTGGCGTTTAAAAAGATGTAGAAAAGTTACTCCTTATGATAAACCTTTATTTCTGATAAAAATGTTTTTTTTTTAAATAAGTCGGAAATACCATTTTATGTTTAATGTTCTAATTCTTTTGCTTGAAAACAGAAACGGATTTAGAACTTTCGTTTGAGGATTAATATAATCTATCGAATAAATGATATGATGGTTCAGAAAAAAAACATACATTCTCCTTTTTGCCATACTACATATGTAGTTTTTGGATTAACTCGGATTTAATAGAGAATAAAAAGATTTGTGAAAAATATTTTTGATTTCACTGCTGTAATAAAATAATTCGTTAAATATGTATTAGGAGATAATCTTTGAAGGGAGATAACATTCGGGCTTAATCGGACATCATTTGTAATAAGAAGCCCCCTGAGTAGCATAGGATTTGCAGAATATGCAATTGCGTGAAGCGTGATTATGCTGAGATTACTGAAATGGATTTGATGCATAAGGAGCGGTCAACGCTTTGCTGCAA
Source organism: Tolmerus cingulatus (assembly GCA_959613345.1). Lineage (NCBI taxonomy): Eukaryota > Metazoa > Arthropoda > Insecta > Diptera > Asilidae > Tolmerus > Tolmerus cingulatus. Next base: position 23,059,733 of record OY390711.1, read on the forward strand.
ATAAATGCGGACCACTGTCATTGTCCAGCAATAATATTATATCTGCCCAAATCACGAAAACACTTAAAATTCCAAAGGAATACGAAATGCAGACCCGTGATATATTGCCCGCCTGGATGACAAACATTAACATTAAATAGTAAATGAGTGGTCCGTAAATTTTATACTGCAAAAGAATTGTAAGCTTAAAAATTATACAATTGTATCCTTGCCATTTCCTTTGATACGCTCTCGCCAGAAAATCCCCCACAAAATTACAACTCACATAAATTCTTTCAAAATGGTCGGGTTTCATTTTCCTCCCTTATGATGATGGTCACCGAACAGAAAAAGGGCTGGATCTCCGCAACTACGTCACTAAACGAAACATAACATTTATACGACGACGAAAAGGACATAACACTTCTCCGGGAAAAATACCATACCATTCCTGTTGTATATTTTATCCGAAAATGGGATGCGACGGATGGAATCCAGCGCTGGCCGATACAACAACAAAAACAGCAACAACAACAACAACAACAACAAAAAGACAAAGCTAGGGCCGGGTGACAAATGGTGTCCTGGAGTAATCCGGAATGCCCTTTGTATGGAAATCTTTGAATTGAATGTTAATAAAACTTGAAGGATTCTCTCGCAAATAATATTTCATATGACATATGGAAGATTAGCGCAGCAAAAATCTCAACGTATCATCGAATTATTATATTTTTCGCTGAGGTAAGCACTTTCCGGGGAGTGTCTGATAATCGAACGAAAAGCACCCATGAGAATTTGCCACTATCAATCAAGAATGGAATTTTCATTCAAAGACTTTATTGGGTTAGACTCGTTCATTTAAAATGACTCAGTTATGTGACAGTGGCAAGTAGAAATATAAGTTATAAGGAAGTAATCGCAAAGGTTATCATGATATTGTTAATTTGTTTTGACTTAATATACAGGATATAAAATAATTACATTTTATGGGAATATAAAATAACAAGTCCCATGTAAGAAATCCGCAGAAGAGACCGCTTTATAAATTTTTAAGTGGATAAAGATTGGATACAGAAACGGTGAATCGTTTACTTAAAAAGAAGATATTCCTAGAAAAGTTTAAGTAAGTTCAAAGAATATGTTATTTCAAAGTTGGTTTTGTAAAAAGCACTGATTTTGAAGTCTACGAGACTTTGACATCATGGCCTATATATAAATCCATATACATTATACATATACTTTCAGGAAAAGCCTGATTTTCTTTTAAAAAATATTTTTGATTCTCAGGTTATGTGGTGTGCGGCATATGCCAAGAAACCATATTGGTTCCTTCGAAACTCGAAAAGCCATTTAGGACCTAATGAGAGTCTCAGAATTAGGAAAGAATTACGTTTTTCCCCGTCCGACGTGATCTGAACCCTGAGCACATATCACGTCACAAGGACCTGGGGGATGCGGAGTACAGTTTCCGTGGAGTTAGTCAACTCGTAAACGGCGGTGTACTTGCTCATCAAGAAGCCAAAAGTTAATCAATTTAAGGCGAAATTTGTTGAAATAGCAAGAGCTCAAACATCGTTCTTCACAATTTTCCCGAAGGACGGAATTATTCATACATGGCGGAGGTGGGGGTGTGCATTGTGTTCCTGTTTACTTAGCTACAAAACTTGTTAAAATCTCCCCCGGCAGCCAGCCAACCCTTTGCATAGCTTTCCAGATTGTTTGTGTTTTTGATTTCGTTTTACTTTACACAATGGATGATTTTTGCTGGACGGAGGGGGTGGTAGAAGTACCTCAAAGTGTTTTCTTACCGCAGCGCAGCATGGAAACCCTTGTTGAGTGCCTCTTTGTGTCGATAAATTGCTACGCGAACGCGATTTAATGGAAAATTTCAACAAAACTTCGACTAATTGAGACATCGTTTACAAGAGCACCCAGGTCCCTATTCCGTCAGAGCCGAATCGAAAGTAATCTTTTTGTTGTGGTAATTACGCACGGAATTGATTACGGCGCACGACGCACATAGAAACGCAGAGGCACGCATTCGGGTACCTTGGGTACTTTAACCGCGAACCGGGTTCCGAGCTGAAATGGATAAATTGTGAATTTAAAATATAAAAGCACGCCGCTGTCCGCTAATTAAGCGCCAAAATTGAACAGGTCTCGTTTATGTTTGGCACAACAGACGCCCCCCACGGTAAGAGGGTTCTTCCCTTTTATGCAATTATTCGCGGCCGGCATCAGTGAAGATAGGGTTACCCTTGAATAAGTTGCTAGAAACTGCTTTTCCATTGAAAAAAAAAATAAACAAAACAAAAATAAACTTAAATAAACATTAAAAAATAATCCAGATGTTAGTGCTCTATTGCATTTAACCCTTCACTGGCACCTGGGGGTCAATCTGTTCATCAGCTACATAATTCTTACTTGAGTACGATAAGCTTTTTCCCATTTTTCAATTTATTTTTTATTTTTAAGAACGAAAAACATTTTCGATTATTTTACCTAAATTTAAGAGAACATCCGCTTAATAGAGCAATTGCCCAAATTTGTAATGCAACTAGACAATGTTTTTTTTTCAAAAAATATGTAGATAGTATTATTTCATTCCTAATATTTCTAATTCAAAGTTACAACTTACCTTTTTGCAATTCCGCAACAAATAATGTACAAAATGAGTTATAATATGTGTTTGAAACATAAACCTTTTATTTTGAAAGTGGCCTAATTCCATTTTCCAAAAAAATGAAGCTAGCTATTTAAATAATTATATTTTTACGTTGTCTTTACATTTTTCAGCAAATTGTACAAAATTTGTTTAAAATCATTAAGATATTTTTATATTATTTATTTTGAAAACGCAAACTCTTAAATATCTCGACATAAATGGAATTAGGTTACTTTCATAATAAACCGCTCAAAAAGCAATTTAAATTTATATTATTCTAGAATAATGTGGATCTTCTTTTATGGTATGAGTAGTATGATTAATTTTCTATTTTATATCTATTACATAGAAACATAAAAATGGCTGGTTAAAATCAGGTAAGTTGACTTTGAAATTGCTTTTCGTAATTTTCTTTCACTTCATTTAAAACTTTTTCTGGGACTTCGCTCAATTGATCCTCCTTTCAATAAAACTTTTTTTGAGTACTGGACCAGTTTTCCTTAACTTTCTCATTTGCATAATGTCAAGAAAATATATCTCAGTAGGGAAAAATACAACTTTTCTTTATTTTTTTTGGGTATTTTCTTTACTGCTAAAAAACATCGATTTTAACGACTATAAGTCAAGGCCATCTGTCGCCATTGCTATTATAAATTTTTCCTAATTCTTGTGGCCAACGAACTGCGAAGTTGACTTGAGTGCCATTTGAGCTCATGCGAGTGAACAGAATGAAACACGATATCGTTCCTGACTCTAACAAATAAGGTTCGAAATGTATCCTTGAACACCCTTTTCAGGGGAGTGTGGAAACAATCGACACGTTATTAATTTCTTTCCGATTCGATTTACGTAGTCTCGTAGGGTGAAAACAGATTGATTGATGCAGGGCCTACGTTCTTTTTTCGGGGAAATGAACGATATTCGCCCATTTGCCAATATGCGTTATAATGCCGGGATTTGTTCTGTTTATTTGTTTTCTAATATCCGACCGAAATGGGAAATGGGGCGTAAATTTTGATCAAATGCTCTAACAAAATGTGGTATTTCAATTATGTTAGCTTTTGAAATTAAGAAATATATTCGATGGGCATTGAGGTGGAATAGTTTCAGGCGTGATTTTAATAAATAAAATTAAGGAAAGTGTGTGTAAGGCCTTCAAAAAGGCCACAGAATGTTATTATATTTAGATATTTGTACTCTTATGTTGTAACAGGAAAGAAACGTGTAAGAATCAAAAGGCTCGTTTAAAATGTATGCTTCAACTTCAAACTAATGCGTTTTTAATTGAAAAATATTCAATGTTAGTAATAATAAGCCGCAACAGCTGATTACATTGCTATAAAAATAATAAAACAATGTATAATTATGTATATCTAGAAACAAAATATAAAATTCTACTAATGTGAAACAATTTACAATTTTCCTTGAATGCTCGATTTTATAGATTGAAAATCTAAGATTTGAAATATTAATCACAATTTCTAGCAAAAATACGGTAAACAATGAGAAAATGTATTTTTGTTGTGGTTCAAAATCCGCAGAGGTAAATAATTTAAAAACAAAAACAAATTATGTGGTATAGTTTAATTTTCAAATATTCATGTTTGCAACGTTGTAGGTGTTTAATGTTTTATAGATTTAAGGTTTAATAGACTCCCACGAATCAGTGATTTTCTAAATCACTATGCTCTAAATAAGTAAGTGAAGTGTCCAAAATTTTTAAATTTCTAATTGCCGGATGCAATTCAAAGTTTAAGTTTCTTAATTTTGATAGAATAGATTTTACATCAGCAACCCCCTAAGTAGATTGCAAGTAAGTATAATAGAAGAAAAATAATTTCAATTTCATTTCATTTTGAGCACAAGCAATTGAAAAAAAATTCGTCTCATAGCGTGTACTTAAACAGATTTCATCAAAATAGCCTTTTTATGACAATTTTTAAAATTTTACTTTTATGTAACTACCAAATATCAGTAAAAATAAAAACGAAATTTTACATATCACTGCTCAGATTAGGTTTTTGGTGTTAAATAACGTATTTTAATTAAAGTAAATAGACAAAAGTTAAAACGCCGATTAAAACAGGCTTTTTATAACAATTTTTACAATTTTATCTTTATACAGCTACCAAAAATCAGTAGTAGCAAGAACCAAATTTTTAAAAATAATTTCTCGGGCTAAGGTTTTGGTGTTAAATAATGTTTTAATTAAAGTAAAAAGAAAAAAACAAAAATCCCAACCAAAATAGCCTTTTTATATTAATTTTCACAATTTTTTCCCCTATGCAGCTACCAAAAATCAGTAGTGGTACAACGAAATTTTTAAATATCACTTCTCGGCCTAGGTTTTTGGTGTTAAATAACGTGTTTTAATTAAAGTAAATACATATGGTCGTAATTCTGTATATCCTTTGAGCGATCGTTTTGGAGCTGTACTCAACTCCAAATTACTTTAATTTCCTAAAATTAATAATACGAAGTTCTCAGGATGAACAAAACATCTGAGTGTTCAAATTGTTGGATCATTTTAACAACTTTCATTGGAATGGTGACTGAAATCATAGCCAAGGAAAGTAGTAATATTTCAGAGAAATGTAACTATCCCCCAACTCGATACATTTCCATTATGATTTTTCGCTCAAACTGTCCATCATTTGACGTTAAAGCACCCAATCATAAAACTACGTATCTGACGGATATGCGAGGACGTGAGGGTAAACAAGCGTCGTCAATTTGCTATTGAAAATGGGACGGAAAAAGCGCAAGCAGTACACGTAGATTTGTAATAAACTCTATAATATCCGGGTAAGTATTGCACCATATATTCGGGCCATGCAGACTCAGTAAAATGCTCACGTGTTTGGAGTTTATCCTGGAACGTGCTTATTGCAATGAGTAATCCACCTGTCTAGGCTGTGAGCCTCTTTATAGTGTATCCAGGATTTTCAGATACCTGGAGGCATGTAAATTTCTACCGAAGCTGGTAGTCAAGGAGTGCTAGCTTAAAATTTGGCATGGAATTATCATGGAGTGGAATCCTTTTGGAGGGTGTAAACGAACTGTGGGTTATCAAAGGTTAATGGACTAAAGCGGAATTATCGATTTCTTCCGATTGCGAAGTCAAGGTAGTAGCACCAACTCCTGCCCGACACTAATGCCCGGAATTTCTCTGGCAAACAAGCATTTCGAACAAAAGTTTCCGAATGGTGTCGAAGCGATGAAATTGAATTTCCCAAAAGCGGATTATCGGGGGTCAAACATGTTCTGGTAATTCACGTAATTCAGGACTATTATAAATTGTTTCGGGATATTACAACTGATTGGGATGATAGGGTCATGTAGGAATTATTGAATAACATCTTAGCTGGACACTTCTGTTTGAATTGCTAATTCGATCAGACCCATATTGTCATCCGATTGGCTCTAATTCGTAAAACCTAAAGTAATTATATTATTGACAATTCATATTTGGATAAAATTATCATAAAGTTTAATACTAAATATATGTATTTTAGTTATATCCAAAAAATTTTAACCTACTTTTTAGGAGGCGAATGAGTATCTAATGTTATTTATCGAATTTCTCGCGTATTACTGAATTAATTGTCACAAAAACTTATAGCATTAATTTAATATCGTTCAATTTGAGGAACATATGAAAATTTCAATTTTGTATACGATGCAAAAAATGATCCTCAATCGTTTATGATTTCCGGAGTGGTTAATTTAAAAAAATTGTTATTTTCCCAAATCAATTTTGTTGAGAGCTGTAGACAAATCTAAAATAGATGATGTTTATTTCATTTCTTTCAAATCGCTTAACAGGAATAATCCATCAAATAAATTGCAAAATGGAACGTTTTTTCGATGATGTGTCGTTGATGTCACGATTTCAGCATTTCAATGATCCCAAACATATAGCTCCAATCATTTGTACGATTAGTTAGCGGGAGAAAAGTTAAAGAAATCATGTAGAGATACAGATTTATGGATCTAAGAATCGAACCTCTGCATGAGCTATACTCGCAGAAAGTATACTCTATTTTGGTAATCACATATATATGTACGTATGTATGCATTACTATATAAAATCAAATAAAATATTATCTATTCGAAATTACGAGCAATGTGAAATTTTCTAAATCAGTCAAATTATATTACTTTTTACTTTAACTTTTGTGTATATGTATCATATATTTAACTCTAAACTCAAAAACTTAAAGTATTAAAATAAAAGGGTTTCAAATAAAAATAATGTTAAAAGCTCATTTTTACATTAAACAATTGAGGAAGTTTCGTTTACATTCGGATTAAATGACGCCCTTAGGAAAAGTGTAATCTTCTCTTTTGTACAATTATTATGCCCGGGTTTTTGGTAAAGCAAATTTGGCGGCGTAGAAAGGGTTACCCTTGAATAAATTGCTGGAAATTGTTTTCCCACTGCACGCATTCATCGCGGCTTCATTAAAATTCCAGTGCATCCCGCAGAATAAACAATGAAATTGAAATGTTCTTCCGTTGCCGTGGTGGCGCCGGCATAATCTCAAATTAAAATTTCCCTGTTTTTTTTGTTGTATTTTAAATTAATTTATCGTGCTAATCGGGCCGCTTACAAATATCCTGATTAGCGAACTTATTAAGGCTCTTCGCAAAGTTTCGAGTTTGAGCCCAGTCACGCAAGCCCTCGATCCCGTGCCTCCATTCATTTTAATAATTTTACTTCTCTCCTGATATCAATATTTTTCGCAGAAGTCCCGGAGACCTACGGGTTTCTTCGCTCAGGTTAATGACGTCATTCGGGATTCTTATCACGTCCCAACAGTAAGGTGTTAGCGCAGCATTCGCGGGCGTGAAAAGAACCGGCCTCCGCCTGGACCCCACTTGAGGCTGTGTGGCGGACCGGGATGAAAATCTTCTTCATCTTCATCTTCGCATCGTCGTCGTCGTCGTCGTCGTCGCGGCGCGGCGGCGGCACCGACGGCTGGTTCTTCGGGAGTCCCTGGGATCTTCCTCAGCCCTGAAATCCTTCAGGAACCCCCGGGCCGTAACCCCTATCCTCTGCGGCCTCACGGCGCGGTGAGAGTGGTTGTTGGCACTTTCCACAGCCGCGTGTTATATTTCAGTTTCAGTGTTCCCATTAAGGTAATGATTGTTTATGTTTAAGACAAGAGTAAAGAGTTCCCCGGTTGAGCAGCCGCGCCCCGTGGTGGGTGGCGTGGGTGGCGTGGGTGGCCCGGATCGTTCCCAATTCCTTGCGAAATGGCCCATAAGAATATATCGAGATAATGGATTGCAACTGGCGGCAATAAAGTTCTACCTCGGCGTGTATTTCAAATTCCCTCTTCTTGTGCTCGGGATGTCTTTCCTGCTTCTGGGAATTGGAGAATTCGTTTTCTGCTACATGAATTTTTTAGTGGAGAAATTCTTTTCATAGGGTGTAGAGATTAGGGCTGATGAACACAAATAAATTTCGGTTACGGGTAAGATGAGGTTTACTAAATTGTAAAAAGAAGGGCCATTGCCCACGTCCTCACTCGTAATTACGGTCGTGGTTTCTGTGTAATCGCGGAAACTAGCGTAAAACGATTGCAACTGATGCTCGATTTTCTTAAATGGGAATGAGCTCATACGACGGTTTCAAATCGCTTATTTATTCAAATTTCATGAAGTAAAAGGGGTACATCGCGGTGATTCACGTGTCACACGGCGTGCCGCTTAATATAAATTTGCTTCAAACAAATGTTTATGGGGGATAAGCTTTTGATGGGAGTTGTTTTGAAGTTTTTTTCGCGATAAGCTTAGGGAAAGGTATTTTTTTTTTCAATTTTAGTAAAATGTCTTAAGAGAAAAAGCCCTTATTTATTGGCATGATGGGAAGGATAATTCCATTCGGAGACACGCTTCAGAACACGATATTTTAAAAAGTAGAACCCCAAAACCATAAATTCACGTTCCATTGGAATTCTGTTGAATTTTTTAAAGTGATCATTTCTCGAAACTTAAAATCGTATCGGCTCATATTTTACCATATTGGTACAGAGAAGTTTAAAGAGATGATCCTGTACATTTGAAGGACAATATATTAATGAATAGCAATTAAAGAAATTACGAAATATGATTTAAACGACATTAATTTTCCGAAAAAACCTATAAATGCGCATATTATGTATAGCTAACTTGCTTTAAATTTTCCGTCATATGCATATATTATGTGTACGGCAATGAGACGTCCCAATTTACCCCGGAAAGTTTCTGGTGACTGTAAAAATGTCCTGACTTTAAATATTTCTAAGTACCCACTAGAGAAAAATTTGTCGAATTCGTGCTTGCTGCGATGCGAATATTATCAAGAAGTGCATTCAAAAAGCTAGCGATGCTCTTCGAGTTGATATTGTAAGTGATTCTTGTAAAAACATTTAAAAATTTTCTTATGTGTATATGTACTGCGTAAGAGTTGAAGCTTTAAAAGAATTTTTTAGTTTCGCTGATATGAAATATAAAAATGTGCTTTCATATTCAAATATCCGATTTATGAGACTTTTACGTACCTCCTTTGACTAGATGTTAAAAAATATGTACATACAAGTCTCTAAAAAGTTATTTTATTTCAATGTCCAACTTTTTTAAAAAATGTCTTTTTCAAAGTGAATTTAAATAAAGAAAGTGGAATATAAAAGCTTTAAAATATTAGTTTAAGTCTAGCTAATTAATAAATATTTCTTGAAGCTAATTTTTGTGTTTCAAAACTGGGATATTGAATTTTATTATTTTGAAAATCTGATCTGGTTTTTTGCTTTAAATCTTCAAATTTCAAATGACTGAATTCTAAGAAGGTTTTCTTGGCTGCCTGCCCAATTATCCTTGTTTGTACCATGAAGAATTTTCTGAAAAGTGACTAAAAAGTATGGGGCTGAAAAATTACACAGAGTAAAATTGGTTGACTTATAAAATAATGTTCTGGTAGTGAATTTTAAGGTACCATGGTTCAGCTTTCATCTCAAGCATAAAATTAATGATATTTTGTAAAGTACGCATTTTATCAGGCTAAAAGTTAACTGAATTTTGAAGTAGCTTAAACATATTTCATTCATTAAATTTATCAATTCTATTTTGGGGTTCAACATAATCTTTTTTTGTAATATATTACCTTCATCTACAGCATGGTAGACACAATGTGTGAAACATTTGCGAATTCGTAATCATTTGGAAAGCGAAAGAAGGTGTTTTAGCCGTACATAAAGTCACCCGAAAAAAGCTTTACCTCCCAAAAAGCCATGTTACTTCGCGCCATTTGCGTAAAAAATGAACTCCATGTGGCTTTGCCAATTTATTTTGTTTAGATTAACTAAAGTCTCTGTTTTGGTTAATCTCGGGGGAAATAAATGACGAGGCTTTCCACTTTCGTAGTGATGTATGACGCTGTCTTTGGGTATTAACATATTCGAGATAAGGCTCGAATGGTCCAGGATATATTACCTAGCTGACTGTTATACCGAACCTTTTGGCGGATTTTCACATCCCGGACGTTTTTCCCTTTCGTTTTTTTTTCTTTTACCCAAAATGACAGCCGGGGCGGATTTTCTGCTTTCCAAGTGGCCCCTGCATAAAATGTCGCCTGATCACACAAAGCACTTTCGGGGAGGACACCTATTTTAAAGTTTCCGCTCAAGATGTAGTGCAATCACGCCTTTTATGCGGAGCTCTCAGGTCGCTCGTAAGTCCTGTCTGCCTCCAGGAGCGCTAACAGCTTGAAGTATGGTCCCGGCCTCGAAATTTATACATTTATGTAAATTCGCTTTAAACGAGGATAACGCGGTGAAATATCTCAACAGCTTTGCAGGCTTATCTCACGTAAGAGATAAATTTTTACTTTGCGCTGCTGCGTCGCTGTCTCCACGTAAGGTTCTAGCGGTGTCCTTATAAAACGACAATATCCCTATTAATCCCGGGCGTAGACGAGGACTTTTAGCGCATGTTCGGGAGCAGAGGACCTAAATCAGGACATAATCACGTACAGTCGTGCATATCGTTGCAGCATCAATTAAAGCTATCAGCTTTCGGGATTATTTAATTATTTCAATAAGATCTTTGAAGATAAAGAAAAATACGGGTAACTATCCGCTTACAACCTTCCGCTTCATCCTAAAGTTGTTACGAAACTTGCGGCAGAGGAAGCAGCATCTAGTCGACTAGAAATTTGCAAGACAAAATGTATTGCCCGAAGCTGTACAAGGGAATCGTATCCTTTATCTTTGCGTTTTATTTGCAAGAAATTTCCGGCCAAGGATCTTTCTCGTCGTCTATGAAAAACGAAGTAAATCCTCATTTCTGCTCAGATTCTATGCACTTGAATAGATTTCAATAGAATTGACGTTAACAATGATTGGTCTCTCCGACTGCTCGCAAAATCATCCAGAGTTCCAGGAATCCAACAATTTCTGCTGCATCTGCAGTTAAAATAAACTTCCTGCTTTGCCATATCCAAACGCCAAACGCGTCTTTTCATGCAAATATTTCCAGACGTTCAATTACTGTGATCATTTCAGGCTATCACTTGCTTCCTGACAAAAGTCAGCTCGAGGGCTAAAGTTATACTATTTCCGGTTGATACCCTTTGGTATGAAGCATTGATAAACATTCTTCTTCAGATATAAATTGCTTATGCGAAGAAGTTTCTTTATGGCATAAATTTTCATGTTGTGGCTTTCAAATTAATTTTGCTAAAGTTGAAAACTCAACGCGACTCCCTCAAATGAAATTTCATAATTTGAAATCTACAATCCGGAATCGATTGGCATCACACTTTTCGGACCTTAACCAAAAACCGTGTAAACGATAAGGTTAATTTAATTGCTATTTATGTTCCAACTTTCGATTTGCTCTACTCCTTTTTATTTTTAAAGTTCTATTTCATTTTGGAATTTGAGTGCAAAAATGGTAAAATCAAAAATATAGACCATTATGCAATTACTATGCCATTATTCGTTTTTGAATTTATTTTGTTTTATTTTTTAAAAAAATTGTCGCAAAAATTCCATCATTTTGAAATTTCATTTTGGCTTATGAATATGTACCTATTTGTTCTTTTTTTTTGTATTGCATTGTTGGCATACATATATAATAAAAAAGTGTCATTATAATATTAATTACTAATGTTTTAAACAAAATGGTTTTTGCTTTATAATTGTGAATATTCGACGACTTAATATCGGTTAAATTTCCTTATCGATTTGCAATATTTCTTCTTAAAATTCACCTTAAATATCAAATTATTAGTTTGTTAAAAATCAGAAAGAATGTATTCATCGAGTTTTCAGCTGTTTTTTAGTTCAGTACAAGTTGAATTAATGAAGCCAATTTCGCAACTACTATTTAAAAAATTAATGCGTTTGCAGTGGATTGACTCGTTGTTAGGGCATGTACTGTACTTGCATAGCGAAGTCGATTCAAAATAAAATAAAAAACGATCTGAAAAGGGCAGCTTCCAAATGTCCGAATAAGGGCCAGATATCAATCTCACAAAAAGCTACACAGTTTGAGCTAAATAAGTTTCGATTGAAGCTTGTGAAGCAGGTTCAATCTCAATAAAAGCTGATTCAATCAAATATCGCAGTAGTTTCCCATTCTGGCTTTCAATTAGAGTAATTGAATTGCATTTCAATTTGGCACAACTGATAGGCTCATACTTGGGCTCAGCCAGCCCAAACAAGTCTAACATTTTGAATTTTTTGTTTTTCAAATCAGACATCGGGCATTCGTAGATAGAGGTGCTATTCGCCGGTAAATCGGAAGTTAATTGACTAGCATGTTTTTAGACTATTGGCATACTTGTATTATCCCTATCCACAAGGATCACACCACTCATGAACCCTTTCTGAACTAATCCTGTAATCAAATTAGGGCAAACATTTTTGTTCTTAAAGAACTTTTAAATAAAAATATTGAATGGTTTTTTGAATGAAGAAACTCTGATTTTCGAAACACAATGAAATAAAATAATATGCATAATATCTTTAATATTATGTAATAATATGAACTTTCTAAAAAAGTTCCATTTCTTCGTCAAAATTTCGGTTGCTGTGAAGTTAAAGGCAAAAAAATCAGTGGAGACTTTACGCGGACACAGGCAAACTTAACAATTTGAGTATGACTTTGAGACTTATGTACACATACTCGTATATGTATTATATTAATGAACATTAAATAAATATAAAATGTCCTATTTTTCTCAATAAACAGAATACAGCTATTAAATATATTTTTGCTGGAATTATGGTTCCAGGAAATGCTGGTAAATTCAGCGAAAAAAGGAAAATTTGAAATTCAGTTTGACTTGCGGTTAACCATATGTATGGTATGGAAAAAATAACGAAAATTTTTTGAAAACGTTTCTGTGCTACGCATTTCCTCGGTCCTTTATTAAATTAACGAACCAGAAAGGGTCTTAAAAGGACACTTGCTTTTTTTTGTTTTTTTTTTTTGAGAATTACGTCATCAGGACTTAAGCTTAATGACTGCATCGTATTTACGATCCCACAATTACATATATTAAATGCTGCTGTTTGCCATCGTAATTTTCTTTCTAAAGTCCTTTGAAGCATCATTTTCCTATAAGAAATCTCTCCTTTTTCTTGTTTAGCAACTTTTATGGCCTTCGGCGGAATGTTTACTTAAAATCGTAAGATGAAAGAGACTTGTTTTTTGTTTTTTTTACTTTCTGCTTTTATGTTAACCATATGCAGCCAAAGCTGAATGGTGACGCGGAAGCGAGGAATCTTCCTTAAGCAAAAAGTTTCATTCGTAAAAAAATCATCATCAGGTTGTGTCTGCACCTCCCCAAGCCGCACTTTTCCAGTGGAAGTGGAGCAGGGCGGAAAGAACTTGGGAGTACGCACACACACATGTACACACATATGTACATCTCGTCCCGGAATCCTGTGACGTCCTGATCCAGAAATGATGAACAAAAACCGTGCGAATAAGGCGAACATCCTGAAAGTGTAATTACTCAGTGTTGAAAATTATTCATTATAAAAAAAAAAAAAAATTATCTCCATTTAATTTTCTCTCTGTTCGTATCCACTTAGTCCCGACGTCTCTCTGCCATCCCCCGCTACCCCAGAGTCCCTAAATGGCAAGGTGCGGGTGTAATGCGATAATTAAGCTGTCGTTCATTATTAAATTATGTCAGGGACTGCAATAATTACGGACGAATGTGGGTCCGTTCCACTTTTCAGATTCCCTTTAAATTACTAAATCCTGAAAAAGTATAGGTAATTCTTCATGTGATTAGGACTTGAGGCATTAGACCAGGGTAAAGCTGGAAAAATATTATAGTGTGCTTTTTAAAATTCGTCTACGTAAAACCGATTTATTTCAATTTTCTGATTTGATCTGATTTTAATGTTTTTTTTTTCGTGGGAAAATATGTAGTACCTATTTATTTCATAAAATTATAATACTGAAAAAATGACCTATGAGTTTAATGAGTTGTTGGTAGTGAAATAAAAAACATATTTCAATATTAGAAATATAATATTTAAAATTATGAGCATTCCAAGAGAAAAATAATTAGTGGCGCACTTTTTCAAATAAAGCACTAGAAATGGGGAAAATAATTTTCATATTCCAGAAGGGCAGAAAGCGTCCCTATTTTCTTTCGTCTAGGAAGCCACAATTGGACGTGAAATCGACCAGCAAACAAATTAAATTTATTTCCCCATGAAATGGTACTTTGATTTAAGAGATGGCGTTATTTCCAACATGTGACTCCTGTATCATACTTTTTCATCATTCCTTAAGTACCCCTTACTTCCGGAAATCCCTCCCATTAAGAAGCCCTAATGACCTTGTGGAATAATAAGCCCGGAATGCTTCTGGGACACCTTCGCTATTCATTTTCGGGGGAGCTCCCGCAAATCGTGGGGCCGCTGCCGCCGCCGACGCCATCGCAAATGGTCCAGCAAGCTCCATCACCTCTCTTTCAGGAGCATCCTCTTCGGCAGTCCACGAGATAAGAATGAGATCGCAATTGCTTCCTCGTCGGCGGACCCGGTAAAACCGGGATAAATAGGGACATTTTCTCACAGTTTCCGCTCGTTCCCGGTGAGGGCGCTGGACCAAACTCCGGACCAAACTCCGGACCATCCCAGGTTACGTTTGTGAACATTACAATTTACGGGAGGAAATTTTTTTACATTTCACAATCGCATGTTAGAACAAATTGCGGCGAGGCTCAAATCGCTGCGGAATAGGGCGAAGGCGAGTTGGATTAATAACATCGGATGGGTACGATATAAAATCCTCTTACGGAACATATATTTATATTAACTTATGAAATTTATGTTTTCGGAGCAGAAGGACCCCAAAATTTTATGTATTTAACAGGGGGCCGTACTCGTGATGAACACGCGCTCCCTGCCTCCCTCCGTCTCGGGTAAACAGATGTCGCTCAGGGTGGGGCCTGGGCGTCTTTACAAGCGATTTGCCGCCCTTACACAAATTTATATTTATTAGTGGTAAAGTTTCCTAATTGCTAGATTTTGTCAACGAACTTTTATCCTGGGCGGAAAGTTAGACTTGTTAGTTGTGAGCTCCCCCGCTGGGAAACTTAAAGCCGGAAAAGTTTTATTTACGCTGAAACATCTACGTCCCGCCCGAACATTGTTTCCTAAGTGAATTTGGTCGTATACCTAACTATTTTACTCTTGGATTAATAAAGCAAAAGGGAAATTACTAATTCTCCGGAAAGGGCGGACGTACCTGACTTATAGTTCGTGAAATGCTTATTTCATATTTATATCCCCACCCGGAGAGACAGGTTTTCTGAAGAAAACACTAATTAAAGTGTTTCCATGGTCTTAGCTAAGTTTCTCAAACACCTGTGAATCCCCGGATGAAAGCGAGAACTTCCTTTAATTTAAACACAATTTCCGGCAGTTTTCACTGACATAAAACTAAAACCACACCCATTAGACCTGTGTTGTAACAATTTCATTTATTTCGGTAGACATTCTCGACGATATTCGTTTGAATTTTTCCATAAAACAAACATATGACCCAATTTACACTATCATGGGCATGATTCAGTTTCATTAGCGCTTTCAATCATGAAAATGAATATTGCATTTAAACTGACTGTTACACTGACATTTATGAGTCGGGCTGTCAAAATTAAGCGACATTTTAACATGTTTTACCCGACGCTCGTCCCAAATGTGATATGTGAATATTGTTTTTATATGTAGTCGCTGAACTACTCAATTTTCACTTCAGAGTAGTTAGTAACATAAATACTTATACATATGGAAATGACATTGATATAGTTATTCTTATTTTTGATTTTTTAGACTCCTTTTATTAATTCACCTATATTTTATTTATTTATGTATTTATTCACATGAGGGTGGGCAAAATGTTGAAAAAGATTAAGTTTGAGGTCTCCTCATGGATTTTGAAGAAATTAT
Source organism: Tolmerus cingulatus (assembly GCA_959613345.1). Lineage (NCBI taxonomy): Eukaryota > Metazoa > Arthropoda > Insecta > Diptera > Asilidae > Tolmerus > Tolmerus cingulatus. The sequence goes on from OY390711.1 coordinate 23,075,843, forward strand.
TATAAAAAGCAAGAATTATCGAAAAATTGGGTCAACCTGGCATCTCCGATGTACCAACATCCCAACATTTTCCAGTTTTCAAGCCCGCAACAATTCCGTTTTAGTGCAAATACGACTATATTATGCATGCAACATATTCACACGTCCCTAAAACTCACCCCCATTTTTATCAAATGCACCTGTTATATACACACAACTACGTACATATAAAACAGATAGAAAGAGAATAGATATCTGCTTAAACATTTTCCTGTCAATTTTAGTTTTATTCAATATTTGACGTCTACGAAAAATCTAAGAGTTTGGTTTCCTCTAAAACTGGTTAAACTATTAAAAATTAATATCCCAACGCTGTGCTCACATTGAATTAGAAAGAAAAGAGCTACACTACATAATTATATAATAGCTCCACAAGGGAAAGGAACTTTGCACTATTGTTTCCAGAGAGGAATTTTTCTGGAGAAAAAGTAGAATAAAATTCGTTTTTTAGAAGATTCCTGTGTAAACCATTTAACGAGTTCATCCCCTTCGAATTTAATTTTATTAGAAGTTTTATGTCAGAGTTCGTTTAAGTGAAGGACAATTCGACTTCTATCTATCTTCCTTTCTTCTATTCAAGAATTTAGGTATAGAACCTGTTTTGGCTTAATTTTGAAATTAAAGTTATGTCTACATTGCATAATTAAGTAATAAAAACTGTCCTGAATAATTTTCTTCAGTGCTACTAAATTGTTATACGAAAATGTGTATTCATTTACAATTCAAAATCAACTTTCTGCTCGTAATGAGTTGTAAAACGATTCCTCTTGAGACCAATTTGATGCTTAGCAACCTCAGTAATAGAGTGCGTTAATCGCTGAAATTCAAACTACCCCCAATTATTTGAGCATTTTATGATGCACCTTTTGGGGATTTGAGCGAAAATTAACAGAATATAATTCAAGTATAACGAATGAGGGAGATCACTGTATTAGACCCAAAACATTGATTTTTCTTTATACTCCGCGAAAAAGAGGTAGGGAGAGGGTAGAACTTCCCATTAATACGATGAAACCCCAATTCGTAATTCTAAAATTAATTTGTTTTTGAACACTATATTGTAAAATCAAAACTGTCGACATATAGTAAGAATGATGAATAGTAGGGGTGGTTTCTTCAAATTTAAAGGCACTTAGGGACTCTAAAACATTTTGCAACTATCATTTTAGAAATTATACTTTCATGACGAAAAAAGTGAAGGTGAAGTTTAATTTATTAAGTTATAAAAAGTGTTGGAAGCAACACTCATACCTACTCACAATACAACTCAACTATCTGCTTAAAAGCTCCTCAGTTCCCGCTGAGGGCGTCGCACCACAAAGTAAGGGTTGAAGTTGCTACTTAAACTTCCGCAGATTCCCCTAAGGAAGTGGTGAAGTTTGTGTGATCTCAAATTATTCGTTTCTTCTTCTTTCATAACCATTTTCAATTTTAAGGTAGCATACACATATAATATAGTATATAATGTATTTTAGGGTTTTATTTTTACAGCACGTGAAAATTACCTAACATTTTAGTCTCACTACTTAATATGTAATATGTTATTTCTATATGAAATTTACAGTACCTATATGGAGCACTATTGTTAATTCTCCTGCCCTTTAGAATTTAAACAACAATTGGAAAACAAGATAGTTGCTCGAATTATAAATGCTTTTGGAAAAATCATTATATGTATAATAATATTTAAATTGAAAAATTAAAGGACAACGCTTTCAAGTTATAAATATTCTCTAATAGTCATGGTATTTTGGGTTTGCTTTTAAAAACATATATGTAAGTAAAAACTTATACTGGGATTAGGAAAAAAGGTATGCTATTAAACTTATATTGAACTTATTTGGTGTGTTTTATTAAAAATAATTAAAAATTGATGAATTTACTATAATAGAGTTTCCAAATAATAATTGTGCTCCAATGATTGGATCTGGAATTCTTGTTGCACAATTGTTGCTATTGTTCGCTTTTATTCATATTCGAGGGATTTAAAAAATATCCAATTTCATCTACACATACACAGCTGGATTTGATTTCATTCACTTCTGAGGCTACGGATTACAGGGAATCTTAACTAGAGTTGATTTCGTGGGGAATTCTTTTGTAGTTATTTGCTACATTTCTTTTTTAGTTCATTGGTTTTTTTTAGAAAATTTTATTAGAAAGAGAACGATTTTTGTCTGTTTTATTAATAAAAAGTCCATTCGAATTCTAGGAAAAGTTACTGGAGTCGTTCTGGGGTTCATTTTCCTAGAAATTCTGTACATTTTACTGGTAAAAATAACATTTAGTCGTTAACTTTAGCTGAATTTTTTTAAGAAACTGTAGGACAGGACTATCGGCATAATAATTTATATAAAACTCGTACTCAAAAAACTTACGGGCCTAAAATCGCAATCAAAAATTTTTTCTTATTTTCCAGCAGGTGCACCTACTATAGAAAAAAATGTGCATAATTTTATTTAGCTTACGCTAACTGGCGTTAAGTTCATAAAAATAAATCAGGAAAGTGGACGCTTTATATATTTTATATCTGTTTGCTGGACTCACTTTTTGCGTAAAAAGTGTTAGAGGTTAAATTTAAATTAAAGAAGCAAAATCACTTACCACAGTTAAACTGAATTTTTCGTTACCTAAGATTCTGGCAATTTCCAGTAAAGAAACAAAAACCGGTAAACGAACCGCCTCAACTCGAAATATCGCGATAATTCCAGTAACGAGTAAACGACAATTAAAATAAAAGTACTAATAAACAACAAAAGAATTATTTTTATCACAACTTTTTCACATGACAACAAAGGGGAACAAAGGAGAACAAAGGAGAACAAAGGAGAACAAAGAAAGACAAAAAAAATCACTTTCTACCACTGTGCAGAACACTTCTTATAGCAAAACTAACCACTTCGCGCACTCCCGACGCAGGTAAAAATAATTACTTACTTTATTAAATTTACTTACTTCAATTTAATTTACCGGGCAAGAAATTTGCTAAGCAGAACGCGGCGGATTCAGAAAAGAAATTACTCGAAGCTAATGGTCGGCGGTGCTCGCCGAGAAACTGCCGAACCGTCGATCGCAACGCCCGAACGGATGTCGTTCTAATCGTCCTAATGTCACATCTGGACGAATCTCGCCTCCGAAAATTAACGGTTCACGGTGGCGCCACCTCAGAGAAGGGGTTCTCACATGAAAATATCATGAAACTAATATTTGTTTCTCTTCAAAAAGTGCTAAAATATATTGCGGTCCAAAAGTATAATTTTGTTTTTGTTCTCAGATTATTTTAATAACGTTGTAAGATCATTTTATTTAATTAAGTCCTATTGAAAGAAAATATGTTATGTTATTATTTTTTGCTAATTGCAAATTTACTATCACAGCTTTCAAATTTAGCATGGAAGAAACTGAATCGCAGGAGACAAATGTTAACAAAAAAAATGTTTTAGTGCTATCCCAGAAGAGAGGAATAAAAAATAATAAAATCAACTAAAATTGTTTTAAAACCTATTTATTTATTATATCTATTTAAAACTCATTTTCAATTATTTATAAAAAATTATTAAAAAATAATATAATGTTAACACTGACGTTCCATTAGAAAAAAAAATCGGCCCCATTATATACCTAAACTTCCTCTGGGAAGTTAATAACTATAATAATTTAGAGTTTGTTTATGGCTTTTTACGAATGAGGACTTAACATTTTGGGATTATACTTACAAATGTATAGGTATGAAATTGTAGAAAATGCAAGAAATATAAAAAAATACAAAAATAATTTTTTTCTTGGATCCTTTATAGCTGTGGGCATCTTTAAAACAACTTAAATATCTTCAAATTAAAAAGGAAACTCAAAAAAGAAACCAGCAAAGTCCTATACAAAATTTTAAGAATATCTACATACACATGTGTAGTAGTAGTAGCACTATTCAAGATTTGAGAAACGTACCAAAAATACACAAAATGCAATGACCCCAAAGTAATTTTATGACACAAAGATCAATTGTTACTTTCCATTTCAATTAAATTATATCATTTTGTTCTAATCAGATAAAAGGATCTCACTTTGAAGGAGTTCCCGGTACGGGTAGAAGGAAGTTTTTCATCAATTCGCCGCCCTTTTAAAAGTGAAACCGATAACGACTGTCTGTTTAAATAAGGCCCTCCTTGATTGGAACTGACGTTGACGCCATTGAACGAGAAACGATATTATAAAAAGAAAAACAGCCTCTGGTGTTCATCTGTCATAAGGATCCGGCGCTATTATCTGCGCGTTAGGGTGGAGCTCTTATCAGAAATCAAATACGCCTGGGGGTGCAGTACAACTGTCGCAATATCTCAATTTGTTTTTAAAGTTCCGCCCCGGGCAGTGTGGTCCGGGTCCCTAAAGTGTTGAAAGTGTAAATATGTCAGTGCAAGATATCCGCTGCAGATTAGGTACTTTGGCACGTCGCTGGATTATTGCAGGGCCCCTCGGGGGTGGAGCTCATTGGATTGTTACCCTCGATACTGCACAGAATCTTACTTCGTCAAATTGAAATCACTTAAAGGGCTGATTTCACTTCAATAACCCAGAACCCGGACCGGATCTCCGCCCCTACATCTTGCCACCCCCTGCTCCACCTGAGCTCGTTATGCCGCTCAAAAGTATTACTTTCATCCAAAGTGCTGTGTTTGCGTGATAACACGCCGGATTTGTTGCGGGGGTGAGTCAAACAGAGGGAAGTTCTCTTCACAGAGGAAGTCTTACCAAGTGACAAAAATTAATGGAAATTTGATTGATTCAGTTGTTCTTGATGTTTGCCTGCCAAGTTCTACTGACGCTGTTTTATTTTTTTTATTTTTTTTTGTGTTATTTTATCCACATTACCAGCATCGGATTAAAAACTCTTGGGGGAGAATTCTCTGAATAAAAAAATGAACTACCCCCGACACATCCTAAAAGCAATACAGGATAACTTCAACGTAGTGAAGTCGATTTCACAATCGGCCTTAAGGAGAAATGCTACTGGATCTCGTTTAAGGTATTGTTAAAAATTCATACCTTGAGGAAATGTCAGACAGAAGGCAAATGCCGAATCCTGGTGCTGTGATTTAACAATAGAGAAACTGTTCCTCGAAATTTCAGAGATCAATAAATAATCCGTCTGTGTTTGCAACACACAAGAGACAGAATGCGGATAACAATGAGAAATGGTTAAATATTGATCCTGGCTTAAATTTAAGGCTTTTATTTTGTGGCGGCACTTTAAAATCGAATTTAATTTTAATTCTTACATAAACAATTGTCAAATGAACGTCTCTAACTAATAATTAATAGCGGCTTTTAGACCCAGTTATAATGTTTATCAACTAGTAAGGCTTAATAAATTCAAGTATTTTTAAGTAATTTTTAATAATATGTTTGTTCTCAATAAATATTATTATAGGGTCCATTAGCAGTTTCGCAATTCAATTTGTTTAAGCAGCTCAGCTCCCTAGAATGTTTTAATCAATCATGCAAATGTATATTTGCAAAACTGGCAGTAATGATTTTCCTAGAATGTAATAGTAATAAAATGTTACCTATGCAAATGTACCGAAGGACCTATCCCATACTGTGGTGAGCAATTGTTTAATCTAGGTCTAATATACTATGATGACAAGAAAATTACGGTGGATCTACTAAAAATCAATTAAAAATAGTTTAAAGTTGAGCTTGTAATGGAAACAGATCCTAAAACAGCTTCTAATGAAAGTATATACATTTAGAAGAAGTCATTTCAACTGATTACTAAAATAATAGAAGTAAAATTATAAATCGTTCTAAAAATTTGTCACTTATCTTATTGTTCAAAAACTTTCTGAATAAATAGCATACATCGAAAATTGTAATTGTAATCACCATCAAGGCAATTTACTAAACCGGCCGGATGCCAAAATGAAATATTTTTATCAGTTCTAATATCAATCTACTAAATCTCTTCCATTTGATATATAATGCGAAAAGGGAGGAAGATTTATTGTCACTGAGCACGCCTTTCATCAATATTTTTTCCAGGCTCATCTCGTATAGGAAGCGAAATATCATCGTTAATCTTTGGTAAGATTTCTACCGGGCTAAGGTCAACATGTCGGGGGACGTCATATTCGGACACACCTCCGGGAATTGTTACCTAAGCATAAAATAGTGCTCAAAGCAGAGTATTGCTGTCATAAATCCCGACATTTATTTACATTATTCAGCAAACTGGGAAACCACAAAAATATTTATATCGATTTGACCGTGGCGTACATCCCTCAGGGTTGTGGCAGCATCCCTCGCAAGGACTCGTTCTTGCAGTTAGACTTTATCGCATCAGTTTCTGCTCCTTTTGTGATTATGCCGAGGAGCACGCATTCCGGAAATGTGTGGAAACATTAAAACTCGGCAGTAAAAATTGTTAAAATCTGAAACCCATTTGTCAGGGTGCACATATTTTTCGCTAATGCCCGATAACCCCCCATACATCCAACAGGAGCTCCGCAAGGATGCCCTTTGCATATTCTTGCGCCCTTTGCGGAGGTGAAGTGATGAAGAGCTGAGTGATTTTGTTTGCACCCCCGTTCCATCGACTCCGACTATGTTGGGGGTGTGCGTTTACGAACGCTGCCAATGATGGTGCCATCCAGGAGTTTCTCACATCCTTCAAGAAGATAAATGGAGCGTAAAATTTATCTGTTCCAGTTTAACGTTTTTATGGTCCCAGTTCAGATTGATGCACTCGGGTGAAAGTCGAGAACGTGCCAGAATTACAAAATTCCTTAGTAATTGATGATGCTGTGTTACAGGATTACCTAAGTTTTCAGCTGTGATGCATTCTCAATCTACGTACGAGAATTTATATTTTAGAGTTGTATAATAAGTTCCTTTCTTTGGCGTTTGGTTTTCAGGAGTATTGACGGAAAAGACGGCTATCGATAAATCCCGCTTCAGTCCTTAAGGACGATGCACGTCGGGGTTACCACATGAAAAATTCATAACAATACACTTCCTGTTGCAGGAGCGGTGGAGAGAGTTCGTCCTGTGTTCGACGATTTTCATGTAATAATAATCCATGGCAAAATACGCTACAGTAATTTTTGTAAGTTAATGCATGGGGTTAAGCAAATAGAGGATGTATACTTAGTTAATTATTATTATGATTATTATTATACTATATATAATAATTGATCAAATAATTCGGAACGATTCGAGTATATACTTCTATTTGAGCCGCGGAAGTCGAATCGATTATCCGATGTTTCAAATAATTCGAAAAGAATGGAATAATGAGAAATATTTTCAAGGAATAATAATAATGAAATTTTAGTCATTGTAATCCTGAAGTGTTTTTTTCAGACTCAAGACAGCTAAGAAATTTTTATTTTATAATTTTTCTAGTATTATCATTTTACCTTAATCTGATTATTTTGAAATAAAACATTTGAAGTGCTTTTATCCTTAAACAAATTTTGATTTTACTGCAGGTACAGTTTTTTATTTCAATACCTTTAAATTAAAAAAATAAAGTACTTCTACTGTTCTGGAGTTAGCTCTCAAGGGTTTCAATCTTAAATGTGGATTATTTTAAAAATGATTTTAACTAAAATGAGAGAAGGTGGTCGAGTGGAAAATTATTATGGATATTAAATTTGAAAAAATTTTATTGATTACTATGCAGATAAAATGAGCTATTTGGTAGCTTACTAGAATAATTTTAAATTTTTATCCAAAGTTAGAATATATTATTGTACACTGATTATTTACAGGCGATGTAATTCTTATTCCTTCTACTATTAGTTTGCTTACCATTATCTTAGATGTGCTGAATCAATTAAAGTTGGTTAAAAAAAAATACAAAGAAATAAATTGTATGTATGTATGTAGGAAAACCATACCCTACCTACATTTTGTGATGGGAATTTTTAGATTTGACAGGATTTTATCGTTTTGCATCTTCTCCAGCCGGGAGATGTGTCAATGGGATCGTTCGTATCATATACACTCGACTTTTGAAATTACTCGGAAATGGAGGGCTGTACTCGTTTGTAGGCATTCTACCTTTCTGCCGTCGTAGCCATCAGAAAGCCAACATCGATAACGTGAATCGTTCCAGGTTACATTCAATGCTATTGAATCTCCATTTTCGAGACCCTGATTCGGGAACCATTCCGGAACATTGATTACATTTAATTTCTTCGGGCAATATTGCATTCGCCATGCTCGGTGATGAGCTATTTTCGCGGATGTGACTTTTTGTGACTTTCGTCCTCTTTCTCTATTGAAGTTGGTCGAGTCCTGTTGATGGCTGGTGTCCGATTTTTTTTACAACTCTTCCCCAATGTTATTTTTATTTATTTTTTTGAGGACGAACGTTTGTATATGAGGTGCATCTACATACAAATACATGTTTCGAATGATAGCCATATTCGCACCATATGCAGGCGATTGCCGGCCATACGACAAAATTTTATGATTAAAAAATTCAACCATATCTGTACAAAATGTTTACAAAACGGGGACAATGACCCACGCATGGAATTATATGAGTAACAAATGATCAAATGATATTAATCTGATTCAATACTATTTGTACATCTCATCCTTACAAATAGAAACAAGAGAAATGTGCGAAGACAAATTCATTTGTAACAAAAGCAATTTTGATTTGGACAAGTTACATTTGATAACGAATATTTGCACTCGGTCTGAATAATATCGATTTTGAGCCCCTTGTAAATTGCCACAATATTATAAAACAAGGACCCAAATTCAGGGAATTGGAATTTCGCGTTTCCCAAAAACATATTGCCATCCGCTCGGATGATTCCCTCAATTGGCGTGACATTACATGATATCCAATATTTCTGACTACCCACTGGGGTTTGTCCAGATCAACTGAAGTTCCCTGGAAACAAGTGGATTTAATTTCTGTTTAGTGGGCGGCGGCAAATATTTCGGGGTTAGACCTTTATTCGTGTTGGCCATGTTTCCACAAATAAATTCCAATTGAAAGCAGCAGGAAGCGCAGGATGCTGCTATCCTTGGGAAGAGGAGGTATTATGGGATACCGTGCTTTTGTGTTTTCCTAGTCATACATCGAACCAAAACGCTCTCTGACAGCGGATAGTTCTACGCAGGAATTAATAAATGATTGTTAATTGCAACGCAGGTGATCTGTTCCCGTGGGATATATCAAATTATTTTTGAGTCGCTACAATCGCTGGATCACATTAATTTTGATTCTCAATTGTCTCCTAGCGCTTAACCACAGTACATTATTGAATTTGCATGAAGTTTTTAATACTCACTATTTTTCATTTGATGTTGATGGATTTTATAATTATTTAGAACTATTATTTTAAACCAATGAAATTCGAAATTCTATATCTTGTTATTGTCACATGGCTTAGGTCGGTTAGAAACCACAGCCTCAGATTTTTCGAACTTCAAAAAGTCCAAAAATATAAATTTAATATTATACTTTCTTGTTGTAGAATTTTTCGTAATTTTCACCAAAAAATTGTGGCAGCAGGTAGAAATTGCGACGAAAAGCTATCAATTTTCAGAATTGGAAATTTTAATAACTTAGTAAATATAGACGACAATTTTACTTTTGCGTATCCATCACTTTTGGCCCTAAATGTTTCATCAAAATCTATGAAGTGGTCTCAAACGAAATATCTGCCCATAATAATAATTAAGGTGACTTCTCACAAGATATTCCCATACCTTCAGAAATTGTATAATGATTCATTTTTTACTTGCGGCAAGAATTAAAATTCTTGAGTTTCCTTTAACGCGTAAATTGCCACTGTCCTGTTTCAAAATGTTAATTTCATTTTCAACTTATTTGACTGGAGTAGTGAAACGAGAGGATAATTCATAAATTCGCCTGTGGGAGAACTTCGGGTGATAATCAAGTTAGTCTGCATAACAAAAACAAAGGTTCTCTCACCTGCTTAGAAAGTGGTTTGAATTTTAATTGCCCTCAATGTTACCTTATCAAAGGGGTTGGGGTGAGCCATTAGACCAGGTAAAGTAATTTATGGGTGGTTACCGGTCGCGACCCATACAAGAAACTGCTAATGTATGCAAAACAGTAACTCACGAAGGTGACAGCCAGGTGAATTCTCACATAACATATTATTGCATCAAATTAAGGGCTGTGAACAAAACAGTCGTCCTGAAGTTCGTATCTGAATAAAGCGTTGCGTTACGAAAAACTTTCCCTGAAAGGAGGATGCCGGACGTGACGGCATCTTCACTATTTCCTGGATTATCCTTGCTGTTCCTAATGAACTCCTAGACATTTTAGTCACGAAATTCCCATCAAGGAGTTTTATTTCATTGAATGAGAGGTAAGGCATCAAGCCAAAGCAAGGGGATGAAGTGAGTGGGAGGGATGATAAACCATTTGTTCTTCAGCCTTGAAAGGTTCGTCAATGGGAACCCGTCTCTGAGATATTGCAAATCGACATCCCCCCCCCCCCCCCCCCCTTATCCTGTAATCTGGGTGCTCCCCTGGCGACAGAGATGGGCCCCATCACCAATAAAACTAAAGTGAAAATTTTGCCTCAGGCGAGGAAATTCGCATCTGGCGGCGTGGTGAACCAGAAGTTTCACTCATTACGTTTTATTAAAGCACCAAAGATGCCGCCATGAATAGTAAAAACCACGAAAAATATCTTTCACTTGCTAAGAGTGCGGACAACGTCGCGTTTACTGCAAACTCAGTTGGAAAATTGAAATCTAGGTAGTATGTATAGTCAAAAAAGAGCAGAGCCGGCAACCACTGGCCTTATAAAAAGGCACCAGTGGCAACATTCAAAAAATCAATCTCGCTCTACAGTGCCAAGCCTAAAATCAATTTTCGACGTAATTGATTACGTGTTGACTGATCCCGCAGGATTTCTAAATTCAAGAGGGAACGCAATTGCTCTCGTTTCCATGTCGCTGTCTCTTCATTCTTAACGCTATACAATTTGTTATCCTTTCAAGGGTACATCCGAGCGCCTTTCATTTATTTTCCGCACTGCCTGCTCACAGGATCCTTTCCTTTTTGGGGAACATTTTTTTTTTTAAGTGGTCAAAATGAAAAGGGATGTCCCAGCATTCCACAGCGTGCTGATTAATATTCCTTTTTCATAATCATTGATGAAATTTTATTCAAGTCAATTTTTAATTATTTTAACATGTCCGATACGGACCAAATACAATTTTTCATCTTGACAGCCTTGGTAATTTCGTGAGCCATCAATTAGCGTAAATTATTGCCGCCGCCTCTGTTTGTTTATCAGACGGAGATCCCGACCACTTCATAATAAATTGAAAATAAATTGATATAAATTATATCAATGCATTTCGCGCATTACCAATTTATGGGGTCTCCTCGGGTAAAAGAAACAAGCCATTCGAATTGACCCGGATTTTAAAATTTTTTTTTTCATATTTATTAAACGAATTGGTTATTAAAGGTAGAAACCATTATTCATTCTGCCTACTGATAACAAAAATTTACTTCTTAAAAAATTTATAAGCTTGTAAAACACGTACGACGAAAAATAACTTTTCAGGATTGTTTTTAATCACATAAGTATGTGAGGGAATTATCCTTCAAAGGTGCTTTTAGAGAGGAATATTTTCCCTTATAAATTAAAGTGATAAATCAAATCGCGCCATGTTGTTTGATTTATTATGTTCACCTGTATACAAGCTTTCATCATTATGTGGTCCTGCTTCCATGAAAACCAAACGTGAAGTGTTACATAAAAAAATCGGCAAGAAAAAACCATGAAATAATGTAGCCTAAGTACATAATATAAGTAAATAATGATTTAGGCATGTATTATTAAGAGATAATCGAAAATTTGGGATTTTTATGATATTTATTTACACCAGGATGATTGTTTAAGATTAAAAGTTTCTTTCGAATACTTGTTATATATTATGTCACACACACAAGAAATTATTCAATATTTTTCATAAATTTAGATGAAACGGGAGTTCCCAATATCTCTAAGTTTATAGTAAATTATAAAACAGGAATTATTCAATAACAGATAAGGAAACAAATTAAAAGACGAAAGATCAGGATTCAATTCAATTCATTTCAATTAGAGCTTCAATTTAAAACTATTTTGATTTACATTTACTTCCGAAAATCAATAAAAATTAAAACAATGTAGAGAAATAGTTCAGGTTCTTGAAAATTAAGTAATAAAGTCATTAATAAGATTTTAAAATTTCATGGAAAAATTAATTTCACTTGCTTAGTGACATAGTGATATTCTATCAACTGGGGATGTTTATTTTTGAAATTTTTAACTACTCCGTACTTAATAGGCATTCATGTAATATTTTAATTGACATTTTCCTGAATATATTTTTGATTTTACTAACCAGCAATTTATTTGATTCGGACTTTAAAGTGAGCTTATTTGAATATTGTTCTTCGAGACCCTCTGGTTGGGTTTACAATGATTTGCTAAAATTATTGATGTTGCTTTTTCCATTCTTATAAGATTAAATAAAGCTTTTCCTATAATTGGGTTTTATCTATACCACCATTAATAGCATAGATATTTGTATATGTAATAATGATTCTAGCGCATGCTTACTCTGCCCAATGAGTACATCAACACTGTTCTTAAGTCCCAGCGATTTATGGGATATATGTACCTATTAATTATTTATTGCTGGGATTTTATAAAATAGAGAATTTTAGAATTCAAATATGAGCATATCTTTTTAAATTTATTAACGCGAGTTATTAAAAATTTATACAAATACGGAATAATTCGGGAAAGAAGAAAATTATACGCATACTGTATACTTTGATAGTAAATCCAGTAATGAAAATCGATTATTGAGTAATAAAACTATTTTTATTATGAACTGTAATGTAAATGTGGCGGAAACAAGCATTTTGGAATATAGGCTAAATTATATCCTCTGATCAAAATTAATGATGTAAATCCAACCGTTTTTGCTTAATTAGTAAAAGAGCAAATACATGTAGGTACCTATGAATATTGAAATTATCTCAAAATTGGCAGGTTTAATGAAATATATTTTAAAATTTAATTTAGGCACATGTACAAAAGCCAACTAGGCCAAATTGAGTGAACTCGGTAACTCAATTGGTCCCCAAACAAAGACTCATAATGTACAGTGACAGGCGAAAACTAACTACTAAACAATAGCCGCGCATCACGAGGTCGAAAGTGTAATGGAAACTCGAAATGAATTATTTGAAATAAATATTTGGGGAACGGAAAAGCTATATAAACTCATTGCGATTTTCACGCTTAGCTTTGCATATTTGGAGGTGCCACCCCCATTCTACCAGTAATTGCGGGGGATGGCATTAATTGAAAAATTTCAGGGCTCCGGAAAAGTTTTGTTTTGCTGACGGGGCCTTCCGTAGCCGAGTGCCGACATTTCATTTCAACACGCAACAAGTCGGTGAGTTAGCAAAAATGCCCTGAAAGCCCCGCGGAGTGTTCAAACATATTTTTGAAACAATACCGAAAAAGCTGACAGTCGTATTTTCTGTGTGCAAACCATTAGAGTATCACTACGTTTCGATTAATGAGTTAAGCAATATTGAAATTTCGGAAAAAAAATTGGTTTATTGTACAAAAGTGTGTTTTAATAAAACATATTTTATGCCCGGGGGTAAACAAAATCAAAAGAAATGGTATATGTATTGGATTGTATAAAAATAAAATAGTTTTCTTTCAAAAATGTTGAAATGTAAAACTTAATTTTATAACACCAAAAGCTAGCATTCTGTTATACATATGTATATATACCATATTAAAATTAAAAAAGTAATAGGCAAAAGTATAACTATAATATTTAGTTAATAATTTTATAAATATAAGAGTATTTGTGGTTGTCTAAACCGTAGATAATTGGAACCATTACATTTAATTTTTGGAGTTACACATCCTTAAGTGGATTGAGGGTAAAATTTTAGGGTGTACCGGAAATTGCCCAAGCTTACAAACGAAAATAATTTAAGTAAAAAACAAAAAAATTCTGGTGAAAACTGTGGTAATTTCATGTTTGCATTTCGTTTAAGTAATTTAAGTTATAATAAAACACTATTAAATAATTTTCGGTGTAATTACTCCACGGGTTCATATAATTTAAACCGAATAGTGCTCAAAAAATGAATTCGGCAATAATTGAATTTTTTTTTCAAACTCTTTCCATTTTTGCAAAAATCATTGAAAAAAATATATTTACTTCAATAGTTTTTGACATGTACTTTAAGAAAAAAGTTACTGTTTTGTTCTAAGTGCTATGATTCCCGAGGCACGTGTCCGCCCGTTTGGGTATGTCAAAAAAAGGGGTTCTGCAAGAATGGTTCTACAGCCGCCATTTTGTATCCAAAATTGAAAATATCAAACCGATTTCTTTTCCATTTGTTTCAAAATGAATTTTCAAAATAATGCCTTTTGTATGCCTCTAGAGTGATGTTACCCCTGAATTAAATATGCTTAGCAATGTGGTTAGAAAATGATGACTAAATATAAGCAAAAGCTTATAATTAAAAAGATCTTGAATATTTACCTGTATTTTCAGAAGGCATTCAATTTTCAATAAACATGGAAGCGATCGATCTTTGTGCGAACAAAAACAATCAAGGGAGTAATTACGGTTCACTTGAAAATCACATTCTAAGTTATAACTCGATTAATTTGATCCTCCCCATGAGCTCTCTGTTGGTGGAAGCATCTCGATTATCTTAAATTTTGCGGGATGATAAGTTCTTGCAGTTCCTCGTAATTATGTTCAATTATGCTACTGAAAATGCCCGTCAAACTATCCGGAAAGCAATTACATGTGCCTGGATATGATGTCACTAGGATCCCATTAACAAGAATAACGAAAAACAATTACTGGCTATAATGGCGCATTAAATCCCGATATCGGATTTGATAAACTTAATCCACAACGACCAGAGGTTAGTAGTTGAAATTGGAAAAGTTGAAAGACCCTGAATCTGAAGGGCGCAGTGGGCAGCCGGCCACCCCTGCCGCATATCCGTTCCGGGCAAATATTGCGCTGGAAAGGAATTTAATTTTGCAATAATCGACACAACACAGTCCGCATGGATGCCACTCAGGAGGTAAATTTAAATGAAATCATAATTGAAATTGCTGGTGCTTTACGCGGACATTAGAAGGGTTTGCCTGCTGTCCTTCCTGAGTGCCCCAGATGACTCCGGCCAGGACGGTAAGTGAACTTTATTGCGGAAAAGAATTTTATTTTTAGTTTTCAAACATGCAAAGTGCTTCTGGCCGTCGCTAATAAAATGTTTTGTTTTTTAATTAAATGAGGAATCCTAAATTACTACATATTTCATATTACCAACATCAGTTTGGATAATCGTATAGTTGTAATAAGAGAATTACATTAAATACAGTCGTCCACGCTGATTTGCATGAACCCTTGAACACCTTATATGTATGTATTAAAAACTTGTTTTAAAGAAACATTGATTGATTCGCAGGATTCTTTAAAATTGCTTCGGAATTGAAGGAAAATTAATTTCAGAATTTATATATTCATTCCTTCCATTCGTGCTTAATTGTAACTTTTTTAAGTTTTCATTTCAATTACCCGTTTTAGGGAGAGAACGTTATGTGAAACCGACTTTTTGGCTGATATCCTTTTTATGCTTCTCCTTTAATACTACTGTACTATTATTTTTAATCTGTTATATTCACGCCTTTTATTCTAAGAGGGGGTTTTACCCCTTTTTGTCCGTCATTAACCGACTTCTCAAAAAGGAGGAAGTTATCAATTCCAACCTTTATGTATTTTTTGTTATATCTGTTCGTGCATAACTTTTGAACGCGTGATTCGATTTTGATGATTCTTTTTTGTTGGATAGCCTAAGATTCTCCGGGGATACACAATGATATGTATATGTATTTAATGTTAAAGTAGTAGCAGAGGATTTTTAATGTAATTATTTTATACTTTTTAGAGCTTGGAATTTTTTGGAATCGGTTTTATTTTTATTTTTTTGAAATTACTTTAAGCTTCGCAGAATTCAATTTTATGAATTGCAAAACAATCTAAAGATACCTACACAGACACTAAAATCGTTCCATTCACTTTGGGGTTTTCTGTATTCATACATACTTTTCTAAATATAAATATACTATAACATCTTTTGATTTGATTTGCTTTAAATCTTGTTTAATTACATCAAAATATACTAAAATAAGAAAAATATATGAATGTACATACATATGTACTAAAAAAGTGTTATTTTTATAATAAATTATGTGAAAAGTGAACCATTCCATTTTTAGCTTTATACCTTACACCTCTAATTATATCGCAAATTATTTGCCGATCAGATTCAAAGATCAACATAATTTGCATGGATAATTTAATTGCTGCTTTGATTAAAGCAATTAAGAGGTATATCCGTCACAGCACGGTCTAACTCACCGAAACAAAATTTCAATGGGCTTCATTAAAATTCCAGGAATCAGGCAAGCAGGCGGATTTTCATTAGTCCTATTTTTAATTCGATACGGAACAGCCGTAGGAGGCCGTAGGAAGAAACTTATAACTTTCATTGAAAATTTCCCCCTTCTGTTGGATTAGACGTTACACCAGGAAAAATTAATGAGTTCTCCAATTTCGGGGCCACAGGAAGCTCGTTTTATTCAATTTTGCTTATGAAATACAAACAGGAGGGAAATGAATTAATTTAATCCTGTTGTTCGGTCCAAGAAAAAACAGAATTGTGAAATCAGCACTTCTAGGGATGGTGCCGTGCGCGTTTCGACGCGGACTGTAATACATATAAAAAAAAAATCGCAGGAAAGGCGCAAGGGAAAAAAGGAAACAGCCCTTCTCAATGGCGAGCCTCACTTTATGAACGAGAGGTGGTTGTTAGGAAATTCATTTACATCGCAAATATTTGCGTAAAAAACATTCTGCTCTGTGCCCATCCTCTTGAGATGAGACTAGTCAAAGGGAGAGAAACAAGTAATATTTTTAGGATGTTATAAGAAGATTCAATATATCTTGTTTTTTCTTAATCTTCCGCAATATTAGTTTTGGAAAATGAGTTGCTTAAGGATCTTTGAACTCTTAAAGCTATTTGCCTTTCAAAGTACGAGTATGTATATAGATACCTCCTAAATTATGCAGACCTGAATTTTTTAACTTGGTCTAATAAAGCGTTCATTGTAATATGTTAACTTTATTTTATTTGTCGCACTTTTAAAATATTAGAACAATTAATTCAAAAAACGAAACTGAGTCATTGTTTTATTAATTTAAATCCTCCTAATTTAATCAGTAATATTCGATCTTTAATAATATGAATTGAGATAACATTTCAAAACGCAGGTAATATGATAAAAAATTAAATGGGATTGGATTAATAAATACATTTATGGTTTTTATATAAGTAGGTACATGAGTACAAAATTGCACTACTTAAACTGGGAGTTAAGTAAGTACTAATATACCATTAACTAATCTGAAGGTATCTGGTTTTTAGATTAAAATAACAAAATTATTGAAATCGATAAGTTGTTAAATTGAATCCAAAAAATCGGATTATTGAGTAAATTGTTCTATACAATAAATCAATTCAATTTTCGCAAATTATGAAGTTGTTACAGGGTATGAAAAGTATGAAAAGTTTTACCTTAGTTGGGTGGCTGATCCCAAGGAAGTGAGCCTGAATTGAATTAGTTTCCTAATAGGTATTAGGGGAGCTCTCTAAAAGGAAATCAGCCCTTCCTGGACTCATAAAGGAAGTAAGTGCATTTATTTGGTGAACCTGTCTACGAAGCGAATATTTTTCAGGACTCCGACGACGATGTCGACGTCGACGTCGCGACGCTGGTTGCAGGGAGAGTTCACAGACAATCGACGCAGTTCCTGCGCTCCCGCATAAAGTTATTTAGTACTGAAAACGTTATTTATTTTACATTTAACTTTTATGCTATACAGAGAGCATGGAGGAGAAATTCCCTTAGTCCCGGAAACAAAAGTTCTTGTCCTGAAATAGAGGCACAGTGCGCAGTTACGACGTCGCAACGAGCAACTCTTGCTGAAGAAAATTCCGTCGTTCCTGTCGTGAAATTATCGTTAGCAGAATTCCATTTTCAATTAAACATGCAGCCAGGCAATAAACTTCCCTTAAACAGATGCCAATTACCAACTTTTCATAATGAAGCATTCCCGGAAGCAGCAGAAGCGGGAGAACCGGGAGAACCGGGAGAAGCTAGACGCTCGCAGGGTTGCGTTATTGTCGGAGCGAGAACTAAAGACAAGAATGTATCTAAAAGTGCATTAATTATGTCTTTTACAGGCAATTTAACGCTAATGATGCTTTATTGTTGAATGCCCCTATTAAACCCTGTGTCCCTCCGGCGGCGGGGGGGCAAAGTGCGACTGGTGCATTTTATGACTCAGTGTGGCGGTGGATTGCCCGCCAGGTTTGCGCTGCATTGCTCCTGCTCCTGGAGGATTTCTGTCTAGAGAGCTCTGCAGATAAATTGTCCGGAAAGGAAAAGGACTCGGGAAGAATTCCAGCCGAGAGGCGAACTTAAAGCGATGATCAACCCCCGCGCACTGGATTTTGTGGCCTTAAAGGACACCCCTTTTGAAATCCCACCTGACTCGGGGGTCGGATCCATCAATCTTTGTCGCGCTTCAGGTGCTCCAGTGGTGCACTTTACTCAAAACATATGTCACGAGCGCGAAACAATGCTACTGGCAACGTTAGCCACCGCCTTTGGGCGGTTAACTTACTTTCAAGTATGCAAATTCGCGGGCCCCAAAGAGCCGCCCCCACATTGCCCTTTGTGCGGGAGCTTCCTTTGATTTTCACAGTCAAACGAGTCCCCTTTATCGGGCGCCATCTCCCGTCCTCGTAGTTATGAGAAATTTATACATTTTCTATTGAAATGTAAATCAAGTAAAATCTAGGGCTTTTCGCCTAGTAATGCTATTTTCAGACCTCTGGAGACTTTTTCACAAGCAAGATTATTTTGTTTTCTGAATGGAACTAGGAGAACATCGACTCCTGTGAGCGATATAATATTTCCTTTTGAAAATTTCACTTTTTGGATTCCGTATGGTGGCAAATTCAAGAAAAAAGGTTCAACCAGAAAAGACGCAATTTCATACGTGTATAAAATTTTATTCTTCCGTTTCAGCTGCTTCTGCCAAAATATACTTAGAACGGAAGCTTACCACATATACATACATGTACTATACTAGTAAATGTGGTTTACTTTGTGTATCCATCCATGTACAAAACATAATATAAATAAAATCTACAGGCTATAATGGAGCCGTTTATTTCGAAAATGGACTAATTCTATTTTCCAAAAAAATTAAGCTAGCTAGTTAAATAAACCATTTTTACGTCATCTTTTTATTTTCCAGCAAATTGTACAAAATTTGTTTAAAATCATTAAGATTTTTTTATAACAAATATTAATTGATTAATAAAATGACAAATTATATATTTTGAAAACGCAAACCCTTAAATATCTCGATTTTAACATAAATGGAATAAGGCAACTTTCAAAATAAACGGCTCAATTTATATCGATTCAACTTGATATTTATTGATATTTAGATGAGCAAAATCTGTATTAAACGTCTTGCAAAAATTCCAAAATCTAAACCAAGCTCAAAATTTGATTCGCAATTAGGCTTAAAATCTAAGGTGATATCAATTTTGGAGCAGAGCAAAATCTAATTAATGTTAGTGAAAACAATGTTTGTGTTAGTTGAGCAGTGGAAGCGAAAAAAATTCACATTTTCTTACATCATTAATTATCAATTGTGAAGACACATAATCTTTTAATAGGATGTGACCAAAGCTAGTGTAGGCACCGAATTTTACGGGAAATAACTAATTTATCATTTTTATATTATTTGTTATGTGAGTAAAACTTAGTAGGCTTACCGGAAAAAAATTTTGCTTTCCTACTTTTGTATTTGCTGGCACATTTAGGAACTGAACACTTTATGTTTATATTTCATTTAACAACATAAATATTTTGAGTAAAACTTTAATTAATTTTTATATTTTTAGTCCTTCAGCAGTTGTTCACACTGTTTTTCATAAGCTTATAAATATTTTAATTCAATAAGCACCAAAACTATTGAAAACATATCACAAAAAGTATAATTATATAATTTCTTTGGTTATGCTTAGGATTTATCTTCAAATATTTGAAGTCAACTCCAAAATATTGAAATTCACAACTGAAAATGAGAAAATTCAATGTATCAGTGGGCAGCGGAATTGATTTTGCAATTATAAATAAATTTCGCCACATGTGTCAGGGGTATTACGATATTAGGAAAATTAGATATAAAGGTATAAAAATATTTACAAAATTTAAAGTAGCATAAAATCCGTTTGCAGAGGAAACCTTGCAGCCCCTATAATATTTATGCTTCCTTAAATAACTGATTTCAAAGAAGTCTCCTTAAAAATGTAAAAGATGAAGGGCGAATTTCTTCGTATCATACATACATCTGTTAGTCCTCCCGAAAGAGTTCAATTGTGAGCGCAAGAAGGGCTGAACTGAAAAGATCTTCTTAATAAATCGTCACACAAAGGCTCCTTTTGATAAAAGGAACTGGAATTAGGAATCCGGGAAGAATGCTATGTGTACTTATTAAAAAGATATTTTTGCTGTCAGCGAACGACAGAGCTCGAAGGACGAGCAATGTCTTAAAGGATCCTTTCTGTGCCGCTCTGTGCCGAGAAGGGAATTAGGAGGTAAAAGCACGCGTTTGCAATTATTGACAAATGAGGGCCAATCTCAGGCTATAAAGAAACCAAGGCTACTTCATCCTGAATACAAATGCGCCAGCGCAAGTCCTTCCTTTTTTTCGTTGTTTAGCGGGAAGGGAACTTAAATTAATGACCAACCTCGGAGCCAGAATTTTTCTGGGGTCCTCAAGGCCCTCATCTATTTGGACAAGGTAAAGCCCTTGGCTATAGAAACGTTAGAGATTTTAATGCATTTGGGGCCCTGCGTTGGTGGGATATTGTGCGGGGATTTTCGCGGATTATTTCCAATGCACGTACGTGTTTTTCTCCTGTACAGTGTCCTTCCAGGGGAAGCTTCAAATGATATACGATGCTGAATTATGAGAATTTTTCTGATCGTCATTATTTTGGCTTTATACACCAATTTATTGTGTCAATAATTCTGGGTATAGCGGGATTACCACACAATAAATTCTGTCAAACGTGAAACGATTCAAATTCAATTATACCGTGGAGTTGCTCGCATTTTCTGCACTTTATGGGTTGGAAAACGAATTTAAAAAGCAGCAAAGTCCTTTTTTCCATCCCATTTTTATTTTATTTTATTTTTGCTGGGTGGGAATGAATAGGGAAGAAAGGAGAGAATTCCTTAAGCGGTGAAATTAAATTGAATAAAAAACAAACAGGGAATTTAAATGAGAACTAAGAAGACCCTGTGTCCCGCGTTCTCTTTCTGCGAAAAAAAGGGCCAAGGGGCAGGAGTACTCTGGTGCCGACGTATTTGACTATTTTTCAGGAGATTCCCCAAAAAGTAAATTTTACTCATAAAAGAAATAGACTAAATCCATCCCAGGAATAAATTTATTCAAGGATTCCACTCGCCGTCAGGCAGCTATTATTACTTCACATATAAAACATCTGCCGTTTGTCATCAGTTAAATCTTCCACCTTACCTTGCACATGTACCGGCACCCAGAAAGGTCCTGTTCGTGGTACCTGGTCCTGATCCTCGTTCTGGGCACTTCAGGTAATCTGCGGAGGACGAGGGAACTAGCGACGACAGTGAAATTTCATTTCTTTTCCAAGGATCTTTCACTTCCACTTGCCCGACCTGGTCTTGCCCCGCAGTTCATCTTCACTTCCGGGGCAAAATTTCTTGGTTAGGAATTTTGAAACAAAGATTTACACCGTAAAGTGGGTTTTCACTTAATATACATATTTAAATTGTTAAGTCAGTCTGGTTCCTCCCTAATATGTCTGTATTTTATTAATATTTATACAGAAGCCCACTGCCAAGTGGCTTTGCTACTGGGAACCCCAAGGACGAAAACGACGTCGCGACGTCGAGAGCGGGCGTCGTCGTATAAATAACTCGGTTGCGGCAGACAGTGCTTTTTTATCTAGCTAAGTGTGGAATTTAAAATAAATGGGAGCTGAAAATCGTGTCAATAAAATATTACTGCACGTTGACGACGCGGAACTGATACATTTCACGTTACACAAGGTTTCATGAAAATCCTCTTTGAATTTATCACAAGACGAAAAATATTGTCCAAAGGATGCTATCTAATTCTTAAGAGCAGGTATATTAGTCAACCCGTCTGGCGGGTAATAGATTTATTTTTTAGAAAATGTTTGTTTAGGGCTGAGATTGGCGAAATCGGACTATTCACTTTCTTTTACAAAGATCTCTTCGTTTCCCACCTAAGGCCGTGTGATTGGTTGAACCGTAAGGATTTTTATAGGTCTCCCAAATCCTTTGATGAATGAGCATGAAAACGTTCCTAAATCCAAATCAATTATCCCTTTCACCTCCTTAACTTGATTTTTTTTGTTGCGAGGATTTATTGGTTGTATCCTTAAAGTAAATTTAGACGCCGCTGTATATAAACAGTTGGTTGAAAGTTTACTTAGATTCATGTGTACCTTCCTTGAGAAAAGGATTTTGTAGTCAATCAAACCGCAGGCAAACAACTGACTAAATACCCCAAAATACAAATAAGCTCAACAAAATTTTATTTCTTTAAGGTTTTTTTGGTTTTACTTTTAATTTACATTTATTATGATCACAATTTTCTTTTCTAATAAAATTATGAATAGTCTTTCGAATCTTGTCCACCGGTATATGGTATAATGACGACGGAAATTTTACAATTTTAAAGAACGTTTACAAGAATTGTTTAAATGGGAAGTTTAAGGACCGCGGTTTCATTTGTATTAAACAATTTAAGCAGAACTATAAATACAAATGTTTAGCAATTTTGAAAGGATGATCGTTACACCCATACAATGACACTTATCCCGAGCAGTAAAAAATATGAATTTGTACAAATATTAATGTTCGCCAATCAATGGGGCAGCAAGCGAAATTTATCTAGCGTATTAAATTTATTATTATAAATTATTGCATTGCAGTGAAATTAAAATCAATTAATGTCGAAGTATATAATTGGCAGAATATTTCCTAATTTTTTTGTTTTTGTTTTTTAAATTCAAAGTTACTAAGACTTTTCTGAAAGTGAAAATGTACGCCATTTCAAATTTTGGAACATATTCAGTTTGACGATATTTGATCATAATTTGAAAAAAACTTTGAAATTTCAAAAGGTTACAAATATGAGCCTTGATGTTTTGCATATTCGTACAAAGTTTCGTTGTTGTATAGAAATCTTAAAATAAGGATATTTTACACTTTTATTCCAAACATTTCCAACAACTTTTGGAATCAGCGACTTAAAGGGAAATATCTATTTTGACGAAGATATTGTAATAATGTTATAAAATAAAAAATGGTAGTAAAATTTTTCTTATTTTTAGTAGTCGGATAAAAATTATTGCTATTTAGAGTTTTAAAGTAAAATGTCTCAATAAATAGATTTTTATTCGCATATCTAAATAAAGCTCTCACAAAGTTTCATCGAAATCTGTGAGGATTTCTTAAACTCAATTTAAGCTGTACATTTTATTACAATAAGAATTTAAATTAAAATGTCGAAGAAAGCCATATTTGTGTGTGTTTAGAACATAATATCTACATATATCAGTTCCATGTACATAATTCTGTTTTTCACAGATTTTAATTTTTTAAAACCTAAACAAGTCATGCTAAAACGTTGAATTCCCTTTATTGATTAAATGGTCAATAAAGATTGCTAAAAGGCATTAAGCGAACAATTTCGTTTTTAAATAGAGTAATTTACTAATGGAAATATAATTAGAAGAAACGACAAATAAAAAATATATTCAGTGCATGTTGGGGAAAAAGAGTTAGTCCATTAAGAGTTGCCGCTTGCCTGCAGTTCCTTCTACAATAATTGAAATAGATTTCGTCCTGTACACTTCGGTGGTTATGAAACGGGCTATACCTACCCCGATTAAATACTACCAAAAGTGCCGCACATTAATTCTTAACGGCGCTTAATAAATTATTATGTAGCCATCACTTCATCAGGTCGTGTGGGCCGGGCGGCACGATTGGCTGTGTGTGACCAGGTGTAAATTTGAACTTATGTTGGCAGCCTCCCCCGCTCTGCGGGTGCGCCGCTGCGGTTGACCGTTTTATCACCCCAGTGATTTACCAATTGCTAAATTCAGAACGTGACCTAAATTGCGTTTCACTCAATAGCCGATAAGCAATCGTTTTTTTTTTGAAATATTGGTTGCGGCGAATAAAAATCATCCCCTAAGATGAATTTTACATTTCAGAAAACTGGTGGTGGTCTTGCGTTGTAGAGAGCAATTAAACCGACAATACAACGCCTGAAAACGAGAGAAAAAAAAAACTATTCAACCAGCTGTAGGACGGAGGGTGGTTTCAGAATTTTCCAATCCATTTAATGTTGAGCTTGTTCAGTCAATTGAGAATTTTCGCGCGATTAGCGTCTACTGCAAAATCATTAATTTGCCCGTAGACCATTTTCAAGCCGCTTTCAAGAGGGGGCCTCTAGGGCGTTAACGTACGAAAGTTATATTTCAATAAAAAATAAAAAAAAAATTTTGACGTTCTGTTTGCTTCCACTCGACTGTACGCGGATATGTTTACACGTTAGTTTATGGGTTAAAGGGAGTTTTAGTGCTTAAGTTTTTCGAGAGTTGTAAAAATTGTTGCTGCCACATACACGATTTTCTGGACTGGGGCAATTTTTATGCCTCTTTTATTTCCAAAGCATCACGCAGTTAAATTGGAACAAACTTCACCCAGGGCCTTCGGCAGAAATAAACAATCCGTCTGAGCCAAAGAGAAATAAACAAATCATTCAAATCGTTGGCCTTAAATCCTTAGATTGATAGTGAGCTTAAATATTTCGCTATTTTATTTCTTTTCTGGTTTATAATTGCAAAAGCGCAACCTTAGTGTATATAATAAACCAAGAGAAAATTGTTAAATCTTTTATATACCAACATTTATGATATTCATTTTCACGAGAAAAGTTAGTCAAATTTTACTAGGTGCTTCTTCGCAGAAATAATAAGCTCAAGGGTAACGTAACACTTTAAATAATTTGCTAAAGTTACTCTAAAGGGTGTCTTCAAATGAACTGGAGGAGTTGAAAATTCACCGAAATTACACAAACGTAGAAGTTAATTCCACTAAAAGGAGTCGTTGTTAATGACATCCCATGCATAATCAAATTATATGTCGTAATGTAACATTATGACAGTAATTGCTTTCTAGCATAACAGACAAGCATAAACTTACAGTGCAAACATAACCACAACTGATTACCTGTGCAACAAGCAACAAACCCTGTCAAGTCATCTGATTTGATTGCTTCTCATTGTCTTCAAGATATCCTTGCCACTCTGTGGGACATTTTGGTTGTAAATCACTTTTGCTGTCATATCATTTATATTTTCTTTTTTTGCCACTAAAAGACATTTAATATTGATAAAATTCTTGAAAATTTGGAGTTGTTACAGAACAATTTAAATCTTTAACAATAATAAGGATATTATGTTAATAAATTCATATTCTCATTAATTTATGAATTTTATATTAATTGAGTTATTCGCCTCTGTATTTCAAAATATAAAGATTAAAATTTTTTACTTGAATTTACAAAAATCGCTGCAATTTAGACAAAGCAGGAAAAAAAAATATTTTAATCAAAAGTAAGCTAGTACTAGTAATATTGTAAACTAAATTGTGTTAACCAGAAACAAATAAAAATATACAGTCGGAAAATAACTTATTAAAAATTACAATTATAAAGGACGATTGATTTCGTACCTAAAAAATTCATTACTTGCGATATATTCTTAAACTATAACTAATAAAACATGAATCAAAACGTATCCATTAATTAGAAAATTTTAGATTTTTTATAATTTTTGAAATGACCTCAGAAATTTATTTAAGATCGTCATTTCTTTGTGGTTTTTTTATTACAAAAAATTAAAAGAATTGTAATTTTCAGTCATACTTAAAATATAATACGGGTAATTACATACATATTTACTGAGCTCAATTTTTATAGAACTAATGCAAGTAAACTGAAAAGTTGCGATTTTTATCCATTTAGGGTTGATATGTTTAAAACTGATAATCTTTATTTAAGGAAGTAGGCAAACAACAAAAATCTATTTTGACTGAAACTGTGACGATACCAATTAAAGATAATTGGTAAGATCCCAAAATTTCATGTAGATATGGTATTTGCTAAGGTCAACGTGCACAAAGGTGAAAATTGTAGAACATCTTAATTATATTCTATTTGCAAAACACATCCCAAACTTAAGCAGGAAGTCGCTTTCGACAATTATAACTTTAA
Organism: Tolmerus cingulatus; assembly: GCA_959613345.1. Taxonomy (NCBI): domain Eukaryota; kingdom Metazoa; phylum Arthropoda; class Insecta; order Diptera; family Asilidae; genus Tolmerus; species Tolmerus cingulatus. The sequence continues at coordinate 23,102,444 of OY390711.1, forward strand.
TTTTTGAATACAGAGCTGATTTCTGAATATCTTAGGTATTAAACTTCCTCCTAAGGCGCATTTCCCTTGGTCCTTTGCAGCGTGTATCAGCTTTCCGGACTTAGAGCACTGCCGGCTAGAAGGACTATTTACGTAACATATAAATTGTTGCTACCTTCGTAAAGTGGAAGGATCTGAGGAGATTAGCAAACTTCCCTTACAGCTCTAAATGCATAGACAACGCAAGCAGAGCAGAACTATGTGGGGGAGGATGAGTCCAATAAAATTACCCAAAAACAAATTTCCTAGCAAAATCACTTTAGAGCTGTATACAAGTTTTCATAGAAGTGCGCTCTGCACGAGTTTAAGTCGACTGCCTGCTCTCTTTCTAAATTAAGTTCATCCGTTGGAAACAGCGTTTGAGAAATTTTTATTTAATGCATTTATGGCAGAGGAAAATGTAATTTTTGTTATTAAATCTGTGACAGTTTATTTCCGCCATAACTGAACGGACTGGCTTATGTTTAGTTGGAGAATTTCCTCCGGAATCTCTTCACTTTTTATTTCTGTTTATTGTTTCCTTTTTTCCTGTACTGTGGTATCTTTTCACTATAGGAGGATGGCTGAGCTCTCAGGAAATCGAGACACACACCAACCGGAGTCGTTGAATTCACCCCCTGGAGCACCCATCCACCCCCACAGGCTATATAAATGCACTTGAAAGTGCATCTGATGTAAGAAAGTGGTACACTAGAGTGCACCACAGAAAAATATATAATTCCGGTGTAAACGAAAGCTTTATGGAATGACCGGCAATTGAGGAAACAGGAGAGCTCCTCGACAACAAAACCCCAAAAATTTTATATAAATTATGAGTCCCACTTTCCGCCGCCTACCCACCCACTCTACAACATTTTCAAAATTTATTTGCAGGCCACGTCGCACGTCACTGGACAAATTCGCTGACCGGACACATATGTATCAATGTGTCCACTTTGACCAATTAGCTCCCCTCGGACACGGTTGGACTTTGGCTATTAATCGAGTGCCAACTGGCGAGCTGAGATACTCTCAGATACTCCGATACTTAGATATCAGCCACAATGACACGTATGAGTTCAGTTTGCACGGTGTGCTCGGGGGTGGACGAGCACCCTTAATTACTAGGGCCATTCGTTAATCAATAACGCCCTCTATATCGGACACTGAATTGCTGCAAATTGCTGGTGTAATGTCCTTTTGATAGGGCCATCGGTATTTTTCGTCTCCCGGGTCCAGAAGAGGATCTATCCTGGAATTTTCTAAACATTCCTCAACTGTCCCCGATTCTTTCACGGAAATAATTCTCGGGTGGATTCACGCGAGGGGTGATATTTATGCAGACAGCTTGATATGCGGTTAAATTGATAAAATTTAATTATAGCCCATTTGAGGTTCGCATATATGGTAAGCCCATTACTCATGTGGGGACCACATTTGTTGAGCATAAGGCGTTATGCGAACAAGCATGATTCGATTGGCTTTGAGTGCAAATCCAATTGATAATATACACTGTATTTACTCATAATTAGTGCAAATTGAATTAACCCGTCATTAATTGGCCACTTTAATTACTCCGCTTGAGAGAAGTAGGTACTATATTGATATACCATTTTTATTCTGTTCCTTTTGCGTTAATGGAATTTTTGCATTAATGTACAAACAAGTTAAACAAGTTGGAACACTAAATATACTTTCAAGAGTTCTTAAAAACTTCTAAGGTTATGTGGCAGCTTAAGTAATGGAGTTACTTAACGAGTTTTAAAATTGTTGCCAGAGAGTGACTTTGCACATCTTTAATCCTATCTGCAACTACTTCCAAGTATACAAAAATTCACTTATTTGGTGTTTGTTTAAAAATGAGTAATGATTTAAAATATGTGTATAAGTAATATCTACCCTTGTAAAATTGACTGAAAATCCATAAATAATTTGTTTTATTAAAAATCGTTCATTGATTGATTTTCGAGAATGAGTAAACAGACTTTTTACAGCGTTTAATTAGAGTAACTGGGAACGTGGACAGTGGGGTCTACAGCGAGATTGTTGGGGTAGGAATATGTATATAATAGTTAAATACTATTCGAATTAAAATGTCCCTGCGATTGAATCTTAATGAATCGTATTCAATAGTAGCAGATACAAAAATTATATTACATATATTTACATATATTAATTTTTTCCAATTAATTTATCGTTAAATTGTGTTATTTATTAGTGTGCATTATACCTATACTGTCTTCGAAAAATACGTTGATGTATTCAATTATTTTTGGGGGAAAATAAAGATAATAGTATCATGTGACTTAAAAAAAAAAATCGTTAAGTAAATATACTAATTTGATGGAACTTGGAGATATAAATAGGTATTAAGTACCTTGGAGGCATTTAAAGGTTCCCAATTTTTTCAGGAAAATTTTACCTTTATAAAGCTTGAGAAGTCTACACTCCCCAATCCAAGGGAACATATTGGCCTTGGGGGAGCTTTAAGGATATTTTCTTTCACAATATACGAACGTGGGCGAGTGTTCGCACCTTTGATAATTTTTTGAAGCCCCTTTACTCAGACAACCGATATTGTGTTGCCCACCCACAGGGAGCAACTTTATTAAGTTGGAAGGGAAAGAACAGTTTTAAACGGAGGCAAGTAACGTAACTAATCATATCGCTTACGAAATGTGTAACATTCCACAATTGTTGTTTCAAGATTCATCTGACTGGCCGTCAGGTTGGCTCCCGTCGGTTGTTCATTTTACCCCCAAGCATTTTGGACTGTTTTCTTAGCTCCGCGTTTGTCTTGAAAACTCAATTTTTCTCAAGCATTTCGAATTCTGGGTGAATTTCTCCTGCAATCAGCGAAGAAGTCGATAGCAAAAAGGGCATTTTCTATTGAAGAAGATTGCTCGACGACCAGAACACAATGTTGTGAACCATCCGTGGTACACGTATAACAAGGAGGTCTCCTGTATCGTGGGCGGGTACAATGAAAACGAGTCTGTAATTACTGTGGCACACCAACTGGAATAAAAATCCGTCGTTGCTTTGATTTTCCCTTTGTACCAAAGAGTTACTTTAAGTCGGCCTCGACGTTGCCCGTCCTCCGCTTTTTAATTTACCCTCAAAGGGTTTGTTGGCATTTAATGGCCAAATATCAAACGTTGACTTGTAAAGCAGAGGCACGAGTACATTTTCCAAGTTTAAAGCGTTTTTTAAACGAAAGCACAAACATTTACGGCATTTCGCTGAGAAATAAAACAGCAGGTGAATACCTTGCCAGGTTGGTTCTAAAGGACGAGGAACTGGAGCAGCTCTTGAAGGTACAAAACATATGAGGAAAAAATCCGCACAAGAAAATCGTTAGCTTTATATACATACATGACGGAATGTATTATATAGATTGAAGTCGTCCTGTTTCTGAGAAATTCCAAGTTCACAGCTGTTTCGACCCAGAGATTTTTCAAGCTCCTTTAGAATAACTTTACAGCAAAAACGCCATTTAGCTGCGTGGGCGGGATCATTCTCTTCCCATGGATTTACGTAGGGACGATTATTTTAAAAGGATACGTGTTTACAAGGATTATTTTAATGGATTGCGATTTTGTGTTATTTTTTCCAAAATATGAGAAACAAACCTTGACTGATGAGAATTGATTTCAAAAACACACTTGATGTGTTACCACTTGATACATACCCTTACATCTCCACACATATGTGACATATTTACTTTTAAAATAAATTTATTAGATGGTTGAGCACTTTACTTTATTCAATGCTGCGTTGTATAATACATATGATTTAATTTTAACAAAAGATGTATATACATTATGATTTAATGAAAAATATTCCAATTGAATTTCGCAAATTAGAAGATTTCTTTAGTATAGGACTCTGAAATAAATAACATTGGTTCACTGAGAAAAAAGTGAGTTGTTCCTTCTACTTTCGTCGCTAAAAACTGAAGTGATTGCAAAGTTCTAGTTAATTCAGAATAGTTTTAAGTTTACTAAGTCAAAAATATTTTGTTTAAATTCAACTATTATAAATAGTAAGGGAATGTGCTATTATAAATATTAGTTAACATGTCGATATTAATAACTACAAATCATAGTTTACCAACTGTTAAGCTTTACTATTTCTCTGATTCGAGGTCAATTCTACTATTTTTTTAGTGAAACACGAACTTTGCTCCTAAATAAATGACTGAATTGTTGGTCGGCGACATAACATAATATAGCACTTGAAACTGAAATTTGAAAGATATTAAAACTATATGAAATATTTCATGAAACTCCTTTTTCACCATAAACCGATTATTTTACAAAATAGATAGGTAGTTATGTGAATTCTGGAATAAAATCCATGAAATTGACAAGGGATACGTTTTTAAGTTTTCAAACACTAAGCGAAGGGTAAAAAATACGTTGAACTTAACTGCTTCTATTATTTCAATTAAAGAAAATACATATACTGTATTTTGAAGACACTTGAAAGCCCACATATAAGATCACTAGAAATTACACCATTCTTTTGGTATAATTTAAAGTAAAAATATCTGCAGAGTATTTTTCAACCCTTAATTAAATAGTGATAATTACCTAACTATACATAGTGATAATACAGCAGTGTTAAAAATCACAAAAACTCAAGTTCCAACTTATTAAATACCGGCAGTTTTTCAGCCGACCGTATTCTTGCTTATAATAAACAATTTAATTTTGTTAATTTAAACTCAGGTAACTTCTTGAACAAACCAAGAACATTGCGTTTGAATTAATTAAATCCATATATTTATTATAAAAAAGTTTTAACCAAGTTTTGGGAGTTCTGATAATCAAAATATTAGTTAATAGTTAAATCGGTAGGTACCTCAAATTTTTAATAAATATTTTACTAAGTCCTCAGTTCGTTCAAATATTTAACCAAATCCTTATTTATAATTGCATGCTTAACATCAATGTTCTACATTGTACAACACTCCAATGTTTTGCATTTAAGTAAAAAATTAATGTTGTAAGTAAAATTCAGAAGACGAGTTCATCATTTTTCTAGATTTAACCCTAATTGCAAGTGAGAGTTATGCTTTTATAAGGCCGGGATAAAGTGTGGGGAATCCTTTCAGGACACCATCTGGTATCCGTACCACAAACCTCTCATTCCAGTCACGTAAGCCAATTACGAAAAACTAATTTCAATATTAATCCGAGATTTTTAATAACTAGTCCTGGAGGTATGCATTCCAGGTCCACTTCTGATTTGGGAAGTAATCAGGCATTCTGGCTCCGTTGGCTTTGGACGAAGAGGAGCCCATCGCATCGCCTGAGTAATTGTTCATGGTCATAAATCATCCAGAAAGTAAGTGGGTACCTTACGCACTCGTTTCTGCAAGGGCTCTAAAACCTCAGTTTCCCCAGCTGCTAGATGTTTTAATAAAACAGAAACATTGCAGTGCGCCCGTTCCGCCCCTTGCAGCATGGCGTATCCTTTCCCGGCGAACCCTAGGGCTCCTGGCGTAAACACCTTCCAAGCGGCAGGACTCCGAAACGGTCGATATGAGCCCTGGGCATGCAATCTCCTGGATACCGACGGCGACGGCTACTTTCATTTCGTCCAGAATTTATTAATAAAATTTCTTTATGGTGGCAATAAGTTGTCGAGAATTTCACATGACAAAATGTGATTTAAACACCGCAGGCACATCTAATCAATGGGGAACCAGCTAAAGTTAGTAGGGTTAGGGCCTGGGCGGCTACGACGGTGGTCACGACAACCTTCTACAACCGTCTTAGCGAACCTCCAGGGTTAGAAGGAAGAGCCGGGGTTCCCCAAGGTTCGGTTGTAGTCGAGTCCTTGGTTCTTCGTATTTTCTGATGAATGAAAAGGGCACAGGCACACCGTTCAACGAGCAGAGTGGCGTGTGGCGAAAGTTGAATTTTCGGACGCCATAAAAACATTTGCAGGTACATGAAAGCATTTAATGCCTTGATAAACCCTTGTTGGGGTTAAGCTCCAAACATGTGATCATTTATCTCTCCACAGTGTGGCTGTTATCGTGTGTACATGCAAATGTTGACTCGTTCATTAGCAACACGCGATCAACAATTTCTACGGCTCGACGGCTGTTGATGCGTGCGGCTGCGTAAGATTTATGATGCCTTTAAGGTGAAAAGAAAGGTGAGGATTTTTTAGAGGTTTACCTGTGCAACTATGAGAAAGCATGTCAATTTATCCTGTATTCATCACGCCAGAAATGTGCTTTAAAAATTGGATTTTCTAAACGCATACTGTAATCAGGGTACTTACCCTCCATACCCATTTAATTAAAAATAGTAATAAATTAATAATAAAGGTCCCAATAATAGTGAAGACATTTTTGAAATAAAGTATACAATTTTTAGCTTTAGATCAGCTAAAAATAAAAAATAAAATATCGTCCAATTGTGAGTGTAAGTAATCTGCACTTTAAAATTAAAAAAAAGATTAGTACCAAAAGCAAAGCAAAGTTGACCATATTTGTAACAATCGTAATCTAAATCTTTTAAAAACAAGGTCCCCGTATTAGCTTTTTTTAAAGTATTAAAAGCAAGTAAGACAAAGTAACGTAGTACCGCATCCACGACATTTTAAAATTAAAAATGTAATTTTTTTAAAACATCTTTTATATACATACATATGTATGTTCTAAAGCTACATATGGATTCTTTTATTTTTAAATCAAAAACTGACCAACTAACTCTACAAACTATCCCCTAAACTAATATCAATAAAATAATCAAATAATTTTTGAAAAATATTTCTAATACACCTACGTGTTGACGACTTGGGTAAAAAATTCTAGAACTGAAACAGATTTTCTTAAAGTATTGAATTTTTTAGAGTTTGAACAATGTGTATGAAACAATCATAATTAGTATCCAAAAAAAAAAACTTGAAAAACGAATTTTTCTCTCCAGCACTAGTTTGGGTTATATTAAAAATGTTGAGCCAATTTTCAGTTTTGTATGTAATATAGATTTACAAAAGAGTTTTTGAAAAAACATCTCTAAAAATTAAAAATTGTTGCATACTCGCTTGAAGCGTTAGTACTAGAGACTTAATTTTTATCGGAACGAGTCGATAAATAGTGAACAAAATGGTTATGTTAGTCAGTGTAGTATATTTGATGTGGTCTTGTTAAAACAACACGTTTTGTGTAAATGAAAAGTGATCACGATGGGGTATTTATAGACGAAATTCGTCTCGCTACATCTGAAAAAAGAATGGCCCACATCATAAGTAAACTTATAACTTCACTTCTCAGAAATAACAATGTTTTCCTGTTCATGTGCAGAATGTAGATATTACATAGACATTTTTATTGAACATCTTCTATCGTTTTGAGAAATACATCCGGATTCGCACATTTGCTGTCAGAACAGGTCTTCTATATGATTTACCCCCCAATAAATGGGGAGTGTTGACATTTTTCACGTTTAGTTATTTAGAATCAATCAAAATCCAGAAGGTCCCGAATAAACAAAGAAAGGAAAGCAAATAGAAGCACTCCTGATGCGAAGCTGAATTGAATTCGTTACAACTTTTCACTTTTGAAATTTGTAAGGTATAAGAATGGATAAAGTGTCAGTTCCCGAAAAGCACTCGGTGTCTAAGTTTCCCTGTGAAAGTATTGGAAATGTTGGGATAAGGAACCCGAGTGTTTTAGGGTTTTAACATATCTCTCAAGTGTAAAAGTAGCAAGACAAATAAGAGAAACTTTTCAATCGGCTTATCATTTCAATGTAAAGTAAACAACGAAAGAAAAGTCGGACCAGAGAATGGGCGAGAAATAAATTCCCTTATCACCTTAGAAAAGGTGAAAGGTAGAAATTCCACCCCTTGCTTAACATAGGTCGGCTGCAACTACCAAACTAAAAACTTTGCTGCTCAGGCTCAAAGTTTGTCTAAGAAAATCCTGTTTTATTCTTGCTTTGTCTAAACATCTCTAGGCCTACGGAGATTTCGCAGCCGTATTCCTTTCCAAACATGATGAAGCGTTAAGTGCTGCGGACAGGAAGATGGGCCCAGCCCTTAAAGGGCAACAAGGGAGGGTCTACGATTGGGTAAAACTTGCGTTATCAGAGAAATTAGATTTGTGTTTTATTTCTTTCAAATCATATTTTTACACATTCACCCTGAATGGGAACTGACAGCCATGAGAGCACGGTACGATGGTTAGGTCTATACCTCCCCGGGTGACACAAGCAGTCATCATCATCCCTCTTCGCTCTTTTGATGTAGTTATTCTCATGGTTCCCTCGGGATCATATCCTATTACCCTTGAGTAAGGACAGATACGTGTCACATTAGCGTTGTTACAGGAAGAGAAAACGGAAGCAAATGCGTCAGATGCTCTATCTCGGCATTTCATTGTATTTTTCGGAGATATTTAATAGCATAGACACGTTTTTCGGGTTGTTCGAGAAATGTACATACACAATTCACAGTGATTTCTTGAAATATGAACGTTTTTGGGGTCAGAGTGCTTATTTTAACCAACAAGATTAAGCACTATCCACAAAGGTCATCTATTAAGTCTTTTGTTTGCACGAAATATTTTGGGTTTATATACCATGGATAAGTATAATACTTCCCAAAAATATTTTTATGATTGGACTATCCTCAGAAGAAATAATATTTATAATCAATTTATCTAATATTTGGCTATGAAAGCAATTAAGGAATTAATTAACTAATTCAATTAGGCATATGATTTATATTCATATCTAAGTATAAAACGAATTTTCTTAATATGAAATAAAATTTAATTCTCAAAAGTTGTCGTAAATAAAATACGTGTCAAATTAAATCAACAGGTATCATGAAATTCAGTTCAGATTTCAACAATGCAATAATAAATTAGGTAATTGAATAGATTGCTAACTTTTAAAATAATACGAACCTAAAGGCAAATAACAGATCGAAATTGATCAACAATTTACAAATAACGTTCTGACAAATGTATAAATACATTTTAACATTATGTTTAAGTACATTTATGAGGTTTCTTAAGCCGTTTTTTAAAATTATGCTCTGTGTTTTGGCATAATTTGAAAAAAATGCTTAATGTTTATTTGCATTAAACAACTGTTGCGAAAAAACCGAAAAAGCATATTAGCATTGTAAGAAGTAGGATCGATTTTAGCTTTTTTTTTAGGTTTGAATAAAATTAAAAAAGCATTGGTTAACATTATTGTTTTTTATTAATAATTTCTATGTCTATTTATTTTTAGATTTATCCGGGCAAAGCACCAAGCAGAAAGCTATGTGTATGAATTAAATAATTGTTAATAGTTAAATCTAAATCCGTATAATAAGATCTACATACATACGTATCCTCTTATCCTTTAAACAGAAAAAATGTATCATCATTTCATGAAATGATTTAGACGAGTCCAACAGTCACTTTTACCCAAAATCAACTTTTCCTTCTGGTAGGTCCAGGGTCCTACCTAGAGGCTGTGAATGATATTATACGTCTAGTAGAACACTTTTCTGGATTTGCTCAGTTTTAACGAGCGCATCGTGGTAATTTCGTCTAAAATTCAACACGTGACGGGGGAGTAGATTAAGAGGGATGTTGATGGCTGCTGAAGACGTGTTCGAAGAATAATTAAGTCACAATACCAGAGACCGAAAACTTCGTCTAGACAGCTAAAACCTTTTACGTCCTAAAGCTTTGAAAATATGTCTGCCATTAGGGAAGAGCACTTTAGGTGTTTAGTTTACCGAAACGATGCCCCCCGCCATGCATGTGTACAAAAAGGGGCTAAAAGTATCTGAAAGTTTAATAACAATTACGCACCGGTCGGGTGATTGTTGCTGTACCGGAAACTTTCGGATATAAAAGTTAAATTTTAATCGCCATGTTAACACGAAAGAAGTGACACAATCAACACCATCCATTTCATCGCCTTTGTCCCGGGACCGTTTTATTACAGCTCACGCCTAAGGCCCTGTTCAAACTTCCTGGAAGAGTAAAGCAAACTGGAAGCAACCGTGGATTATATATTTCTGCCATTATTTCAACAATTTCCTTGGGTTACACTTGAGTCCATATAATTCAACTTAAGGAATCGACCCAGGGAACGTGGTTCTGGGGGCTGTGGTCGGACCTCGCCCAACTGCTCACCGGTTAAGTGAACCCAGGTGTGATGGCGATAACTTGAGGAGAAAGGATTTCGTTAAGTGCTTTTCACTGCTAATCAAAACAAAAGGCTTAAGGCGAAAGTGGCGTCCTGTTCTACTTGGATTATTCACGGCCAATTGTGTGTTTGAACGCGAATTTTCTTCCTTAATGAAAAACGAAACTGAAAAAGGCACGTCTTGTCTTGTAAATTTTACTCAAATACAGAATCGAATAGTAATCGCTTTTCAATTATATATTTAATCTTAAACAAAAATATAAACTCCAAAGAGATCTAACGACCTATTTCCAGAACATGAAAGCAGTAGAATGATTTCTATGATTAAGATTTTAATTGGAAACGCGAACAAATTTAATTGCACTACAGATATATTTCATTTTACTTGCACCAGCATTTGTTAATAATTTAGGCTTTTCAGACTTAATAACACATAATTATATACTCTACTAAAATTTGAGAATTTAAATAAAAGACTTATTATGTATACAACATAGAAATATGTTTTTGTATTGTGGTGCTGATATAAAACATTTAAGGATATTTAAATTTTTTAAATGTTTAATATAAAAAAATGTGAATGTTGACAAAAAGATTTTATTTCTGTGTTGTATTTTTTCACCTCTATCTTAGATTTAGAAAAAAAGGTCCTTTTGAACAAAGGTCAAATTAGAATTAGAAAAACGATTAATTTTTAAAATCTTTTAGAAAGAACCAACATTTTCACACACATCTCTATTGAAATAGGTAAATTATTATTAATAAGTTTATCGTTGTATTACCACTTCTTTCCCTTAAATATTTATAAAGGGAATATGAATCTACATATACATTTATAATTATTTATGTGGAGTTACTCTGTAATACATATCTAGCTAAGATACATTTGTAAAACTAAAAGATAGGGAGGAACCATACTCAACCAAAAATACTTGAGCTGGTGACACAAATAATGAAGAAGGAGGATGAAGCTATTTACTTAATATACATACTTATGTTGAGGCGTGGTCAGCGAGCAAACATAATGAGCATTTAGGTATTTTATCGCAGCCTAAATGACAATGATTCAGACCTTGTGACAATGTACTTAATTCAAGTAATGTAACAATTCATACCCCACCGTGCAGGGATTAAGTTGTCACAGTTGATTTAAAATTACCAAATATAGATATGAAGAGGAAAATATAGAATTTGGTACCCTACATATCTGGGAAATATTGCGAAAGTCGTACTATATATATTCTAAGTTCCTGTTCTAAAAAAATAATAGTAACACACATGTAGGTATTACTTGAATTTTGAACTCGATGAACGTGCGTTGAGATATACATAACTATTATATAATACTTGTATTGTAAAACCGATACTAAACTATTCCTTCAAAATTAATCCACCACAAAGTCTCGTTCTCACAATTCACATACTAGCACAATTTCATTTCAGCATCCCCTGAATTGAGTTGCATACGAACAACGATTGGAGCCACAAAACCACCCCTAAGTGCAGAGTAATCGACCGGAGACTTGTGCAGAATGCATTCGTTAGAGAAATCTTCTTACATTTGACAGAATTATGGCGTGATAATCTCCTCTATAATATTTATTGACAAAATAAATTGATGCATAAATTCTCGATAATGATGGCAAGCAATTCTCCTGGCTGCACAACTACCCTGCACAGAAAGGAGCACCATATATCATCTAAGTGTCCGAGACGAAATAGCAGCAAAACACGTACGTGCAGCCAGAGTAATCCGCGAAAATCCCACAGTATCCAATGAAGACAGGGTGGATGCATTTAACTCCCCTACCCCGGTGAGTGCCGGCTCACCTTATTCCAGCTGGATAAAGTAGAAAGAACTCTGGAATGAAATTTTGCTAGTTAGGGGATCAAATCGGCACAATACTCAAGGAGGGACATGCAAAAAGATGGTGTTCGTGCTTTATCCAGGAGATATCCCTGAACCCCAGGAAAGGGAATTTTCACAATAATGACATCGCTTTTATAAATGGTGGCAAGTAGAGCTGATGTAAAAAGATAAAAATACTCTGTTCAACGATTTACAACAAATTAGATTATACTTCTTATAAAAGAATTCATGATATTTATGAAAATTGTTCTTATTTTCTATGTCAGTTAAGATACTTTCATGAGCAAAAATTATACTATTCAAAAGTCTATAATTGCACATATTCTTTAAGAAAAGCAGAATTACGTTTTAAGAAATAATAAATTAACAACAGAAGAAGTAGTGGAAGCAACTGCACTCACTTTTAAAGAAACTTATAATTTCTCTAAAGTTTTCTTCCCAGAAAATGAATTTAAAAATATTCTCCAAGAATTTAAAAAGTCTTCATTTATTTAATTTTCAAAATGATTTGGACTCAAGAGCATTAAAGTACAAAACTGCAATTCATTCAGATGATTGATCACAATTAAAAGTTTTACAATGTAAGTTGATTACCAGAAAATGTTGAAATTGGATTAAATTTACAATGTTTGCAAAACAGGAAAACACGATTAAAAATTAATCAAGTTGCATCAATTTTAAACGAATTCTTTGTGTTTAGTTAAATATATTCTATATTCGATATTAAAAATATTAAAGTTTAACTTGGATAACTAGAACATGTTATCACAACTCAAAAATCAATGTTAATTTTCTTTAAGTTCGTTTCTATGTATTAAGCTAGCTTCTACTTTTGAATTCATACATGAAATTATTGTTTCTAGTACTACTTTAGACTATAAAATTTATTCTATATACATGATATTATGTATTATAATCTTGCGAATATGTTCACTGCCAATAAACTAGAAAATGTAGTGAAATAGAAAAGCCAGCTTGACAATTTTAATAACTACAAAGTACTTTATTTTATGTGATACACCTTTAGCACTAAAACTAGGTAAGGTACTCATCATTAAAAAGTAATGGATATAATTAAGATGAAAACTGGAAGAAGTTTTGAAGAGAGAATTAAAAATTTAAAACGTCCTTAGCCAGTGGAAGGACAACTTTCGCCTAAGATAAGTATTTTGGTAAAGTTTTGGTTATTTCAGAAGGCCCTCTACCAAACCGTCGCATTTTTATTGCGAATGAATCGTAAATAAATAAGGACACTAAAAGTTAGAACCTCATTGTCGAGCTCTTTCGCGAGATCAATTTACAAAACTCACTGGTGAGGTCTGGTGAATTAATAAACGAAAAATAGTTGGACAGGTATATAAACTTTTAAAGTGATAAAAAATCTATCCACATTAAAGTTGGAAGTTGTGCAGAGCGATAGAAAATTAAATTTCTTGGAATTATCTTGAAAAATTTATTGAAAGTGTTTTGGCTGGAAAATTGCTTCAAATTGTAAAGCTCTGCAATTTGAAGAAGCTGTGGATGCAGGGCGCAATCTGGCAGAGCTGCAACCACTGTGCCTGCAACTGTTGATATGCACTGGAAAAGTTTCACCCCGAAGAAACAGCAGCGGAAACGTTGCAACCTTATTGCTAAAATATATAGGAAGTGAACTATTACACAGTCATGTTTGCTAGCAGAAACAGGGGCGGGGGTTGAAACTCGGGCTCTGAGTCGCGTTTTTCCCCCTTGCTTTTATTGGCATCTGCTCCTATTTTACAAGAAACGCCGGAGCCATTTAGAGAACTCTGGAGCTAAATTTTTGCCTTGCATTCAACATTTTAAAAAACACAAAAAATAACTTTTCCTTTTTGGACGTCGAAAAGAGGTATAACAATTAAAAGTTCACCTTCTGCTCATGTGATACTACTGAAAATTGAAAGGCTTAATCGACTTTTCGAAATTTTTAATATTTTCCAACCGTTGCACTACTTTTGAGATTATTATTTGAACAAGCAAACGAAAGGTGGTTCACTTTCGAAAAGCTCCTACTTTGTTATAATTTAAGCGTTTTTAAAACTACATAAATGTTATTAACATACATCACAACAGTAGTGGAAAAAATAGCAGTAAGAATTATAAACAGACAAAGAAAACAGATTAAAACTACATAGTTTTTTAAAGTAACTTTTGCTTTTAAGTAATAGGATAGTAATAATAATATTCGTCAAAGTTTCGCCATTTATGTTTTTAAAATTAATATTGGTCCAACTTCGTCACAAATCATCTGGAACTAAATTACGCAAATAACTACAAAAACGCGCTTATTGAGTAATCTACATACATATGTAATGTGCTTTGAACATTTTCTATTAGCTTAAGAAAATATATTTATTTACTATTCGATATTATTGAGAAATATATTGAATTATTATAATAACCTATGAATTAAAACTATAGAATATATATTTTACGTTTTTCTTCTAAATATTGTCCGGAATATTGTGGTAAACTTTATAGTTGTTCTCTACGATATGCATTAATATAAAAAGTAACAATTTTGTATTTTATTTTAATACTATGATATTAGAAAAAAAATCTGGAGAAATAGTATTCGATTTTTTAAATTTTCTATATGATATATTTATAATATTGATATTTTGAATTATTATAATATAAAGCAATTAAGCAACATTAATAAAAATATATTTTGCTTGTCCACAATAAAACGCCCGATTGCAATTTTCAGAATAAGGTTCAGATTGATAAAATGTAATTTATGTAAAGAATGAAGGCAATAATATTTTATTGCAGCATTTTTGCATAAAAATCATAAGTTTTCCCTTCAGCTATTTAATTTCTTAATAATATTAAAAATATTTTTTCTCCAAAACGGGCGCAACAATTGTGACGGATGAAATTAGAAATAAATTACCTTTGCATCACAACATGTTTCCGCAGCACGCTGGGACGCAGAAGAATCCCCCAACTTCTAACGGGTTCGACATTCCGATGGCAATTATGTGCAAATAACTTAAATAAAAGTTATGTGAAAGCGGAATATAATATGCTCTTGTACCACTGTACCACACCACTTTTTATCACTTTTTATCACTCTTTAAACACTACAGCATAAAAAGAAATTACTTATAAAACACTTTGGCACAAGAGCCGCTTTTCTGAGGAGGCTCCATGATCCCGCTAACTTTAAACGCGAGATTTGACAAATCAAATTAAGATTTGAGTAATTTAAGTATTTTCCTTAACCCGCTGCAGCGTGCCTCCTCAAAAAACTGCCTGCCCGGTAAATTTAATTGGAATTATGCAATTAATACTCTAAGCGGTGTTTTTTAACGAAAACTGTCATTATGACGAAAAGGTGCAACTTCAGCACGTAAAGATAAGTACGTTGCTGCCCTCTATTGGCAAATGAAAATATTTGAGTTTTCTCAGTCAACTGATTTATAAAAAGGTATTTTGTCACACTGTTATTTACATTTTCATTACAATGACGATTTTCGTCATAATAACAATCGTTATATTTAAAGTAAATAATTATTTTCACCTGCCCTGCAAATAATTAAACCTTTTCAGAATCCGCGAAAAATTCGGGAGTGCGCGAGTGATTAATTTTGTTATAAGAAGCGCTCTGCACAGAAATTGGTTTTCTTTATCCGAATTTTAAGTACAGACAAATTAATTATTCCGTGGTAAGCAATTTCATTTTTTCGTTTGGTTTAATTTAAATGTAATACCTTTTATTACCCAAAAGGTGAGTCCAGTGAAAAAATTTAAAATTGACAAAGCCACCGCTTGCTTGAATTATTTGTATAAAATTAACGCCAATTAGGCCAGACCACATTTAAATTGTTTTCGGTAGTCGTTATTGTTGGAAAATGATAGATGTTTTATTTAAAACCATTTATTTGATTGAAATGTTAGGCCCTTAAGTTTTTGAAGTATTTATTTTTAAACCATCGAATTTTTATAAAAATTGTTATGCCAACAGTTCTTATCTAACGTTTCTTCCCAAATTCAGCTAATCTTGTCATGAATTTATTTTAAAAAGTGTTTGTTTGTTGATTTAAATTCCGATTTTTAATTGTTTAACAAATTACTCTATTTGATATTTTACTTAACATTTTTAAAGTTATTAAAATGTACCACTGTAAAAGGTGTTTTTGACATGTCCTTCAGGAATTGTTTAATTCAACAGGTTTTCCTAAGTTAGCAGAAATGAAATTATAACATTATTATTATTATTATTAATATAAAAGTTCAATGATTAATTCTACCAAATTCCAAAGTTTTATTATATGTCCTTTTTATTTTTATTTTTTTTATATCGAACAAATAGATGATTTCTAACGGATTTTTTACTTGAATGAAGCATTCACAAATAAAAATCCTTAATTATGCTCCGACCTGAAGTAATTTTCATATAAGACAGTAATCGTTCAAACTCTAACTCCAGGAGAATAGCAACGGTAGAGCGGTGCCTTTTGGCGATCAAAGAGCTAGAAATCCTGGAATGCAGGATGCCGGCATGTCGGGAACGTGAGATTAAATTCGCAGAGCATCCCACCTGACGCACCACTCTAAAGGACACTCAACATACAGAATATATAATAAAATGTTGCCATAGAAGTTAATATGAAACGGGTAATTAAGGTAACACCTGACTACCGGTGAAGGATATGTCTGTGTGCTCCAGGATAACATGAATTAGATCCCGGCGATTTAAGTGCCGTCAAAACCACCCTATCCGCAGGATCGCCTTGAACTCCTTATTCGCGTCTTTCAACTTCCAATGAAAAGTGAATTAAAAATACAAATTAAATAATACAGCAAACAATAAATAGAAAATAAATGTTTGTAACTTCATTAGAATTTAAATAAATTATTGTAAACTATTTCTTTTTAACAATTGCCTCCTTGAGACGGGTGCAATTTGTAGACAAATGCTGAAAGGAAACCGGCAAGACTAAGAATCGAAGAATTTAAGAAGTTTGGGTAAATTTATTGTGGTTTTTTTACTTATTAAAATCCTGCAATTAAATTACGTTACTATTATTATTAATTCATATTCCTTACTTCTATAGGACTTAAATACTGAAGTACTTGCATACACCTAAACATTAAAATTCCTCCTCAAATTAGTACGGATTACTTCCTTATTCGAGTTTTTTCAAGTACACGAGTACTCGGGGCAATCGAAACTACTTTACTCAAACTCCTTGAATTTTTGAAGAATCACTCGGTTATTAACATGTACTTGTGTTTGCCGGAAATTAAAATTCAGGCGAAAAACTCAGTTTTTGTGAAGTCAAGTGCCAAAATTCTCGAATATCATAAAAGTTCAAATATTCTCACCAGTTGAACTTTTTAAAATTCCATGCCGGTGAAAAGGTTTTTAATAATATTCCCTTTTCATAATCTTGAGTTGAATTACTTATATCACGGACACCCTGTATAATTACATAGAATTGCATTGAAGTTGTCCTTCGAGGGACGATAAAACAAAAAAATAAGAATTAGTGTTCTAAAAATTATTCCATATTTCCTGGTCTGCTTTTCATGATACGAGTGGAATTCGAATTGGGCGAAGAAAATGAAAAGGATAATTTCAAAAGTTATTAAAGTAATTTTATTGAACGTTTTTACTTAGAATGTATAGTTTTTCGAGAGACAAACGTTTTTTTAGAGTAGAGTGCAGAGGAATAATTCTCCGGCTAATTTGTTTTAAGAACTCTAAAAATATGAGTAATATTAGTAATACCGAAATAATGGACCTTTAAAGTTGTACACACCCTATTTATGAATTAAGAAAAGTGTATATGTAAAGAGTAATAATACGAATTCATACGAATTAACAGTGATTAGAGTCTATATTCTTTAAAAACTAAGATGTATGTAGTTGGGGCTAATGAGCTTAGGATTATTAAGAACATGGAATTAATGGAATGGTTTTCCTTTTTAAAGCTACTTAAGATATTTCATGTCTACTAAATTTAGTGGTAGTAAACTTGTATAACAGTTGTTCCTTTAAGAAGGAAAATCAAATCCGGGGAAAAGAACTTTTAAAAGACAAATCTAAGTTGAATACCCATAAATTAGCTCCCTGTGGTGCGAAGGAAAAACATGCTTTTCTCGTTAAGGGAATTCGCTGGGAGTCAATTAGGGGATGTTCATATACATATATGTATACCTAATTATAGACCTGCCCACAAAATGGACGATGCTAAAATTTTGGGTGAAATCTCGCAGTTACATTCAAAGTTTTGTTATTTTATACCCACTGAGTGCAGGAAGGAAACAACATTGACGTGATTCTATAGTCCGCGAGCTGAATAAAATCTAAGCCACAGGATATTTGCATAACGCATAGAAGGAGCTAGGGGATGCAATGAGACACTACCTGGGAAAGCACTTTCTTGGATCGGGGTGGTTTACAGGCACCATTAGGCCTTGAAAGTTTTTCGTGATGCATATCTGCGACTTAATGAAAATACAACATTTATGAAGCTTTGTGCGAGAATGGCAGCTAGAGGCGAGCTAAGGATAATTTTTAAGGAACCTCAACGAACTTTCGAAATAAATTTGCCGACGTAAAAGTTAAAGAGAAAGTATCTTGTAAGAACTCCCCAAGTACTTTACGCTTGTCGAGGAAGTGGAATTATGGGCCTGAAGATAGAATCCTTTTCGTGGGTGACGTTAGTAGCTTAGTCTGCCGGAACATTTTTATGAAAAGCGATGACATTTTGATTTACGACTTTTAAAAGACTTTTAATTTAACTTCTTTTTACATTGATTTGGAAGAACTAGAAAAAATCAAATTGGGGAATTTACAAATGCAAGTTTATCTCCTTGTTGGAAAAAAATAAAATATTTATCTTTTCTCATATGCACAGATATTTTATTTTCTAATGCTAGCTTGTTTAGAAGTTTTCAAATGAGTTTTTGAAAATATTTGGTAATTGTTTCAAATGTTTATCTAAAATAACCTCTATCATATAGAAGTACGGTAGGTCATCGAAGATTTCATAAATCTTCGGGTGCATTTATGCATTTAGACAATAAACCAATTTTCATGAAAATGGTAAGATAAGCGAATTTTCGAGTTTTTTAATGGAACTGAAATTAAAAAGCTTGTTCTTAGTAGCTCAAAACCGAAAAGCTAAATTGAAATAACAATTAAATGCAACGAGTTATTATTTTTTAACTAATGATGAATAAGTTTTATGAAAATAACAGAGCTATTTTCTTGGAGAAAGTTGCCTAATTTAGCTGCCCTAATTTCTTTATGACATGGTATAATATATAAGGTAATCAGAAATAAATATAAAAAGATTTATAAAATTTATAATCGACACAAACGAATACCACAAGAGATTATTCATTATTATTCTGTTATTCATAATTTTTATCAATGATATTATTGAAGTATATTTATATGTTCTTTTCCTAAGTGCTTAATATACGCTTATAATTTAAATATATTAATTGGTATTTGACTGGTATTAATGGCTACTAAGTTCAAAATCCTGACCTTCAATAGGTGCGAAAATCCTGTACTCAGGGACTATAAGACTAATAATTTTTCATTTCAAAGGGAAGATAAATATAAATCCTCGAGTGTTATTATATATAACTCCAAAATCACTTTTCCCTCCCATATTGATTACACCATCAGAAAAGCACTTTAGGTTTCGATTTTGTTTCAAGGAACAGAGAACCATTTCATAATCCTTTTACACAAATATGCAAATAATAAAAAAATACAAGATATGTGTAACAAATATATGGTAATAAAGTTGCATTTTATGAAATCCGATATCAACTGTTATACGATTACAAATGCTCCACTATATGTACATTGTCGAGCGAAAAACGTTAGTATTAAAATATTAATAAATAGTGCCTTTAGCCATTTTATATACGAGTATGTTAATTTCTAATCATTAAATTAATAATATCTAAATTATGCTACATTAAATTACAACTGAAAACCATATCGCATCTCTGCCTTCATTAATTTCTATAATATATCCCGAATTAAAGTAGTTAAGTCCATTATTACCATTTTGCGACTAAGAAGGGCTATTTTATGTACATAGAAAACTGGGTAAAATAAATAAATTAATTAAACAAATCAGAAGTTTGCTGTTTAATGCGATGCGAAATTGCAGTTCGTTTGCATTTCATGGAAGAGTAGCAGCAAGAGTAGCAGGGCAGAAGCACCTCCATTATTTCGCCTAGAGACAAATAAACTCGCCTGACAGATAAATTGTGGATATAAAATGAGATATATCGCTGAACTTTTCCAGTAACATGTGCACTCGCACAATAAATATTCACACATCGAATGAACTTTCGGAACATTAAGCGTTATAAATTGGAATTTCATTTTGAAAAGAGTTGGGCATTTTCAAAAAAATAATAAAAAAAAAAAAGTAACTCGGTTTGGTCTGATGCCGTCAAGGGCTGTGGTATTGTTATTTTCCAGCCAAGGGTCTAGACAAGTTACCAGAGGGTCGCAACCCATTCTGGTTAAACCTTCTGGCTTATGGTTGCCACTGTATAGGCCCTAACAACTTGACTTCTGCTAGTTTCTGGGTAATTAATCGCAATATATCTCGACTCGGAAGCGCCATTATGTAGCATTCCTGCATAACAACAATAATAACGCGCAGGGCTGAATTATCTAAAATTCCCACTAAAAAGGAAAATAAAGCTTACACCTTGTATTTAACGACACCTGAATTCGTTATTTACACGAAAGTCTGGAGCGGCTCTTAGTTCTTAATATACCAAATGGTCTCAGCCGCAATATATCACGATACCTTCAGCATAACTTGCGCCGTGGTAGTTCCCGGCGAATCCCTGGGAAGAGCCGCTCGGGGGCGGGGGTTGGATTATTTATAACACGGCAGCGTTCACGAAATGTTTTGTGGAGTGTAAGGGAGCTTCTTGCTGACTTTATTGCCGCCTATAAAAGTGGTAGTCATGCCATAATATTTACGGGTTGTGATTTTCACTGCTACTAAAGCCAATTATGAAGAACCTACTCGGGTATAAGGTATACTTGCGAGTGTTGCACTCATTCCCTTTTCTATACCGACAAACACTTTAGGGTCCTTCGAGCAACTTTCCAATGTAGGGGCACTTATCTTACCCGGAAAGCGGAGCAATCAGACCGACTAGATAACAAGGCGACATTAAACTTGAAAACATTTTCCCCGAGTGGTGAACATTTAGCAAACAACTTTGGCTTCTTTAAGTATAAAGAATTTACACGAATACATAAAACTCGTACGTATATATTAAAAATGATTTCAAGGTCACTGGTTCGATTCGATTGAAACCTCCATTATTATTTTTGTAAGAATTTCAGGAGTTAACACTTTGTAACTCGGAAAAACATAGGGCAACCAGAAATAAATTTATATAATATTTTGTTTATTTAATCGAGGTACCTAACATCTAAGTCAACAGCAGGGTACTTCATTTTCTTTATAGTGTAGAATAATCATATTTTTTTTATTTTGGAACTGTTACTTAACCAATCAAATTTTCATTATTCTTTTGTTTTCTTAACTCATAGAAAGATTAGTTGTTGGGTTGAAGTTTGTCAAAATTTATTCAATTAATTAAATAAAAATACAATTTTCGAAAGCCATTTTAAAATCTAATTTGGTCGTACCTATACTTCTTCAGTGATCAGTACAAAAATAAAGAAAATTTCCTTACGTGACCTAAAGGTGTGGCTGTGGTAAAGCTTAATTATTTATCAGATTAATTTTAAGGCATTTTCTCTGAAAAAGAACATAACCTCCACATAATCCTTCATTTTCGTGGAAATGTTTCAGAGCCTTATAGATTTATTTTGCCTACGCCAGAGACCAAATCTTTGGTAACAAATCTCTTTAATGAAGTCTCTATACGTAATTAAAATAATTAATTAATTATATGTATTTATGATGTAAATTCTAAAATTTAAGGAATACCTAACTATATAATTTAGACTGAGCTAATTTTGAAGGGCACTAGGCAAATGCATCAAAATTATACCTAAAGGCGCTTAACTGATATCTTAAATGGAACAAAGTTATTAAGAGCTCGATTGTAAAACTGCAATCTTAGTATAGTTAAAATTATTATTATTTCATAAATGTACTATTTCGGGTTAAACTTTTTAATTTTAAAACTATTGCAAAATATTTTAGAATAAAAACGTTTTGAATTAATATCCATGTTAACAAAAGGATTTCCAAATCTCGAACACATCTAGTCAAACATAAGTACGCGTCCGGAGTGCGGCCAGGTCGCGTGGCGGAACCCTCTACTATGAAGTGAAGGGACCCTGTGAAGTGAGCATTCCGCTCCTCAAGGAACATGTAACTAATGTGTTTTGTTACCCTTCGTAGTCACCCTATGGCTTCGCGCCCAGCAAGAGACTTATCATGCAAAATTGACCGGCACATCCTGCTGTGAGGGAACTCATTAAATTTTATCTGATGTTATACCCGGCAGCAAGAGTCATGCAATGTCCAGGACTCTTCAGAATTCTTTACGATTCCTCTGTCGAAATTTAGGGGTAGTGAATTTTTCAGATTTTAATTACAACCATGAAAACGAAAGTCACAGGGCTTGAGGATGCACTTATTCAACATGATTCCAATCGAGGGTTGTCATTCGACCGTAAATACTCACCCTCAACAAGGGTGACTTTATGAATGATACCGTTTGTAATTTAATGTAGACTTTAGTCCTTCAATTTCTCAAAATTTGGAGGAAATTCGTGCCGTGAAAACAAACTCCACATGAGGTCTGGTCTTTCGTGACACTTGCGTGACCCAAGTGTATTCATTAGCGATACTTAACTCTTTCATTAAGGGGAAGTGGTTCAGCGTCTTAAAGAACCGTCAAATAGGAGAACCTTTAATGCTAGTAAGCCGAGTGAAATCGGATAAAAAATCACATCAAGAGAGACTTAATTCTTTCTTAAACTACTTAGGGACCCAAAGTTTAATGAGAATTCCTTGAAACTCATTAGCAAAACAAAGTTGTTCCCGACGAGGCAAAGCTGCCGTGCAGCCATCGAAAAAGACAGCAAGAAATCCGACCAAGTGTGCACGTCCCTTAATCTGCTAAGCGTTTGTATCATTTCCCGCTGGAACACTTCCAGGACTTCCTTTGCTCCGTATTCCTTCATTGGCCCTTAATATTATCAGGGCCATGAATAAAACAAGCCAATTTAATTTTATCAAGGACATAAATTTGTCTAGTTAAAGTGATAAACTCTCGCTCGTGACTTGATACTTATCTTTTTTTACTTTGACCCGCACCATCGCACCACATCGCACCGGTGGCGGTGGTCGTTTCCGTCGTCCTTTCACCCATTCCTCCGGCTCGAAAACGTTTTCTGAACTCATTTAGATTTTTCCAATGTCCCCACAGCTCTCCTTAAGGAGACGTTCCGGTTTTGGGCGCGTTCTGTGTGCACAATTAGAAACATATTGGAAGGGCTTCGCCAGAATTGGAAACGTTTTCATGGTATCCATTCGACAAAAAATTCTCAAATTCTATTACGGGAAGGGCTGACCCGAAATCCTTCGTCCTTCTCCGAACTCATTCTATATTTGGAGCCACAAGTAAATCTCACTTTATTCTACTAATTGCATTCCCTGTGTGGATCTCACTTTTGTGATTTTCCTCCATCCATTCTTCAGGGCAGAGAGACTTTTGTTTTTCTACAGTTTTCCATAAAAAGTTATAAAACCAATGAGTAATTTCCTGCCCACAATTTAACGCTTACATGGAAAAATAACCAATGGTTACAGATATTTGAACGAACCTTGTAGCATTGTGCTTCGGAAGTCTGCAATAAGGTACGAAAAAAGGACCATTCAAGTGCATGCACACACATAGGATTCGACACATTATTTAATTTAAACCATAGTTAAATAGATGAAAATTGTCCAATTTCTACGATTTATTGTTCTATGAAATGATTTGAACAACTACTATATTTTAGAGTTTAATAATTGTTTACACCGTTTCAGAATTCAGAGTAGATTTTCATTAAATTTTGCCCATACTTTTAAATTTTCTTTGCTAATAAATTATTATTTATTTTAATATAATAGTAATATTTTTGAAATGTATGCATAATCTGATCAAGAGCGATTATGTAGTTTTTGAATTATCGGTTGTACCAATATATTGAAAATACAAATTTCAGAATAACGAATTTTAATTTACAAGAACCTACAACCCCAAATGCAAAATGGTCCGCGATTGCAATATTAAAGAAGAAAATAACCCTGCTCTTTTTACAGACATATTTAACACATATAATAATAATGAATCTTTGCAACGACGGACAGAATTTCCTTCATGAATCACGATGGGCAGGAGAAACAACCATCGACGTCTTCATAAAAAGTAAAATAAGATAAATAGTATTGGAAAATAATTATGTTACCCATAAATGTTTGTGTTAATAACGCATTTCAATTTTATCGATATTCACCAGTAGTAGGGCAAGTCAAATATTGTCTCTCTATTATAATTAATTCATTAATTGAAATCAGGATAAAAATTTTGATTTGAAATACAAATTAGATCTCGTTAAGTATGGTCATGTTGTTACAGTACTAGTGATGTTAAATTGTAACAAGTCTTGGTTTTGGTTAGAATTGCAGTTTGGGGTACCTTGTTACTGACGCGTCAGGACACGTCTACACTTATTAAAAACAAATAAAGATCTACTCATTAATAATAATTTGAATTTTCTTACCGACAGACATTTCTTACAGACAAGACCTTTGGTCTTTGATCTGTGATTTTATAATGAACTCACATTATGTACCTTTATGTTTTAAAAATGTAAGAAATATAGCATTTATTGTTCTCATTTAATCAAAGGAATACAATATTATCCTTTTTCAAATGTCGCAAAATATTTTCTCAGAGATAAGTAAGCTTGTAAATTTGCGTGATAGTCTGAAAGTAAAAAGAAGGTAATTAACAGAGGCTTGAGTTAAATATTCACCTCCCACCTATTTTAAAATTCAAGTTTTCATATAAGTCAGTGGCGTGAGTGCCATGAGTTACAACTCTCCGTCTTTCCCATATCTTAATATTCGTAATGCGATAAATGTGCGCAAATTCTTACGTGATTACACGCGAAAAGACACTCGAGGGCCGGGAAGTTCGAAACGAACACAGAGAAAATTATATTGGAGATGCAGTCAAGTAGTCGACCAAGCAGCACTTAGAGCTACTCTCCTATGCAAAAATCTGCATCACATGTATGCATCCTTATAGTCCTTGATTTAGCCCCGGATCGGAGCAGCCGAGTGGTAAACGACTATGGTCGCACGGCTAATGCTCAAATTGCTCATGAATAGCACCTTTTCGAGTGAAAATCGAATGCCACGAAGGACGAATATATATTCATGACATTCCGTGACGTTCGAGCGGCACATAGGACTGGAGGGATGCATCCCTTCCCGTTTTGCACCCCTTACCCCTTTCTCCCAATCGACATGCTCATTTTTGCTGGGCACTGCAATTTCTGGTTGCAACTGATGTTCACTTTTCCTTTCTCCCGATATGCAAATGCATGTGAAGGATCATGGGTGCTAGGAAACACCGCATTTCGCGATTTTATTCCTTAGAGGTCACCTCGGATTGTCCTCGTTATTCATTATTGGCTTTAGCCGGATTCTGTTCCAAACTTTGTCCCCAAGGGTAATTGGGTAAAACTAATGCCAAACTATAATAGATCACGTTCTCCAGTGAACTTAAGCGTTTTTAGTTCAATATTTTAAATAGCATTGGAGAAAATTATTTAAAATTATCCATATTCAATAATAAATTTAAGTAAGACAACGAACACTAACACTATATAAGGGTCTTTAAGGTTTTTTCTTCCCGTTTTTGTATTTTTATTATGGGAGGATGTCTATTCATAGTAGAAGTTATTGTTTACCTAAATATACTTAAATGCTTCATAATAAGATGTTGGATATTAAATGAACAAGCCGTTTTAAATATACATATACACATTTATTTTCTAATGGAAGTTGGTAAATATTCCTATTCGAATACCTATAGTGAAACAGCTGTTTTGAATCTGGTAGTTTTCTTAATTTTTTGTTAATCTTAACGATTTTTTTTACTTGTTTTTACTTCTTGCAAGTAATAAGGTCGTAAAGTACATTTAGGAGGAACTTAAATAACTTTGTTGGCAATATTTAATCCGGCATTCCGAATTTTTAAATATTGATAAGAGATCCAAAATTAGTAGGTATCTTCAAATTCTCTACTAATTTCGACTAGAATTTGATGAAATGGATAATTCTGTTCATCATATTGGATGCGGCATATGTAATTTCTTAAAGAAACCTCAAATGCTAATTTTCATTCAAATTTTTTAAAGAAAGAAAAACTAGCTTTTCAAAAATAAAAAATATTTTTTAATTTGACTTGTAGTTTTTATAATACCAAAATTGAGAAATTTACTTTTTTGTATGATCATTTATATGACTTTGAAATAAAAATAAAATGAAAATCAAAAAATCAAAAAATAAAAACGCAGATTTAGAATTGTATGTCTTAATGATTTGATAGTAATTTAATATTTTTGTGTACAGATATCACAAAAGAAATAACATGAATTTAGCAGACAAAAAATTACCCCAGAAAGGGCTCATCGAGAAAATGTACCATAACACTTGAATTTATAAAGCAAAAAGTGAATAATTTAAACAACTCTACATTTTGAGAATGCAATATTATTATTCTATATGTATACTATGAAAAATTTTTGAGTATATTCAGAATACTTAATTTTAATTTGTTAAATTCGCCACTCCCATTTCATGTGGAGCAGAATAATTTTCTAGGCTCAATGGCACTCGATTGAGACCACAGAACAAATACCCGCAAGCAAATGATTCGGTCACAGCTACCGTGATTTCATAGAAAATTTGGAGGTATGGGTAAGTGGCAATTATTTCAATTTATTGAAGATGCAATCACAAAGTTGTGTCCTGTTTGTACCTTTGGTCTAATATCCGCCGCCCTCAATGGGGGATGGTCGGATATATGGATATAAAAAGGATATATAGAATTTAATACAGCAAATAAAGCAGGACTGGGAGTTTACCAACAGCTTTAGGGTGCGTTCAGGTCGAACATATTTCACGACTTTAAAGGGATCGTTGCTATTAATGTGGTAAATGATTGCGTGCGACGGATCACATAAAATCAATTAATTGCGGGATACTGCTAATGGATAGGAGTACACAAATGGTATAGGTGCAAATGATAATTTTCCCTGAAATAATGCTTAGGGCGGATTACATAACCAAAGCGTTACTATTCCTGCTGACCAGCTTTTATTGATGGAACAAATTTTGGGATAAGATTATAAATTGTTGCACTCACGAGCTTGAGAAAAGGCCACACTGCATGAGATAAAATGGAATGTTATTTCTCTTACAACAAATCTGAAAAGAATCAATCTTTTACTAATTTATTATATATTCTCTGCACGAACAACAAAGTGTTTATTCACACTTGGTAGATTTATATAATATGTATAGGTATTACATTTATAAGATGAGGATATTGGGATACCTTTTCGTGATTTTATTTCTTTTACAATTACTATATGATAATACCCGAAAATTTAACAGTGCAAGGATTTAGAACTTGTCATTATGTTTCATAAAATTTATGAGCGGTAATTGATTTGATTAGCTTTTATTGCATTATGTTTACCATAAAATTGAAATAATGTAATTGTATTCAGAGAACAAAATTCGGCTTGCTGCAGATAAACTAATTTTAAGCTCGTAATAATATTATTCGAATTTATCGGTTTTTAATCGTTCACTAGGTTGTCTTTACTATAATAATAACCATGAGTGTAAAATATTCTTCCATGAGAAAGTAGCATGATATAATGATCGCTTTTTAATTAAAACCACCAAATATTTGAATTGATTCAGGATAATTTAGACGCATTATATTATGTCCGCTTTGATGTATATTTTTTTATTCTTTTTAAGCTTGCAGGTATTTGTTGTGAAATATTTGTATGATGGTAAAATGTTTTGTAAGTATAATGTGTTTAATATTTTAATTACCCCACAGTTTAGCAACTATAATTTTAAGCGAATTAATTATTTAGTATGGTAATGTAAACATCTAAGCGGCTAAATTGGGCATATAATAAATTCATAGCTCATTTGAATAGTATATTAAATAAATATGCTATGCAAAATAGTGGTAGATAAATAGTGCGTCAGTTTTCGGCTTTTGATAGTCCTATTATAGAAGCAATATTTTTACTTTATAAATTAATTTTTTTATAAAAATAAAAGTCTGGTAAAATATAGCTTATATATACATATACATATATATCTTCTATGTATGCATGTACACATTTAGATATTATAATTTCCACCACTGTACCTTCTATAAGAAATTGAATCGGGATCTAATCTTTGTTTAATTTGTTTATGTGTATTTATGTAACATAAATGTAGCATACGTAATACGATTTTGTAGGTTTTTTCCCAGAAGTATTCTGTGATCATATTTGATCAGGTGATTTTGTTCTGTTTGTTTATACATTACCGAAATTGTCCTATGAATTCATCTAAGAAAATAAATTTTGTTACTATAACTACCCACCTGATCCTCCGATTATATTATACGATAAAACTTATTAAGATACATTTAATTCAATTATCCAAAGAAAGTTGCTCAACTACTCTACCTTAATTGAAAAGTAAAATTTTTTTATTATTTGTAAAGAATGAATCGTAAAACCGCCTATATGCACTAGCCCAAAAGGGTTACGGGTTATAACTCATGATGCGGTACCTAACAATTATACGGAAGGATGAAGTGGTGATAAAATCACAAAAACTCACCCTCATTATACAGCAGTAAATCGAAATTAATGCCCTTTTATAATTAGACTTATCTGGGTTCATCCCGTCGCAGGGCCTACTGCCGGAGAAGTAAACTACACCCACATGTATAGAACAATCCCTTCAAACATGCGTTGGGCGACATAATCTCGACTATACATTACGACTTAAGCAGGGAAAGCTACTCAGTATAATGTGACCTATGGTTATCAGTAAGGCTACACTCGAAGGATATAAGTGGCAAAGCGGAGAATGGGACAATAGCTCCCGCTCATTGTTGCGGAGTCTTGATTTCAGGGATTAATCACTTAATACCACTGGACTTGAACGTACACCGGGTTACTGCCGCCTGTGTTTATAAATTTCGCACGAGTAAATATTGTGAAATTTTCGTTATTGAAGGGCGAAACATAAGGGGACAATTTTCTACGTGGAAGACTAATTTTCAAAAGGTGTAAACGGATGGAGGGAAAAATAATTGCACGAGTAGATCTCCTATTAATTCTTGCACCTGTAAGCATTAGATAAACTGGATTAAATCCTTCCTACTGCTGCTTATCCTAATAGGGTAGACATGTTAGATATAATACCCTTTCGGCCTGTGATAAATACAAGACTTATAGTGCCTTGTGTCCTTTGTGGGTAGAGGTAATATTCATGCTAAGTGCACAACATAATTGGGAAAATTATAATAAAAGAAGAATGAATAGCAGATAAAACGAATCATAAAATGTCGGACTGTAAATTATGAAAAACATCATTCTTTAAGTCATGTAAGGAATTTGAGATTTTCGAAGACACCATTGCAGCTTTGTTCCAAATGCATTAAAAAAAACAAGTTCAATTAATCTGAAAGAATTAAATAAAATGTACGATAAACAATGGGTCAAGAAGAACACCAATATATTTGAAGTGAATCGTTTTAATGGTTTTCGAGACATTCTTGGTACTACTTTAGAAAACACCTAAGAAAAATTTTGTACCTTAAATGTA
Organism: Tolmerus cingulatus; assembly: GCA_959613345.1. Classification (NCBI taxonomy): domain Eukaryota; kingdom Metazoa; phylum Arthropoda; class Insecta; order Diptera; family Asilidae; genus Tolmerus; species Tolmerus cingulatus. The sequence goes on from OY390711.1 coordinate 23,132,437, forward strand.
TGTAGGTTTTTTTACTAGGCCCATTAGTAATATTTTTATTTTAAAAAAATGAATTAAGGGATCATTCTAGTTCATGATTTTCAAAAAATATTTTTTTGTTTTTGCATTTTTCGAAAGTATAGGTATACATATATCTAAAAGTATTGTGTCAAAACATTGAAATGATCGGGGCAGTCTAGACATATTATTTTTGATTAACTTTAGGTAATACTTTTCCCTTAGAAAAACTAAACGCGTTTACCTCAAAAGTATGTTTTTACGGTCGACGGCGGCAATTTGACCAAAACCGTTGAGCCAATCTTTATGAAATTTTAACCACATATAGTACGCATAAACAGCTCTAGCGTGAACTACGATCAAATTGAAATTTTAATTTTTACAATTTCTTTTTGCCCAAAAACAGTGAAAAAACAGCGCAATTTATGAAATTTTTTTTTAAAATGTCTGCAAGGTTTTTATTTATCGGTAAAAATTAATATCCGTAGTGCACGCTATAGAGCTATACCAATACTGAACGTAAACAAATTTGATTTTTTCAATTTAGATGAGCGATTATCGAGATATTACCGCCGCCAGCGAACTACTTTTTTCACGGAGTCACAGTCACCCGCCATTTTGAAGTATTTGAAGAGTGGAAAAAAAATTGCTTTTCTATGTACTTAGAGAGTGTATTACTTAACCTCAATAAATATTTTATAAATATTTATAACAATTCCTTCCTAAAAAAATTAATGAAAATAGCCTTTTGTTTTGTGCGTCTAAACCAGAATGATCCCTTAAATAAATAAATATAAATATATGTATATATTATATTTATAATAAATACGCATTTGTGAATATCTATTGAGTAATATTTCTCAACCGTAGTTACTCCACTGATTTTTATTATGGTACTACATTTTTTAAGCTATACCATATATTTTACCTTTTAGCTAATTATAGGGCATTTATTTTCATGTAGAACATTTTACAGGACATTATACTTAAAAAAGTAATCTGTAGGCAATCACGATGCGCGATAACTAAATGTATAAATCATACAAGATGGTCATTGCCGATAATTACAAGCTTAGAGGGTATCGTCACTCCCCGTTCGTCGAATGCATAAATAAATTAACTAATCAGTTTCTCTAATCATCAGGTCATCAACCATACCCGGTACAACCTAATTAACAATCGATTTACAACGAATCAAGGGTGAATATGTTACTGGCTCTCACTGACTGGCCCCATACATAGATTTGCTGGTGCGGCCTGCATTTGGTCACATAAATTCCATCAAGAAATGCTGCATCTGATGTTAAGTGTTGAACAGTTTGTGAACGCAAGACCATTAAGTGTAACGAGATATTTTAAAGCTTAATTCAATTTAAGCGAGTGCACTTGCTGGCTGTGAACACTCTTGTTCAGCTGATACGAATAAGGGATGTTAATGTTCGAAATACGTCATGATGGGAATGTGCTTCCTTACCTATGACCCTATAAAATACGATCAATTGTAGAGAATTGGTAATGTTTTTATTGTAATTGCACATAAGATCGATTTAGTTATTTACAATTCGCATAAATTGTGCAATTTTTAAAATAGATCTGGTATGCATTAATAGTAGAAACTTGGAGATCAAGATACACGAAGATATTATTCTCTAACCGCAGCATTATAAATTAATTTTTAAAAGCTTAAGAGCTTCCTGGTTCAGAAATTTGAAAATACTATAATTACATATTGAGAAAAACCTTAGCACTAAGCTTACTAACACCACTCAAATTGACTGGTATTTAATTTCTTCCTTTAGTGAATTATAATTTTTAAAGTTATAGGTTAAGATTTATGACAGCATTTATTAAGATTCAAAATTTCGACATATTTAGAAATCGTTTTCAATTTATCATTATTATTCCAATTTTTAAGGTACATTATATATTAACGACCCGAAAATTGAGTAAAATTACATCTAAGAGTGATGTTTGAGTGCTGGTTGATTTAGTGTTGTGATATGTTTGAATGCTTACAATTTTTCTGCGTTAGTGTTGTAAATATATTTTATACAAAAGGTATAGTATTAATTTTATCTAAATAAAAAACTGAATTTAATTCAGATAATAAGTTTAACACAATAATTATTGATTCTGAAGCGGTACAAAGTTCGCCAGGTCAACTAGTTGTAATATAAAATTAAAGAAATTTATTAATATGTGTTTAACAAAAAGCAAATATATTTTTAAATCTCAATAAAATAATTTTATTTTTCAGCTTCCATCAATACATTTGTTTATTTTTAAAAGTGATTTAATTTTAGTGTGTATTAATTGAGAACGAGATTGCGTGGTACTATATTTAATTCATGATTTGTAGTAAAATAAAATTTAATTTTAGAACTTGGTTTACTTAGCACTCTACATAATTACTTAACTTTACATCAGTAGAAAATATTACTGAAAACATGTTCACTACTTCTGTTGAAACATATTTTAATCAATGGAATTGACTGAAAACAATTATTTTTAAATATATTAAATAAGGAATACTCAACACATTCAACTGAGATGAAAGGTGGAATGATAAAAACACTGAATACCTCTAAAGCTGGGGCTATTAAACGAACACTTTTAGTAAATCCTTTCGGCGCTATAAAAGTCCCTGTACACTGTAAATGCATTTCCCGCGGGCGAAATTCGTGTGCACGAGACGATGCATTTTCCATTTATATTTAAATATTTCCGTTGATCCTGTGTGGTCCGGAGTAAACACGCTTCTCGGCGACAGGAGTTTTATGAATTTAGTAACTAAAAAGCAACAAACATTGGAATGGGATTTCACTTTCCTATTGAGAATAATCCCTCAACAGGCTCCCTCTACGCCATAGAAACATGCATAGGAGAGTGCGGATAGTTGCATATAGGAAAATGAGTGAGCATCATCGAAATGGGAACAGTTGCGACTTCAGTTGAACAAGTATTCCCGCAGAAACTTCCTTTTCGAGCCGGCCATTCTAAAGTTATGGATGTAAATATATCCGTAGAGCCGCAACGTGGTGTAGAATTGGCGCTTATTCGAGGGTAGTCGAATCCTCCTGGAGGATGTGGCTGCCCAACGTTTAATAGCATTGGTTCGATAATGTCTATGAAGGTTCAGGAAAATGAAAATTTAATGATTCAGTTAGGGATTTACCGCGACTGGTACTCGAATCTGACAGTATTATTTTCTGCCAGTTTGGATTTTATTTTTTATTCGGGGGAAAAATTGCTGATTCATTCAAAATCTCTTTTCGTGGAAAGGTGATAAGCCTGAAGGGCTTTACCCTAAAAGAGCTCACTTTTCACATTTCTCCTGTAATGTGTCGCATGTCGCCGAATTTAATGGTGATTGCGCCAAATAAATGCGACACGATCTCAATGACACTAAAAGAGTAAACTCAAAAATAAAAAATAAAGGTTGCCGCGATTACAAAGCCCTCAAGTCCGCCGGGCCCATTACCTTAATAACAGCTGGCCAAAGGGCTGTTTCAGTTTAAACAGTTGCCTCCAATAAAGTGACCCCGTCAGGCGATAAAATAAAATTTACGCAGTACCTTTGACATGTGGATGGGGGGGATCCGGGAAAAAAAAATTTTTTCTCTCATGATTTTACTACTGCCCCCTCCTGTACCAAGGTCCTGGGGGCCTACTGTAAGGAACCGGGAAGCGCTAACATGCAAAGATCCAGGATAAAGGAACCAGGCACACCTAAATGACTACATTGCCGCCAATAATCATAAAACTTTCCGCCACTCATTTCTTCAGTATCGGCCCAGCACCCTTTTCTAGGTGGAGCCCTTTATTGGCCGTCGTAAAGTTCATTTTGATAAAAATTGCGCCGCCCCTGAGCCGTGGAACTGCCTTTGAACCACTCTAGAGGTCTAATTCACCTGGAATCGACTCCTGGAATCCTAATTTTTTGTACTTTTTTTTTAAGGAAGATGTGGTTGCTGGCCCGTCTCCGGTTTTATTCTTAATAAAATAAAACAAAATGAAATTGGGAAAATGATGGATAAAAATTTCCTTGATTTACTTGAGCGACTTCCCGGAAGAAGAAGAAGAAGAAGAAGAAGAAGAAGAAGGAAAAAATCGTACCGCCCGGGCAAAACCTAGGAGCTGTTCACGTGATGACTCTGGCAAAGTTTTCCCGACTCTTAACTTCCCCGGGATAGGGCTCCGGTAGATGGATGGAATATATTAAATTTGTTGGGAGAGTTTACTGAAGTTCTATAAAGTTTTGTTTATGTTCGCATCAAACCCGTTTCTTCGCCATAGGGAGTTGGGCTAAATCACGTTTCGGGGATATATTAAATTCTGTCAGACAGAGTTAGCAGCCGAGGCAATATCTTACTGGCAAATGAAATGATAAACGCACAAGTGCTAAATTTCTGATTAGATTACGGTGAACAAAGGGGAATTATTGCAGTAGCACAACGGGGCTCGTTTAATTGCCAAAGGGCACCCTCTGCCTATGGACACCCCTGTCCGGGACTCAAGTACAAAATCCCAATATGGGGCAGCCACTGAACGTGCTCCTGAGGTGGTACTGCTCACCACGTGTGGATCTGAATTGCATTAAAGTTAATTTGTTCAAATAAATCCTGGGAAGTCACTGGACCGGAATGGGTCAGTTAAGATCTCAAAGAACCTTTAAAGCAATATTCCCGGGCTTCCAGAGAGGTATACGTGCAAGTCTGTTAATAAATGTGCAAATTATTTAACAAAAGGTAACAAAACTCAAATCATATTCATGCTCCCTTTTTTAAACTGAATAAATACTATAATAGTCAATAAAAAGTGAAAGAATGTAGCATGAATGTTATTACACTTCCTTATTAGAAGGACTTATAAATACATCTAATAATTTTTACATAATAAGAAAACATAACATAGTTCAGTTTTGCAAAGAACAAAAATTATAACACACATTTTAGGGAGCATAAAAAGTTTTTCGAACAAAACTATAGGAACCCCTAGTTTACTGTTCCAATTTCTGTTGCATTAAAAATACTAACTACTTTCAGCTAGTGAAGGGTTAAAATAAAAATTAGTAACCTTACATTATCGATCACTAAGTTGAGATATTTTCTGATTAATGATTAAAACTTTTTACTATATCATTTTCAGGGTATTCTATAGTACGGAACAGTCAGTGCGTGATCTAACCCACCCTTGAACAGTTTTTGTCTAAGCTTGAGATCCTTTTTCAAAATTTGAAATTAAAATATTAGAGAAGTATGTATTTATATATAAGTATAAGTATATATAAGCAGAAGAATTTTATTTTATATATATTTTCCATTTTTATCCAAAATCCAGCAGGCCTCAAGCTCATGCTATTTTTGAAATCTATCTAAAAGAAATCGTACTACTATATCACCCTTATTCCACACTCCGACGGAACGTAAGATTTCTCCGAAGTTCTCCGTGTCGTATTCCACACTCCGACGTAATGACCGAAATCTTCCGCATCGTAACTCGCACTCCGAATTTCTACTTTCGTAACTTTTTGATATTCCGCACTCCGACGTACATACGATTTTCGGGAGAAAATCTCCGACGCGATTAGTGTGTCGGAGAATTTAAACTTGCCACTTAAATAGTGTTTTATTACCGGAAACACACATCGAAGCTGGTTAATGATAATGGGATTCAAGTTCTTGATTGACTGTCTCAATTATCAAATTTGAATCTCATTGAAAATCTTTTCAGGATCCTTAAATAACGGTCGTTTTAGAAATAAAGCGTAATCAATGAAAACACGGGAAAAAAAGAGTAGGAAAGCATAGCTAAATCTACTATTATGTAGTTAATAGGGTCTATGCCACGAAGTTGTGCTGGGATTATTCAAAATAAGGACTATCATGGAAAGTACTAGGGAGGCAACTAAAATGTTGCTTTAGTTTTCCACACTAGCATGTACCCAAGTTTGATCGTTTTTTAAATTATTTTCAATAAATTGAATTGTAATTTGTTGCGATGTCAGTTATTTCTACTGTTTTATGAAAGGGGAAAATCAGGATTAGCTTTTTATGTTCCACTAAATGAAATGAAGGATAAACACTAATTTAAGTTTCGTACTGTAATGGTTGTTATTGTTTTGCACAACAATGTAATTGTGCCCTAAGTTAGGTAAGAAATAAAAAAACAGAAAACCGCAACAAACTGTAATAAAGTGGTTGCGCAGGATTTGGGTTTTAACGAATTTTCGTTTCCCCAATATCCTTTGTTTGCCTGCATTTCTGGGTTTTATGGCCTCGACCCGGACCCACGATAGCTTGATAAACATGCGTAGGTACCCTTTAATTCAGATTTTTTTTTTAAACACTTTCTTTAACACACTTTGGCCACCTTTTGCTTTATAAATTAACTTCAATCACTTATTTTAATATTTTTTTGACACTTAACAGCTGCTTTTCGGAGTGAATCGAAAAGACTCCGATATGGCAGTGCTTTCACGAGATCCCTTCGTAGTGCGGAATACGAAAAAATGTTACGTCGTATCGTACAGTTTACGTCGGACAAGTTCTCCGTCGGAGTGTGGAATAAGGCTGTATATGTATGTATATGTACATCTAATAAAACCTAGTTAGTTTTCATTTTAGTTTAAAAATGTCATATAGTTAGCAAAAACTAGCAATAAAATAATTAAGTGGCAGTATACTGAAAGTGAAATCTTGATAAGAAAACCGAAGGTTAATTGTCTAAAGAAACCTAGTTGTTGATGACACAAATTAAAATTTGTCAGTGGTTGGAAAAGCTACAAAAATAATGCTTGTTGAAGCAGGGTTATATTGGAGATTTATCGCTCTAAATAAGGAAGAAGAATTCAAATTCTTGAGTTGTACTGAGTTTCAAGAAAAAATAATCCCAAAATATGTAGTTTTTAAACTAAATTGTTTGATTTCTTTTGTATATATCCAAATATTTATCTACATACTTACTTGCACGATTGAATTTTAATAAACAATAACAATAATTACGTTTGAAGGATGGATGGAAAAACGGCCCGAGTTGAGATATAGAGCCTACCTTATTAATTAATAATGTATAGACTTTTAACTAAAGGTTATTGTTAACATAAATATAATAAGGCTAAACAAAAAAGTATGTTCTTTTCCACTCCTGCATTGAATGACCCTTTTGTAAAAGTAACGAAGACTACCCCAAACAATCCTGAGTTTGTAATTAACTTTCTTTTCTATCGTTCTTATAATGTCCCTTTAAAACCCGGAAATTGCGAACGGCAGTATAACTTCACATCGCCTCAAAGGAATACGCGTTCATGAACAGAACCCCTAGGGGTACTCGTTCACTGGTTAAAATAGCAAAAGATAGCAGCAGACATCGGACTGATCTCACGAAGATCAAATGCCATTAAATCTGGCAGAGGATGCCAAGTCCCCGGGATGAAATCTCAGTCTAGGAAAAGTAAACAGCACACAAATTATCCCGAGGAAAGCGGGTGCATTCAGAGGGCTCGTTCAGATCCCGACACACTTTTCCCATCCAGGAGGTCAACAGTATTGAAGAGCAAGAATGTATCTTTCAGTTTCGCACGTGTCTGACGTGTGTCACATCCCCCAGAAGTTTATTCATGAGATTAACAAATTATTTTCAGGGCAAAGTCCACAACATGATTTATATCGTCGAGAACCACCCTTCGGTTTTGGAGTTAAACAAGTAACAACCCTTTTTGGGGTGCCGACGCCGATACTCTCGGTCGGGCGAAGGGCTACAAGAAAAAGGGTTCGTAGTGCACCAGGATCCTGGACTTGTGCGACGGTTCCGGGCGGCAGGACTGGGTATCTTTTGATTTACATTTAAAAGTAGCTGCTGCTCGTGCAGCGTATTTCATGCAGCCCCACAGAGCATATAAATTTAACGTGACGTCCGGTTCAACTGCTAACATCGTGCTGTGCTCGTTAGTTTATAGGACTGGTGGGATTCAGCCAACAGGACCTGCTAGGACCTGCTCGATTCGATGGTAATTGTTTGCTTAAGCGTCGCAAAGTAGAGTCCTTTGGATTATGGCCTTCGACCGTCTCGAAGCCATCGCTCGATGGCTTATTAAATTACAATTTGAGCAAAAGCATTCGCCTGGGCGTTTATTAAAAAATTTCCGCTTCGAAGGCGATCACTAAATCGGGCAATTTGAATTTTTCAAAGGACATATGCGACAAGCAGCTGGATTATGGGTGCAAATCGCATTCTAATATATATTTACGGTTGAAGTTCGAATTACCCTCAGATTAGAGTGAATTACGGAAGTGTTATGCTGCTACACCTTTTGGTGCTATTTGAAGTCGATTTTTTTCGCTTTTGAAACTCCTTAAGTTGGACCAGTAATATGGCTACAAACTTACAATGTTTTACACTTACATATATAATTCCAATTGTAGTTCCAATGTTTCAGATTAAAAATGTTTGCCCTTACTTTCATTCAGGACAAAATTTATTATACGTATAGGTATTTATGTTACGACATCGTACTTATTACGGAAATGTGATTAATCTTATGATTTTAAAAATCATTTAAAAAAAAAGGGTTTTGGAAAAATTCAATAAGTTTCCTTCAGTTTTAAAATGTATTTTTATAAATTGTTTAGTGTAATTTCGTAGGACTTTTGTTACGTTACTCTACTAGAATATGTACGTTATGTACAATTTTATTTCGTAGTATATATTGAAATTTCATACAATTTACAACGCTTTTAGAAATTGTTTAGTATGCTCGTGTAAAATCTAGGATATTTTCGTAGAAACACAAATGATTTTGTTAAATGAATGCAACTTTTCGTGTGTTTAAGAAAAACACTTATAGCTTTTATTTACTTACTTTGTTAGTAGTATATTGACACTACATAAACATAAATATAGTCGTAAAGTAGGGTAGGTAATCAGGTTAGAAGGAGTTAGATAGTTATAGTAGAAGCTATGGAAATAAGTAATTAGAAGTAAAGTACGTTTAAAAGGAATGGAAGTTCTCAAAAATTATAATTTACAGAATATTTGGAAATGAATGAAGATTCTATTTTCGAAAACAATAAATTGTAAGTAAATAATAATCGTAGATTTATTTTTAAGAACAATTTGTTTATTGTTTATTCATTTTAGCGTGCTACATCTAAGTATGTTATAAATTAATGCAACCTAAACAATTAAGAATGTTTTAGAGGTATTTAATTCAGTATTTTGCGTAAGCCAACAAATCTCAATTAAAAATGAGAGACTCAACTTCCAAGAATTAGGCTTGATTAAGACATAAAATTTGCTGAAGGAGTTGAAAATACATGTTTTACAATATGCGGATACATTAAATCTACTAATAACACGCACTTACTTGGATTTCCAAATACTTTCTCTCGAATTTTATCCGAAAATCGTGTTCAGTGTTTACATTTAATGACTCCTGCCGTTTTATAGATGGTCGAAGGCTTTATACGGGGTGCGATTAAACCTGGTCAAGGAAGTCATTCTGCGGCCCAGCACCTACCTGGTCAAGGGCCAATAACTCAAGTTTTAGTGCGTGCCACTTACTGTAGGTCCAAGTTGCTCGCATAATTACATTAATATCGTGATACATGGTCTACAAACATCTAATCACAGTGAGATATCGGTTAACAAATTCGACCAAATGTTGAATATTCATTTGTGGGATTGGCGCCCTAACGAGCTACCGAACACGTCACAATTAAATGCTGGCCGTGTTGTTTTCCACGAGTTTTCCGGCTCTTTTTCTTTTTCACATACAAAGTTGCCACCATTTTCCGTGCCCCGTGGGCTTCTTGGCGCAAGTTATTCGCCCAGGCGTACCAGAAGGTGAGACTTCCGTCTTCCGTGCAGAAGGTCGTCTTAGGGTATTTCCTTCATCCTTTGCCCGTTTCTTCCCTTTTTCCCAAATATTCCAGTGCGGAATTCCTCCGGCTATAAATTTTTGATAAATTGCCTTTGGACGCGGCAGCGGCACCGCAACCTGCCCTGGTTTTTGGAATCGTCAATCCGCACATTCACGTACCGGGTACCTTTCAGTTAGTGAAAAACGTGATATGATTCTGTTGACTATTAGACGTTTATTATATACAACCGGGAGAGCAGGGACACGTTGAAATGAAAATTTGTTGGGTGACAGAACCTGGGGCTTGAGGGTTTTGTCTGCATGATGAATCGCTCCAGGTTTCTGTGCCCGGAGGTTGCTCAAAGACAAAGGGCATTTCCTTAGGATCCCTTAAATGTATTTCTAGCACTTTGCGAGGCAATTTCTTGACTTTGCAGTTCACTCTAACGAATACAAATGGTAAGAAATGTTACCTCGCGGCGCGGAAATTTCAACTATTTTCATTCCCTTTACATGTGTTGTTGTGATAATGGTATAATAAAATGGTGAGCCAATAGTTTATCACACATATTAAACTTGGTTCCAGATTTTGTAAAGAAAGCAGTAAAATATTACAACTGAAGTTTGATTATACAATATTTAAACATTCATATTGAACTATTTCTTCTTTTCATCTATAAAATTTACATCAAAATAAATCTATTCATAATTTGTAGCTTGAAGGATAAGAAAAAGTCAAAATTTTGTTAATAACATCTTTTAGAGTTTTTAAAATTTTGTTGTATTTTTATATGATTCGTATTATTATGTTTAGCAATTATTTGAATTATATTTAATTAAACATAATTTTTATTTCTAGAATAATAAGACTTCATTGGGACGAAAGTATGGAAACTTAGTTTGAGGTAGCAATTTTGCCGTTTTGCTTTTCTTAACCAGTTTCGATCTTGTTGAAAAATGTGTCCCTTACGTGCGTCCTACGAATTAACCACTTCGATTTTGATGAATATATTGGTCATAAGGCAAAATTTTATAATTCTTTTATGACGAATATATTCATCATAAATAGTTAACTGGTTAATCTGCTTCTATAGCTTAACTTCTGTAATAAATATTTCAAACAGTCCTTTCTAAATTCCATATATTTGGTTTTTTCACTACATTTTAGACTATAAAGGGCATATCTCTAATAATAATTTGGTTAACGTGGTGTATTTTGCCAAAATGGAATAAGTTTGGATTTCGGTACCAAAGCAAATTCCAAATTGAGTACGAACCAATTTCATTGAAGCTAGGTTTTGCAAAATTGAGTAGCTTTACGAACGCACTCGGTGTAAATATTGTTAATTTCGCGACTCGTGAACACTCACAGTCTTTTTGAACTCGGCCCACCCCGAGGTGGGGAACATGTTGAACAAAATTGAATTTTCGTGTGGTTACTCATTTTATGCATTCATCCTCGCAATATTTAATTGAAAACTTCTCCGGTGTCCGGAAAACACCTGTATGTGTAATTTTTCAATGCTTTTGGCGCAAGTCGTGTGGCCACACCGAAATTTAATTGAATGACTCGCCTCTGGACGACAAATATGTTTTAATTTGTGAAGCTGTAACATTTCGCCTGGACTGTGCCTTGGGTGTAATTGTCTATTATCTCCTAATAGCGGCTCAGACTCCAATTACAGCGCGAATCAAATTAATTTTAAGTGATATGCACGCATTACACATGCTCATCTAACACCAAATCTAATTTAGTTCTAGTTTCAAGTTAATTAATTTTCACCGGTGACTGAAACTCGACAAGCAGAACTGTGTTAATCAGTCGTACTGCCTAAATATGTTCTGAATTTAAATAGAGAAAATAATATTGCTGCTATTTATGAAAATGTCTATGCGTTTTCAAATTGATTTTGTTTTAGCTATAAACCAAAATCCATAGAGAATATTGAGCTTGTACTATTTTCAATGACTTTAAGAAATATTCCTAGAATCAAAAAATGAAATTAGCGTTTTCTTAAACTAAATCGGATTTATTGTTGGATGTATATTATATAGAAACCTTCTAAAGTGTTTAATAAAAGAATATTAAAAAGAAAATAATATTACTTTTGTTTCATAAAAACCACTTTCTTATAACAAACATGCGAATTATTTGGTAAATTATCTGATACTACATGCTACTAACTTAAGTAAGTACAATAATTAAAACCAAAAAACTGACCATTCCGTTCAGTAATGCTTAGTAAATTCATAATCGTAAGCATTTTAATAGAATTAAATCAAAAAAAATTAGGAAGACATTGCAAGTTTCTCCAAAAAAGCAATTTCGGATTGATTACATTATTAAATCATAAATAAATAATAACAAATTTCTTATATGTAAGTATATAATCATACATATTATGCAATCTTGTAAATGCAATTTTTGCTTTACTGTATGCGAATTTTGATTTTTCTTCTCGCTATAAAAGGGATAAAATACCCTTTTCACACCATGACTAAGGAAACATCGGTGGATGCTGTGCCTGTATCTGTGCTATTGTGATTAAATAAACATTAAAAGCTAATTTCAGCCGCATAACTCAACCATGGATGGAGACTCGTTTCCTTCAAGGAAATTTCATGAGAAAATAGCACGCTTTACCCATTTATCCGCACTTAGCCGAAGTTTCAGGCGGGAGCATAGATGAAGCAATAAATACAACTATTATGGTCGAACGTAAAATGAAATAATAAATTTTAAGGCTGTAGCAAATATTCATCCCTGAAGCTGTTACGGTTGCACAGGCAACAACCATGGGATTATTCTTTAAAGCAGCTTACACCCCCTGAGCCAGAGCATAGTACGATCAACCCCTTCAAGTGAACGCTTTGCCACGGGCAACATAATTGCAATAACCATTAATAATAATCTATAGGTGGTAGCTCTGCGAAGGTGCACTGAAAGAAAACAGCCGAATTCTTGTGTTGGTAGTAAATATTTGAAAATTCATCTGCTAAACCGGAAACTGCTGTAATTTGATTTTCCTGGTATTGTTGCTTTTATTGTCGGGAGATTATTTTCAGGTGGAGCTAACTTGCCGACAAGCAAGTGCCGGTCGGCGAATCTCTCAATAGCATATAATTATCAAAACTTTTGCAATTGTAGACTTGGAACTTCTAGAACTATCACTAGTAATTATACAAATTGTTCTATCAACATAGATTTCATTTTCATAATTAATTCCTTTACATAATTATAGAGAGCCTTAAAAAACTGATGAAATTTGGTACTAAACATAATAATAAGGATAGTTTGAATCAAAGTATTAACTTATTCATTAAAATACATATTTCTATGGTTCCCCTTATAAATACAAGTTCCAAATTTTTCGATTCTAAAAATAGAATGTAGATAGTATTTATTTGATGTGTTTTAATTCGAAATGTATGAATAACGTTCATT